>OY997378.1:12487571-12907054 GCA_963921505.1 Phakellia ventilabrum
ATCACATACCTGCGAGGTCACAGACTTCTTGCACAAACCAAAAACTGTGCCAGGTATAAAATGAATACAAATTATAATAGGTAAATAGGTAAATTCTTGTATTTGACATTGAAATCTCTGTTAGATGCGGAATAGCAATGCAAGAGAGACCCAGGAGAGATGTGAGTGATGGTGTGAGCTGGTGGTGCTCGAGCTGCAAGGGAAGGAAATCCATCCGTAATGGCAGCTTTTTCAATAAGTCTCGGCTCACCCTGCAGAAGTGGCTGCTGATTATGTACTTGTGGGCCAGGCAGTATCCTGTGACGGACGTTGCTGAGGAGGAAGAAGTGGAGCTCCACACAGCCATTGATATATATCAATGGCTAAGAGAAGTATGCTCTACCCGGCTATTGCAGGCTCCCATTGTACTAGGAGGTCCCGGCAAGATCGTCCAAATTGACGAGTCCCTTTTCAGGCATAAGCCAAAAGTGAGCAAAATAAACAATTTTTTTTATACGGATTTATGTAAGTGTCCCAGCACATGATATTCATGATGTACACTTCACAGCACCACCGAGGAAGACCACCAAGAAGTGAGGTATGGGTGTTTGGGCTTGCAGACACTTCTCACCAGCCAGCTCTTGGCTACATGGAAATTGTTCCACGAAGGGATGTCCAAACACTGCTACCAATTATTCAGGCTCATGTAGCCCCCGGTACCACAGTTTACTCTGACGAGTGGGCCGCCTATAATCGGGCTCAGCAGCTTCCCAATGTGAGCTCCCACCAAACCATGAACCATTCACTTCACTTCGTAGATCCAGCCACCGGAGTTCACGCCCAGAACATTGAGTCCTACTGGGATCGAGTAAAAACTAAATTTAAGCGGATGAAGGGGTGCCATCCTATCTGGATGAGTTCATGTGGAGGGAGAGGCACGGGAAAACAGCTAACTTAGCGCTTAATAACCTTGTGCGGGACATAGCGACACAGTATCCAGTATAGTTTCTTAGTTATCTAGTTCACTTACAGCATATACACTAGCCTCGTACCCAGGCCACTTACTTTTAATATAATTTTAATACTTTGTCCGCTTTAGTTACTTGACCTGTTTCCTTTAACTTCGTAAATTTGTAGTCTTATATATTTGTTTGTACCTTTGCTACTATGCCAACATCTGCTTATTCTTCGCCTGAGACCGTCGACCTAGCTGCATCAACTCGAGTATTCTCATCATGCGACTGAGGTGGTCACGAGATGCCACATAGGCCACATGACTTCCGGTGCCACGCCCATGCGTTTATGAATATAATTAGCGCGGTGCCGTTCTTTACAGGTGATCCCTAATAGGTTGGGTAGCGGTTAGTTTGCGGGAGAATTTAGTGTACTTACTCCAGTAGGCATGCTCTTTGGGAAGGCTTGGAGTTGTATTTCATAGATACAGGCCATGGCCTGCTGTAGTTAGTGCATGCAATGGCATGGTTATCACATTACAGCACAAAATAGAGTATGGTTGTAGACTACTGAAGTCTGTAGTTATGTAGAGTGTGGTAGCGTTCGAAGCACCTGTCAGGGCACAGGGTGGGGTTGTCCGGGCATGTTTTACAGTAGTGGATACTTCTGTGCCGTTCACCACTTGCAGAACTGCTGCATACGACACAGTCCCGCTGCTGGCGCTTGCCCAGGAGATGGAGCCGTCCGTTCAGTCGCTCAGGATCTCCATCTGGATGCGACCTCTTCCTGGGACGGCCAGCTCGCGGACGTGGGGGAGCAGAAGACAAATACCGGGTGGCCAGAGTTTCGACAATGGAGCGCCAGTAAGCTATGTGAGGTAGAACCCTATCCTTCTCTATCTCTCTGTAGAGAGCATAGCTGTTTGTAACAGAGAGGTCGATCAGCCAAAAGCAAACCTTACGCCACCACTTGATAGTTTTCCGCGTGAATGGGTAGGAGGCTGTGTACTGATCTGAGATATCCACACCATTCATATTCTGGTTGTAGGTGTGGACTGCTGTGGGTTTTTCCTGCTCGGGCGCTCCAGAATGCCGAGATGGCACCGTGATCACCTGCGCAGAGCACTCGGTGCTAAGCATCACGACAGGTGCCTTCTTTTTCTTGGCACGCCATGTGAGAGCTATCAGGTGGTTATCTCGAAATGCCATCACCTCCCCTTCTCTTGGTACTGGTCCACCTCGAATGGGGTCCGGTAAATCCACCCTATCACGGACACACATACCAGTGAAGGCAGTCTCGCTGTCATGGAGAGCTTGGGCCAGCGGGATACTACTGTAGTAGCGGTCGGTGAAGATGTGGTGTCCCCGGTGAAGGTACGGCTCAACCAAATACAGGACGACACGAGCAGGTTGGGGAAGCGTGGAGAACTCATGATTCGTCTCATCCAGTGTCTCAGCACCTGTGTACAGCAGTATGTTGAGAAGGTATCTATTGCTGCTGTCGGCAAGGGAAAAAGCCTTGATACCCCACTTCACAGGCTTTTTTGGCATATACTGCTTCCCAGCAAATCGTCCTCGAAAATGAATCATTGTTTCATCTACAGCTAGGCTTCGCTGTGGAACATAGTTGGCTTGAAACCTCGTCAGCATCATCTCCAGAAACATTCTGATTTTATTGATGCGCTTGGGTGGAGAGACTGTGCTACAGTCCTCCCGGAATGACACAAATTAAACTGACCGTGGCAGGCTTCTCAAGCGGGCAAAGCCTTCCAAAGGACCTGCTCAGTTTACTGAAGGAAGGCCAGCTCGGAGCACTGTGCAGTAATTTTCTCAGTCTGCTGCAGTGCCCCAACTTAGACTACATTTCTTGGCACGACTGCGGCACACTTAAAGCTAGTCAGAATGAGCAGGTCTCAATGGCGACTTGCCCAGTTCACGGGCGATGATACTTGACCTGTAATCTCCACATATGTGTACATACCGGTCAACTCTTCATAAATATTAAAGCGAGAGTCAAAGGCCTGAGCACTCTTTAAAGAGCACTTGCTCAGAAGCTCAAGACTATCATTTCTCTTCTCAAAACGCCTGAAAGACTTGTTTTCTGTAACAGCGTTTACTGTTGGCCCTTCCTTTGTATCTGGGACAATAGAACTGCGCAGTCTGTTGCAGTATTTCGAGGATGTATTTACAGTCCTAGGTATTGGAATGACACAAATTTTAAATTGACCGTGGCAGGCTTCTCAAGTTGTAACTATCTCCTTGATAAGTAGCATAAACCTGAGAAGCCTGCCGAGGTTGTTTAAAAGACTTGACTTTATTTTATACCACTAGTGCAGGCAAAGCCTTCCAAAGGACCTGCTCAGTTTACTGAAGGAAGGCCAGCTCGGAGCACTGTGCAGTAATTTTCTCAGTCTGCTGCAGTGCCCCAACTTAGACTACATTTCTTGGCACGACTGCGGCACACTTAAAGCTAGTCAAAATGAGCAGGTCTCAATGGCGACTTGCCCAGTTCGCGGGCGATGGTACCTGACCCGTCATCTCCACATATGCGTACAAACAGGTCAACGCTTCGTAAATATTGAAGAGGGAGTCAAAGGCCTGAGCAGTTTTTAGAAAACACTTGCTCAGAAGCTCAAGACTATATCATGTCTTCTCAAAACGCCTGAAAGATTTGTTTTCTGTAATAGCGTTTACTGTTGACCCTTCCCTTGTATCTGGGACAAGAGAACTGCGCAGTGCCATCTCAGGAACGGCAGAAAGTAGGAACTGGTGCAGACATTATGAAAGTCTGCTGCAGTCCTCCCGGAATGACACAAATTAAATTGACCGTGGCAGGCTTCTCAAGCCTCCACTATCCCATTGGTAAATAGCATAAGCCTGAGAAGCCTGCCGAGGTTGTTTGAAAGATTTTACACCACTAGTGCGGCCAAAGCCTTCCGAAGGACCTGCTCAGTTTACTGAAGGAAGGCATGCAACTCGGAGCACTGTGCAGTACTTTTCTCAGTCTGCTGCAGTGCCCCAACTTAGACTCCATTTCTTGGCACAACTGCAGCACACTTAGCTAAAGCTAGTCGGACTGAGCAGGTCTCAATGGCAACTTGCCCAGTTCACGGACGATGATACCTGACCAGTACTCTCCACATATACGTACATACAGGTCAACTCTTCATAAATATTACAGCGGGAGTCAAAGGCCTGAGCAGTTTTTAAAAAGCACTTGCTCAGAAGCTCAAGACTATCATTTCTCTTCTCAAAGCGGGCTGAAAGACTTGTTTTCCGTAACAGTGTTTACTGTTGACCCTTCCTTTGTATCTGGGACAAGAGAACTGTGCAGTGCCATCTCAGGAACGGCAGAAAGTAGGAACTGGTGCAGACATTATGAAAGTCTGCTGCAGTCCCTCTCGGAATGACACAAATTAAATTGACCGTGGCAGGTTTCTCAAGCCTCTACTATCCCCTTGGTAAATAGCATATATCTGAGAAGCCTGCCGAAGTTGTTTGAAAGACTTTATGCCACTAGTGCGGCCAAAGCCTTTCGAAGGACCTGTTCAGTTTACTGATGGAAGGCCACCTGGAGCACTGTGCAGTACTTTTCTCAGTCTGCGGCTACAGTGCCCAAACTCTGACTACATTTCTCGGCATGACTGCACTTAAAGCTAGTCGGAACGAGCAGGTCTTAATGGCGACTTGCACTGTTCACTGTCATACACTGACAATGATACCTGACCAGTAATCTTACTAGCTGGACAAGAGTATAATCAGGGTGGTGCTGCATCACGTGCCCAGACCTGGCCGGGCGACTTCCTGTAATGGCTTTGAATTTCTTTTGCACCTTCACCATTAAAATACCTATAGGGGCTATTCTTTGCCGAGTTTGCCCACCGAGTACATGGATTGATCATTAGCTGAGACATCACGGGAAATGCATTGTCCTGGCCTATTACTCAGCCAGTCTCTCAAATACTTTTCTCTCCCTCTCCAGCTATTTCCACCCCCTAAGACTGTACCTGTCAGAAAGACAAGATGTCAATATAAACAACAGTCTATCTCACCGGCACTTACACATGCACTGATCTCCAGAAACAGTTTACTCTTAAGCCTAGAATGTTGATTGTTGTTTTGCGTGTTCATTTAGCCAGTGTAGATTTGTTATTTGCATGCATGTAGAAGCCCCAGTCAATGGTTACGAACAAACGCTATGCGCCACCGTGCACGTGTGCTGTCACCTAATGCAATGTAGTTTGTGTTGTGCATTGTATTTGTGTGTCAGTGTACGTTCCCCTATTGGGGTTATTCGATGGAGTTTGAACTTTGAATCGATTAACAGAGCAACGCTGGGGTTAAAATTGGTGCTCACAAAATCTCAAAGTTGAAACCTCGCCCTCCATCTTGCTGACAAAACAAAGAATGGGAAGTCTTCTCTCTGATTCTGCAAACAAATCTTAGGTAGAGGCAGAAAACGGTATGCGCTACCGTGCACGTGTACCAGTAATAATAGCATTGGGGTTAAAAATTTGTGCTCACAAAATTTCTAAGTCGAAACCTCGTCCAAAAAAAAAATTCGCCCTGGCCGGTCACAAGACACTCGGAGACTACAACGCGCTCTAAGGCTGACAACTTGAAGACACCGGTCTCTCATTGGCAAGCAGTATTTCTCACGGCTAACTGTCAGAGTTTGTCAGTTAAGAGTAAAGATGCCACCAAAAAGGAGAACAAAGACGGTTCCAACTTAACTTGTTCACTCCAACTTAACTTGTTCATTCTCTCCGTCTCCGAGCATGCTAGCTAATAAGGTATTTAATTAACCCACGAGTGCAACAGTGTATATATTATGTATCTTATAATCATCATCAGGAGAAAATATATGTAAAAAAAAATAGTTGCAGCACTCCTACTCTTCTTGCATGCGCAGTAGAGAGTGTGCTTTCCCGACCACGAGAAGCTGCGTCGAAAATCTAGTGTGATCTTCCTTTATCGTGTCTGGTAAGTGTTTATGCTGCTGTACCGCGTATGTAATAACGCCGTATAGCGTACGGCACCATCAGACGGCGCAGTAGAGTGCAGTGCTTTCGTGACTGACCCCGAGAAGCTGTTGTGATCGTGTCTGGTAAGTGTTCGTGCTGCTCTACCACATATAGTACTGCCCTTTTGATATGAAGGTATCTTTGTATTGCCCCCCCCCCCCCCCCCACGAAAGAGTGGCCTGGTATCCACTGTTCGCGCATTCGCGAGATAATTGCAAAAATATACGGAATAGGGTCTGTAAACATATCCGTGAACCGTCTTAGTCACATGGCTAGGAGTAGTATGGAGACAGTATACGAATATAGTAAGCGGAAGAACTAAAAACCAGACTTTCTGCTACTGAAATGGCTTTCTATCCAGTTCGGCACAGTAAAGGAACCTGTAATTTTCTATCCGCTACGATTATAGTAGCTATCTTGCCATAAAAATTCGGAAGTGCTCTCTCCTGGCAGTGACTGTGAGCTTCTCGATTTGAAATCACAGATGTAGCCTTCCAGGCTTTTCAGTGGCAAACGGGATCGAAATTTCGAACTATCGATCACTTTCTAGGCATGCACCTGGCGAAAAATCATCACTACAGGCCATGAAGCCTGCTATCTTCATTTTACTCTTTCATGACACGAAAACATTAACGGATTCGTAACCGAACGTGACGTCATTATATACGGATATAACACGATAGTTCACAATTTACCAAGATTTCTGGTAAATATGCGCATGCGCAAACAGTGGATACCAGGCCAGTCTTTTGTGGAGGGGGGGGGGGTGTCGCCTGGGGACGAGGCTAGTGTTCATGCTGTTCTACCATGTATGTAATAGTGTTCATGTAGCCTCGCTCCTACATGTAGCTCACAAAAGTGGCCTGGTATTTACTATTTGTGCATAGATACAATAAGAAAGCAGAAACTTACATTCCAATCCACGCAATGGTTTCCTCGTGTTTTTTTTGTGTACCTTTCACTTTGCTGATGCTTCAAACCATTCCTACTGGATCTGGGAATGGTATATAGAATCTGAATTCAATTGCAAAGTGCACTACGAAATGGAGTGTTTGCGTAGGGTTACAAACTTACACTAATATTGTGACATCAGTACGAAGAAAGATAGCATGACATGTTTCAAATTCCATTTCATTATTTTATCTATGGTTTGCCAGGAGTGCGTAATGACGTGAAAATTATAACAGAACTACTGCACTCCTGGTTTGCGCATTTGCAAGAAAAGGGTCAGTAAACTAGTCTAGTCACACGGCTCAGAGTAGTACAGACAGTATACTAGAACAGGAGCTAGAGACTGCCAGCTCTGCACTATACGGGAACAATTTTAGACTGCTACTGTACACTGAATTTCACTTGTGTTCAAAACTTGTGTGATTCCGTGTTGTGTATGCGGCGGTATTCTCAAAGTCTGCAGTTGACGAACAGCGTATGCAGCGGTATTTTCAAAGTTGAAGACTTTGAAAAATACCGCCACGTACACCGTTCGTTTTGCTTCCGTACGCAACACAGAATCACAGAATTTTTCAACGCAAGTGTAATACCGCTGCGTACGCCATTTGTTCGCTTCCGTACGCAACACGGAATCTCAGAATGTTTCAACGCAAGTAAAATTCACTGTATCTACAGCTGAATGGCTTTACAACCAACCAAGAAAGCCATCTACTACTTACTCTAGGCATTTTACCATAAAGAGGTGAAGCACTTCTGTCTTTTACTGTACGTAGCAGTGATTTTGCTCACTCTGCTGGATTTCTAGATCAAGATTACAGAATCTAACTACTGCTCACTATCATAGTCTACAACCTTTTCCCCTAAGTACAAAGACTGGTTCTCTACCACAAAATGAAACCTGTGATGAGATAAATATGGAATGATGTAGTAGTATCTGACACTCCATAACATAAAAACATGGGCAGCCTGTGCATGTGCAAGCAGGTCATACCAGGCCACTTTCTTTGGCTGGGAGGTGTCTTATCATTTTCATAGCAATAATATTTTGATAGAGAACCTCTCTATCTATACAGCATACGCAGTCACTGTGGAAGCAACTGAGGCACAAGTTAATGTCACCGCAGATCTTCCTGTGTTTGGTGAGTGTTTTGTCATGATTGGCTTAATGGCTGTAGTGGTGAACAAGTGCAATGATTAGGCCGGGGCAGAATATTCTAGCGTAATAGGTAGCAAGCATATGTGACCGTATTTGTGAAAAGGAACCATATCCTGCATTTTTACAAAATTTTAAATTTTTGCCAATTTTCACACTGTCATATCTCGACAACCATTACGGAGACTCGAATGATTCTTGGTTCTGTACATGTACTATCCTTCAACTACAGGAATCCCAATCTAGAAGTCTACAGCTCTCTCTGTTCCAAAGCTACGCACCTCAGTAGCATCGCCATTTTTGAGAATTGCCGCGCGATCGAAATTCCGCGAACTCCGCCCGATATCTTCCTAACCAAACCAAACCAAACCAAAGAGATATCCAGGATGCTTGGAATGTTTTTCGCAATAACGATAGACTTACCTTTTGGTGCATCAGTAGCAAGGAGAAAGAGAAACAAGGAAGAAAGCGCTCGATGGAAGAAACATCTGATCATGGTGATGATGAACTCTCTCCATGCAGGTCAGTCCTGTGTCAAGTATGGTTACTTATTGCTGCCAGTATTTGCAATCCATTTTCTAATCTTAAATTTCTTGTCTAAGCACTATCCTAGTATGCATGTGGTCTGAAGCTGCGTAAAGAGTAAATTTTAGATTGGGGGAATAATTCTGTGGTGTACTTACATTTCTCTATAGCATGTGTCAGCTAGAGGCCCTAGCATTCGAAAAGTGGCTGCTTGTATTTATATGTGGCTGGGTCTACAGATAGTAAACAGACAAAACAGTGCTCTGGTTTAGCACAGATCAAGTCTTTCTTGTTTGTGCTATGTAGAAAGTAATGCTGCAGTGGCTTAGTGAAAGTATGGTCATTAAGCGCAGAAAGTACAGTCGGTCTGCTACCTTCACTGGATTGCCAGTTATTGATAACTCCACCACATTAAGTAATTCTTTCCCATGCAGGGCACAGAAAAGAAAGAAAAACACACCTGCTGCTGAAGAGCGGAACAGAGAGCACAAGAATTGCGCCAGGAGCTGCAGACAAAGCATGGTTCAAAGTATAACGCTATGCAGTATACATTTTGGGCAGAAACAATATTGGCAAATACACATACCAGTATGGATGAACCACCCCACTCATCCTTGTTTAGTAGCACTGGTAGGGTAAAGCCGTCCTTGAGTCAAGCTTTTACTGGTCTTGCCAATTCTATTTCTGATGTACTAACAAAGCAGTCAACAAGTGGAGGTACAGGTTCAGCTATGTACAGTAATTCCCCTGGCAAGTCGGTAGAACTTCGTAGTAAATATATTGGACAGTTAAAGGAATTGGTATCTTTGTACGACATGGGTGCCTTAACCGATTATACGCGACATTTAGCGCGCGCCGCTATATTACGGTAGCGGAATTAATCGTAACGTAGAAATAGTTTCACAACCTCGTGACAAAAAACTGTTTGTAGCTTCTGAACGACGCACGATCGCTAGAAGGAAGGTATTACTAAGGTGATGCGTGGTTCCAGGGCTACCCATCGGTGCCAAGAATGCCGGGCTACCTCCATCGATGGCGATGATAGCGTACTTTATTCCAGAAGGTGAGTTAGTTTTATTAGCGGTAGGTACTAACGCCCGACCAGTACCCGTTTTATCTATCACACAAGCGATAGAACAGACGAGTATTGGCGAGGCCAATGCATGTGCTAGTGTACAGAAGTTATAGCTTTCTATCTATGATCGTAAAGTAGAAAGTAGAACGACCTAAGCTCGGGGGTACAGATACCAGAATTTACAAAAATCTGGGGCACACTAAGCTAAACGCCTGAAAGTTTATGGGCCAGTTTTGTGAAAGAAATCAGTGATGGACAGGAAATCTGTAATTTAGGAGTCTCTGGACCAAGACAAAGGGCTCTGAGGTGTGCAAGACAGGAGGGGAGTCGGTAAATTATGGTATTGACTAAGAATTGTTTTAGCTTCCATGAATCAGGAAGTCTGATAGCATTTTGTAGGCTGTTAGGAGAATAGACAAGTGCATATGATATAGTATGTTAGTGCATAAGTAGTCAAGTGGGAGTTCTAGGCCAGGGGATAAAAGATTCACACTTTTCTGCCGAGGGATGTAGCATTTGAGATATCATAGCTCCCTGCCTGTATGCCACTTTAGGAAGCAGTCCTCTCGGGATCACCACTGTGACACAGCCACACCTCGCACTCCCTGCAAAACCAGGTGCTGTCTTTACGGCAGTGAGCACACCGTCCTCGCTTGAACTTCGTGTTCTGTGATTCACCAGGAATCCTTATCGGAAAGTGGCGCAGAGGAAGAGTGATGATCTGAGATGGCCTGCGACCAGCTCGTCGACGATTGCAGTAATCACCTATGAGCTCTCGTGCCAGCTGCAGTCGGAACTCCTTCAGGTTCTTATGGACGTTTTCTGGGCAGAAGTTCTTCTGGAGAACATAAGCATTTGTAACTGCCACGTCGAAAAGGAAGAAGATGTATTTGTAGAACTTTCTACTCTTGGTTCTACAGGTGTAGTACCCACGAAGCTGGTCTCCACGATCCACACCCCCCATGTACTTATTGTACAAGAGAATAGACTCAGGGCAACGAACAGGAGTACGGGTGTGGTCCTTCTGTCGTCGGAGAACTGACGCTGTTGAAGATGGCTGGGAGTTGCTGAACATCGCCATCACGACCTTCCTGTCCAACCAGGCGCACGCACTAACACCACCTTTCTGGACCACCTGTGAGTCTCCTCTATTAGGAAAGTTTATGTGTTGTGTGTGTGGATTGTGTGTGTGGATGGATGCATACATGTGTGTGTGTATGTGGATTATGTGATGTGCGTGTGTGGATGCATACATAATTATGTGTGTGCATGTGAGCGTGGTGTGTGTGTGTGTGGATGCATACATATGTGTGCGTGTGGATGCATGCATGTGTGAGTGTGTGGATGCATACATGTGTGCACGTGTGAGTGTGAATGCATTTGTGCGTGGGGGTGATGCATACGTGTGTGTTGTGTGGGTGCTGATTTGTGCATGCATCTCTCCACTTAGTGCTCATACTAATCTAGGAATCTATTCTGTACATGTGTTTCACCTTGTCGGAGGTTTTGCCTGCTTCAGTGTCGGTGGAAAGCCCTTGCGGTCCTTCCTTGCTGTTCCGCAAGCGTAGACGCCATCTGCCAGCAGATCTTGCATCAGCTTCTCACTGGTAAAGAAATTATCGAAGAAGACATGGTGGTGCTGTCCCTGCAGTCCATCAGTGAGCGTCTTCACCACTCTCTCCCCAAGGCCGTGCTCTACTCTGTTGCCTTCCTTTCCGGTGTAGACCTGGAACTTCATGAAGTAGCCATTATGACTATCTGCCAGGACCCACATGGGGGAAGGTAACGAATTAAAGCACCTGTGCTTGTGATCTGATCATATATACGATCAAGGTAATGGATGGAGGCATTGTCTAGCACAACTACAGAACGTGGATTTGTACCATCAAATGGTTGAAGGACTGGAAGGAGAATCGTTTCAACAAAGTCTTCAAAAACATTACCATTTACTGTTCCTTCGTGCACATACACATCTTCCATTCCACGCATACTCCAAATTCCTATACAAGACAGTCGTGTTCCCCATACTTTCAGATGATGTTCAACAGGTGTCATGCCTCGTAAACCATAGCCATACTTACGAATGCTGTTACGACGATCTGAGCCTGTCTCATCTAGCCACACTAGCATATATTGGGGTCTAAGAATGAGATTTCTGCCATGAATTCTCCACGTAGCTCCTCGCTTCTTTGGAGTGCAATCCTTTGAAGCTTCTGACGAGTCATCCCAAACTGGTGAACTGTTCTGAAAATTGTTGATGGATGCACTTCTCTTCCAGTAGCCTCAAATAAGTCATCACAAACTTCACTTAAATACATGTTTGGTTTGTTCAGAAGTGATTGTACAACTGTAAGTTGTTCAAATTCACTGAGCACTTTTTGGGGTCCATGGCGGCAGTCTGCAGGTGATACCGATCCAGTCATGTGGAAAAGTTTAACATAGCGCCAGACACTGCTCTCACTAACACAGAGAAGGTTTGCTACCTCTTTTGCAGTTATGCCCCGTGTAATGTGTAGCGACACTATTCGCCACCGCAGGTCATCAGAGTATGGTTTTGGCATGACTTGGTTGTTACAGTGTTACTAGGCCTATGCTTGTATAGCACTCCCCTATTCTGTACTTGTATAAACAACAACAATGAACAGTACCTCGGTCACGCCTAGTGCTAGTGGTGCTTTGGCTGCTCTCAGTGCTCTTTGGGCTGTGTAAACGCACAGATAGATGGCTACTCCCTTTGAACATTAATTTAAAGTTACCGCGCTACGCCCATTTCTGTATTTCCCTATTTCCGTAGTGCAAACTTTCAAGCAACCTGCAATCCTCTGTAACTATTTTACTACTCCATTATGATATTGTATAGGCTCAACCAGAATCCAGCAAACGAATTCGTGCAAGTGGGGAGGATAAAGCATAACCAAAAACCCTAAATGTTGCGCTAGCAGATGGCAACCCTCTACGAGCGAACAGGGGGGGCTAGTTGCACTAACAACTGAGTCCGAGGAGCCAACATTTACCTACTCCGAGCTGCTTAGGAATCGAAAGAATGGGGCTATCGTACAAGCAAATTGGAAAGAAGCTCGGGATTGATCCTTCAAAAGAGGAAGTTCTCACTGTTTATAATGTCATTCATGAAGGATTAGAAGGCAATTTGCCAGATGTAGCAACCATCAAAGCACCAAGCCGTGTCCAACCCACCACACCATTATGGTTTCTTTTTGATTCAGAGCTAGACCTCATTGCAAAGCATGCTTTGCCAACTGCAGCAGATGTTCTTCAGCATTCTCCACAGGTGATCATGCTGGCTGTATGCTTGACGTCTACCTCATGGTTGATGATTTTTTGCATGAAGAAATTATGCATAGTATAGCAAAAGCTCGCCCATCTAGCCAGCTTGGCCAAATGACTGCAATGTCTGCTCGACTACCGATTAAACTTATTGACCAAGTGCACTCTCTTTAAAAGAGCAGTAGCTGAGGCTGCATATCAAATGACTGATCATTGGGGATCAGAGTAGCCAAAATGTAAGTGCGGTGCTGTTAAAATTATTCGCTACAAGTGGAAAACACAACCAATTCCACACCCATCATTCTTTTGGAGGTGTGTAAAGTTCACTCCACCAGATGCATTGCATCATGACAAAGCAACAGGCTATCGTCACAGTGTTTGATGCTGTATCGAATGGGCAAGACTGTGCTGGATAAAGATCTCTCAGGGCTTGCTGACAAGTTGTCAGAAGCTCTTTCATTTTGGAACAGTGGAGAGAGTACATCTGGAAGACCTGGAGGCTGCCTCTCAGTCATGGTGGTCCCGAATCCTTACTTCCTTTTCGTTCTACAGCTGCTGTTACTCAAGCACTCCGAAAAATATCCTCATCCTTAGTTAAGATACATGAGGAGAGACAAGGGAAACACTGATTATTGAACTGCATACCATGCAAGTACTCAAGCACTCTGAAAAACACATCCATGCAGTTTATAGTCATGTCTATTGAGTTTTATTTGTTGTATTAAGATAAAGGAAAGCTGATTATTGAACAATCATGCAGTTTATGGTTGGTTAATACTTGTTACTGCTAACAGAATAAAAGAATAATTATAGACAGTGATCCATGAAACGGTATTTAGCTGTTTTTTTAAGGAAATACCTACTAGCGGGGGGGGGGTAGAAGGTTGCTGTTCAAATTTAGATCAGGTACTTACTAATGGTAGTTTTATTAGGAAGACAGAGCCAAAAATGATGGATCAGTGTAAGCTGTGTGGTGATGAGTGTAAAAGACTTCGTGTTGTTCATGTACTATGGGAATAATAATATAAGTTTGTGGGAGAACAAGAAAACTTACTAGGAAAAAATTTGGATGAGTTTAGTGAACTTGATAATATTAGTATATATTTTGGCGTGTGAGAATTAGGTTAGTAACTGTTAAAAGTAATTGGCAGTTTTGCATTAGGAAGGTATCAACGCATGATGATCACAGTAAGTACCTGATCTAAATTTGAACAGCAGCCTGTACCTGGATAATATGTGGGTGTGTAGTCCAGCGCTACAACAACAACATGAATATAATTATTACTCCTAACATCTCGATTTTCTTGTTTTCATATAGCCACGTTGGTGACTTGGTATCAAAGTCTTGGAAACATTTTGTAGCCCCACCAGGATAATCTCCTATGAACTCGTACACGAGTTTTCTTTTAGTGTATGAACTCTTTGTACTTCCTGATTTACTGTACTGCGTTCCAGAGAAGTTTCCTGTCTGCATCTGTTCATAGAATACTTTCAGGTCACTTGGAAGTTTATTAAACTGTCGAATCTGTTCTGTAGTCAGTTGCTGCTGATTCTACAGTCTAGAAAAGCCATTAGTTTTTGATTGAAAGGGTGGGTCAGTTTTCTGGGCAGGGTCCAGTTACCATGTACGCAGTGAACTGGGGGGTTATGAATAACAAATGTAACAGTATATACAGGACACATGAAAGTTGATAAAAATAAAATAAAATAAAATAGTCAAAAATAAAAAGTTACAGCTAAACTGTACGCGTACAAGTTTGATAATTGTTATTCAGTTCTGGCATTGGGTTATGAATTGCCTTAAATTTCAGTACATCATTGATTTTCATCTCAAAGAGTGAGTTTCTACCCCAAAGCAACAAGCTCCCTTTACTCTAGGCCACTCTAAAAAGCCCATTAGTATTTGATTGAAGGGGTAGGTCAGTTTTCTGGGTAGGGTCAAGTTACCATGTACACAGTGAACTGAATTGCCTTACCTTAGGCAAACCTTACTATTATGATTCAGACCATTGATAATAGTCAGGAAACAGCTTTGGTTTAGAGATTGAAGGTGTTAGTAGGTGTGGCATTCAAGTGTTCTAACAGAACCTAAGTCTATAGTCATTAAGGTAGGAAGGGAATCGAGTAGGGTTGAAGCCGAATCTCCGAACCAAGTTCATGGCTATGTTGGTAACATCCTAGCCTACACCCACATGACAATAGGTAAGCACCTAATTACCCCCTCTGCTTAACTCTTTACCGACCATTGCGCTTGCGTATTAAGTAATGCAATGACCATAGGAATTTTAACTCATTGCACGCGGAAGGCCACATACGTGGCCCGTACTATAATTATTATCCCGCGTAGAGCACGCGGAAGGCCACATACGTGGCCCATTTCACGCGTAATTCTTACCATGGGGAGAACCCGTCCATTATCAAATGCACGCTTGTAATTAGCAATTGATATTCATAGCGTTACAGCTGGAAGTTATTACAAAGCGCTAAGCATAACTGCAATGGCTAGATCAGCGAGATTCACAGTGGATGAAACCTTGGGAATGGTGCTCAGGGGTGGGGCTGATGAGTTTGATTCTGGAGATGAAGATGACATTTTAGACGATCCAGAATTCCCATTTCCTACCGCGGAATCAGATGAGGATCGGGCTCAGGCTGCTCAAGTGATGAAGGTATGCATTTGACAATGAATTTTGAGGAATTTATAATATATATATATAACATAACGTGCACAGATGATTTACATGGAGGAGGAAGCACAAGAGGGGGGAGAGGGAGAGGGGGTGAAAGAGGAAGAGGACGTGGAGCTGGAAGAGGGAGAGGGCGTGGAGCTGGAAGAGGTAGAGGACGTGGAGGGCGTGGACGTGGACCAGTCCCCAGCTCTCTTCCCTGGCGTACAGTTTCCACCAGCACAGACGTTGCTCCAGACACTCCCACTTTCACTGGCGCAGCTGGTCCGCATCTGGAACTTCCAGATGACCCTCAGCCTGTAGATTTCCTCGATGAGTTCTTGGATGAGGATCTCCTTAGCCTAGTTATCGAGGAAACAAACCAGTAAGTAAACATACACTAGAAAATAATACCTACGTATGTGTGTGCATGTTACACCATGCTTACATCTGTGCATGTGTCCACATAGTCTGGCGCGCCACCTCACTCAAGTGAGGCAGCACACCAGACTAGTGTCTACATGTACATATACTGTGATAGTACACACAATATACAGTAATTGCATGCCAATACACCCCACTTTGAATATTCAGGTTTGCATCTGAAAGGATCGACAAACTCCGGGCTGACGGGAAGTTGACGAGGCGGTCAAGGTTCTCCACGTGGAATCCACTGACGCTCCTAGAGCTATATGGATTTCTGGCCATAATCTTCAATATGGGAATTATCAGGCTTCCTGAGTTGGAAGATTATTGGAAAACGTCTTGGGTGGCTGAGATACCATTCTTTTCTCGGGTGATGCCTCGTGACCGCTTTGAGAACATATTTTGGATGCTCCATGTGAGTCATTCCACTGGCCTGGTTGTCAAAAAGATTGACAAAGTTCGGATGTTCCTCGACAAGATCCTCCGCAAATTTCAAGCGAAATACACACCTGGGCAAGAAGTGGCAGTGGATGAAACCATGGTGAAATTTCGCGGCAGATTTGGAGGGAAGCAGTACATGCCCAAAAAACCAACAAAGTGGGGCATAAAGTGTTTCAGCTTGGCAGACAGTTCAAATGGGTATGTGCTGAATGTGTTGCCCTACACTGGACGTGAGACACTTGAAGATGCCAGGTCAGAGTATGAAGCACAACCTCAGGCTGCTAGAGTAGTGCTGCACCTAGTCGACCCGTATCTGGATCAAGGTCGGCACGTATTCACTGATCGATACTACTCCAGCATTCCCCTGGCTCATGCTCTCCACGCCCGTACCACCAGCTTCACAGGAACAGTCAATAAGAATCGGACTGACCTACCCGATGAAATCCGAGGACGGTTTCGTCTAGGTGATGGAGAGGTGATGGCATTCCGCACTGAGCATCTACTTGCCCTGACTTGGCGGGCGGAAAAGAAGACGAAACCGGTGATAATGCTATCCACCAACAGCTCAGCTGGCACAGTCACCCTTCCGTCACGTCGTGCGAGTGCTGAGGCAGCAGTAAAACCGGTAGTTGTCCACACATACAACCAACACATGAATGGTGTGGACATTGCTGACCAGCACTCCACCTACTACTCTTTCCTCAGAAAGACAGTGAAGTGGTGGAGGAAGCTGTTCTTTTGGTTGCTGGAGACAGCAGTGGTGAACAGCTATGTGATGTACAAAACCATCACAATACCAAGACGACCAGACCACTTAGCTTACCGGCGAGCTATTGTAGACAGTCTGGCATCCAGATATCTTACCTCTGCTCCACCACCGCGCCGCCTAGGACGTCCACGCAAACGCCACCATCCTGAATCTGATCCAGAGAGGTTAAACAAGCAACTTCATCTGCTTGACAAGCACACTGAGCTCCGTGACTGTGTGGTTTGCAGCAATCGACCTACAGAGACATAGAACACCGTTTTTCTGCAAGACGTGTGGAGACACTCCATCCCTTTGCCCTCACCCATGCTTTGCACGTTACCACACCCTCCCCAACTTTAGACAGTAGCTAACCAACTCTCTTCCAAGTATTATAATTACCTCTACATGTATGTCTGCTATCTTGCTATGCCGATATCTGCTACACTCATACCTAGTACCTGCTATCACGCTATCTAAATACCTGGCTAATAAATAATTTATACCCACATACACCTTTTTGTAGCATAGTGCGCTACGTATCTTTCTTGTCCCAATTTGATACAAGCAGTAGCTACAACCACTGCACTACAGAAGACTAACCTCCTGAAGCATAGGGCGCTAGGTAAGACGTTACACGCTAAACTATCACACTCAAAACTTACCGTCTACGTTTCCCTGTCGAGAATAGCTAGTAAACCAGTGAGAGTCGGCTTTCTTTTGTGTCAGCACATAGAACCGCCCGTTCCTTTTCTTGAGAGCCGACACGCCGCATCTTCTTCTGCCATCTTTCTGCTCGAAATCTAAGGCACGTGGTGGAGTTAATTCCGCGTAGGGGCATCCCCGCGCATACGTAATATCCGCGTGCAATGAGTTAATCTAACTGAATAACAATTATCAAACTTGTACGCGTACAGTTTAGCTGTAACTTTATTTTTGACTATTTTATTTTATTTTATTTTTATCAACTCTCATGTGTCCTGTATATACTCTTTCCTAGTGGGTGTGGTCTAAAAAATAAATAAAAAAGAGTTAATCGGTACACGTGCATGGTAACGCATAGCGTTAGCCGCCTCTAGCTGAAAAAGGGAGAAGATTCGTCACGAAAACTTCGCAGAATCAGAGAAAAGACTTCCCAAGCTTTCCTATGATGGCAAGTTCGAGGGCGCTTGACTGCAAGAGAGCCATAAACAACAGCTGACAAAATACACATGGTAAAATTACAGGTATGATAGGCAGATAAACTAACTAGTGGGGTTGATGAAAGTGTGTTTTAGGCTTACTAGTTTATGAAAATACAAGAAACAGTTGAAAAAGAATGCCTGGGGTTGAATAGTATGTCCTGCTATCACTATAGGGGGCTATTCTTTGCCGAGTTTGCCCTTCGAGTACAAGGATTGATCACGGCGACATCATAGGAAATGCGTGGTCCTGGCCGCTCCCATGGCTGTGGTGATGTAGTACAGGTACTCTCCGTTGCTCTGCCATTGTCTCAGCTACTTTTCTCTCCCTCTCCAGCCATTCTCACCCCTCTAAGACATCCATACCTGTCAGAAAAACAAAATTTTATATCGATATGAATGACGGTCCGTATCACCGGCACTTACACACAGATCTGGCTGTCAGAGATGGTCCTGAAGGATGATCAGGCTATTTGCAGATCTCCAGCAACAATTTGGAGTGCAGCTGGCTGTTTGAAAGGCTGCCAATGCCGCTCTGAAGCCTAGAATGTTGATCGATAGCTAGCGTGTCAACTTAGCAGACATTATTCATTTAATTTTGTCACGATTATACATGGAGGAGCCCCGGTAAAATGAGGCTGAAATGAAAGAATATGTTCATTATGACGTCGTCAGTCACTAGGGGATCTCCCTTGAGTGCCGTCTGTTGATCTCGGAGCCGTTTTATACTCATGACGGCGAATGCCGTCATTGGTCGATAAAGGGGGTGTGACGGCATGACGGCGGTAAAGAGTTAAGATGGGAGGGGTGTAGTAACTGACTTTATTAGGAAGTCTTTATGTATGTTTCAGGTGCACTGCATACATGTAATGATTTCATGTTAATATTAGGACCTTATTTGTGCAATCTTAGTCACTTCCCCCATCTCATGCTGAGTGTAAGGGCTTATAGGCACTACAGCTGTAGGTCATCCCTGTGAACCTTTACTGCCATGTTCACAGTGAAAGGGCCAAGTTATACTGTAGTTTATAACGTGTATATACCTGTTACTGCAGGACTCCCAGGGAAGACCAGCCAATGGTTGACGGGACATTCCTGTTAAAAAATAAAATTTATCTATCTATCTACCTGTTGTACAATAGATATACACTGATGTATTCTCGGAGTGTCCAACCTATGTAGAGCTGCAGTATTGATACTGTTTACATATGTGTGTATATTGTCTGTATTATACTGTTATACACAACTGTATTTGCAGTATACTGATACTGAGAGTATAACGTGTATTCTGCTGTATACTTGGCGTATAACTGGTGTAATAGTGGTGTATATGTACTGATTACACTGGAGTGTATACTTTATAGTATTCTAATTTCAAATGATTTGCCAGAACAATGAAAAAAGCATACAGTACACTCATACAACATAGCAATAAATATACCATGAGCAACAATAGTGTGAAGAAAAGTACATGTCCAAAAAGCATAACATGCACTCACTACAACAAAGCATTTATAATTAAGAGATAATAATCATTACGCCATGAGATAATTAAAAGGTTAATAGCAATAGCTATAGTTCACTCTGCATCAGTACATGTTATCCAGTCCTAACAGGATGAGGGAGTTGCTGTCTTCCATGGTGAGGAAAGCACACATTCTTTTCTGGCTATTTTGAGGGAAACATCTGCACAAGCATCCAGTATGTCCATGAAATCATTGAAAGTATCAGACCTCCAACATGGACGCTTTCTTGCAAGCTTTCCATCTGGGAGTGTTTCTTCATCTGACATCATACATGGTTTTACTTCTTTCCATTTAGCTTGCTCATCATCTTAGATTCATCAGCTTCAGATCTTACATATTTGGACCTCCGCTCCCACAACTGTAATGATCTTCTGATGGGATCACAGACATTATAGTATTTTTTATTGCAGAACATTAAAGATTAGGTACAGGAAATTAAACAACCAATTAGTTGTAGCGTAGGGTAAAAAGTAGGCAGCTTGGAAAGCAAGAAGAGAGGCTACTAACCAAGAAACAAATGATTTTGCAGCAGGCTGGCTCTGCTGTGAATCCGTGTTGGTAGTTCTCATGTAGCCCATCAATATCTATATCATCACTATCATCCCATTCTTCCAGTGAACTGCTATCACCATCAACATCCCTTCATCGTTTAAGAAATCTCAATGAAATATCTAGAGTAGCCAGAGATTTCCACAAAACTGCACATAGCTATAGTAGCTAGCACTTTATGGAAACACACTTACGTAGCTAGCTAGTCGAAAACCACAAAACTCATTCTTCTTGAGATTCACAACAGTCTTCTGCATACCATGGGTGACATGGTTCGAAAGATGATTTGTGATCGTGTACAACAATCTGGATTTTTTACTCTGATGGCTGATGAAAGCAAAGACTGTAGTAAATGTGAACAGTTTTCTATTTTCTTCCGGTATGCTGATGTTGATACTGGTATGATCTATGAGCGGTTTCTTACCTATGTACATGCAACCAGTTGTACTGCTGACAGTCTGACATCCTACATCAAGGAGGTCCTTGACCCCAGTAAGATGGTTTGTCAATGCTATGATGGTGCCTCGGTTAGGAGTGGGTGTCATTCAGGGGTCCAGCGTCAAGTCCAGGAGTTTGCACCACATGCACTCTACATTGACTGCTATGCCCACTGCCTTAATTTGGCATTAGTTGACTGCCAAATCAGTGCCTGTGGGATGGGAGTTCTTTGCACTTATACAAACTCTCTATACCTTCATCTCTACACCTAAGGCACACTCTGTGTTTCTAAGGATGCAAAAAGAGCTTCGTCCTGATAAGCAACCGCACCAACTGCAGCAACTCTCAGATACTAGGTGGGCAAGGTGCAGTTCATGCAATATGCTGTACATTCGATTCAGTTTTGGCAACCCTTGAAGAAATTAAAGATGACAGTGACCGAGCAAAGGCCATGGAGGCAAGGGGACTTCTACTGCAAATCAAGTGTTTCAAGTTTGTGCTGTCCCTAGTTGTCTTTGACAGATTACTCTCATGTTCCAAAGGTCTCTCAGATGTCTTACAGAGCAATCAGCTTGATCTTGCCAAGGCGGCTGATCTTGTATCTGCCCTAATAGAAACATTTGAAGATTTTTGATCTGATGAGTCCTGGAAGAAAGTCTTTGAATATGCTGTAAGTGTATCACAGCATCATGCTATTGAGGTAGAGGTGCAACAAAAGCGACAGAGCAGGCGTCCTAGGCGATTAGAAGATGCCATTGTTGTGATGTCATTGGGGCACCGAGAAGCACCAGCAATCAACTGTAGTGAGCATTTCAAAGTGACATTGTACTATGCAGTGTTAGACGCATTCCTTTCAGTGCTAAAGAAACGATTTGATTCCAAACATTTCCAGATCATGAAAGCCATTCATGCTTGCAGTCCAAATTCAACAAGTTTCTTACAGTCAGATGACCTCTCTGGACTTACTGAAGCCTATGGCATTGATGCTGACGCTACTGCAGTTGAAGCACCTTTAGCAAGAGCATCACTCAGAGGGAAGGAGATGGAAAATGTTGGAGATGTCCTCCGTGAGCTAGCCCCACTCAAAGTAGCCTTTCCCTGCCTGATTAACAGTTGTACACATTGCACTCACATTAGCTATAAGCTCAGCTATGTGTGAACGCAGCTTTTCAGCACTTAAACGGATAAAAACCTATCGTCGTTCAACTATGGCAGAATCAAGACTTAATGACCTTGCTGTTTTGGACCTATCCAAAACACTCGACTTAAATGCTGTTATCCAGAATTTTGCTGTTAACGATAAAAACCGAAGAATTGCACTGTACTAATGTTTATGTATTGGTTGTATTTGATGTGCATGACAATATTATACATTTTTACTCAGTTCTGTGTGTGTACAAAGCGAGAACGTAAACAGCCTAAGATGGCTCCAGAATGCACATCTGACCACCAAAATTTTCCTGGGGGGGCATGCCCCCACACCCCCCTAGAGGCTGGTGGGCTAGCACCCACCAGGTGCCCTACCAAAACCAATGCTCTGGCTACGCCACTGCTAGTAGCTAAAACGTGTGAAAGTAGCTAGTGAGATTCTACTATCAGATGAAATCAGCTGCATGAGCTATTCGGCGATAGTCTCACCTCAAGGCTTTTCTTACATAAAACAAACTCTTGTTGCCTGGAATTGAAATCGGCACAGCTAAGTGATATAATATTATAACATTTGTTACAATAGTAACACAAAACTGGAGAATGTGTGTGACTGTATTGTGCACCACTAGCTCAAGTGCCATTCGGGATCCAACATCCAGCGATACGAGACTGCTATGAAAATACTCCATGCAGGGAAGACTCCCAGGTATCCATGACTCTACACAGCAGTGCACTGCTACTCAGCTTTTGGGCTGTGTAAGTCGTGGATTAAAGTTCCAACATTTGTCATATATTAAGATGGTAGAAGCCAATGAAAGTTGCAATTGGCCTGTCATGTGCAGCTGCTACAGAATTCATAAGGTGTCTAACCATGTTAGACATACTATGAAAACTCACCTCACTCTCCAGCCAAAGCAGAATGGCTAAATTGGCTGAATTACTATATCAGCTTTGATGTGTAAGGCTTCTATCATGAACTTGGGACTATTCAGGGATTAGCGGGCTAATCTTTCTACTTTAGCTAGTCGCCACCTAGCAGTGATAGCCTGTCAGGATATTGTGTTCAAGTGTAGCCATACTTTCTGATTCTGAGGAGATACTATTCAGTCCTGATGCTGGCAGTACTGAAGACCAGTTAGTAGTTGCCTCTGCACAAAAGTTGATTGAGGCAAATGAAAAGAGGAAGCTGTATCAGAACTTCAAAAGCAAAATGCTTGTATTCTGAAATCACTCCAAGAGCTGAAACGAAATACAAATCTATCCCAGCCAAGACACAGCAGCTCACGGAAGCACATTAATAGGGATGTATCGGTTAGTATTACTACAAGTGTACCCCTGATGGGTAGAATTACTTTCTTCTTTTTCTAGCTACAGGTTACAGGTGTGTACAAAGATCTTGTTCAAAGCCAATCTGACTTCAATGGATGGAAATTTACACCACATTAAATCATAAAAGCAACAAACAATAGGTTTACATGTTATATATCCATTTTCAAGCTATACGCTTACAGATGCTGTAAACCAAGAAATTACTCAGAGAGTCACTAACGAAGTACTGGGTCAATACCCCAATTTTTCTTGAGGAGAAATCAGAGGTAATGTGTTCATAATAGCTAAATAAAATTGCAATGGTTATATTATCTACCGCAACCACAATGACTTTTAAATATGTAGAGTCTTGCTATCGCTGCTTTGTCATGCTGAAACAGCGTGAGCATCGAAAAGACAAATTGGAGGATGACAAGCACAAACAAAGACGTTTGCAGCATCATTATCGGGTAAGCACAACTGCTACTTCTTTGTGTATTCTGATTTTAATAACAAATTGATCTTTGCAGAAGTGAGATCGGCGACTGAAGGCTACTCGTAAAGTGCTCAAGAATGATGCAGCAAGGCTAGAAAAGTGGGAAAAAATCATTAATATAGACTTCATGTCCTCAGAGGATTCTTGCTCTGACGAAGATGGCGATGACGAGCCAACATTTTTGTTAAAGCCACTACCATGGCGTTCTGAAAAGGTTAACAATTTTTTGGGAACTTTGGATGAAGCTGCAAAAACTATTTCAAATAAGCAATCTAAAAAAATGAGATACAATCGTTCAAAGTCAACTCCATCTAAAAGATGCCCACTGCACTGTTATAAAGACTGCTTGTGAACAATCCAACACCAATATCACCCAGTACAGGAACAGGAACAGTCATAGCTAGCTAACAGTAGTTTCAAACCGTATAAGCATGTAAGCTTATGTATATCCACTTAGATGTTAGTACAATTCCTATTTAATTTACTGTACTCACCAATTTTTCTTCTTTGTCTGTCAATAGCCAGTTTGTTTGCTGTTTATTGCACTGCCACTATAGCTACAACTGATTCAAATTCTAAAATTATGTTGGAATGGAGTTAAAACATTAATTAAAGTTTTAGTGAAGTTTGATGATAATTGTATGCTGCACTATGCTCCATAGGTTTGATGTTAGTTTCCAACATATAAAGGTAGTAGTAAACTGTACCGTGCAATAATAGTTTCATAATACACAAAACCACACCAAAACTACAGATTCTGTGTGGAAATTAAACTTACTAAAACCAACACACTACCTGTAGTTTGAATTAAGTTTTGTAGGATTTAGGACAGTCTTAAATACGTGTTATTGTTGCTGTGTATGAACATACTGTTATAATAAATCGCATATCTACAACCAGGCAACATGCACACTGAGTTATGCACGCTAAGTTATTCACGGCTTTCTGTACCTTAAATTGACAAATAAAATATTCATGAAAAATGGAATATTGACATACATACTCGGAGCTATTAATTTTTATAAGTAACCAGAGTCAGGTGCCCAGCCTAAGCAGTCCTCTGTAGTAATACTGCTCGAACTACCGTTTCTGTATCAAGACAAGTGTCGCATAACTCAACCAATTTGACCTTCGAAAACGTTTCCTCTGTTGGATTACGGTCAGAACTGTAGGGAGGAAGCGAATGAGGGCTCCAACACTTTAAATTAGCTGTACTACCTACTCCACATGATGAATCGAAACAGTTATCTAGGATGGATTTTCTGTATTGAATGGCAATAACTGTGGTAGCAGACAAAGTGAAAGAAAGTATCTGCATCGACAGAGCCTTCACAGATGTAGCAGTCAAGGAGATACATTGCAGATTCCATTCTATGATCCTAGAATGTTTGTTTTTGTTGATGAAACGGAATTGGATAAGAGAAACAGCTTAAGAATGCCTATGCCCCTCGTGATCTGACCACCAGGACATATTCATTTCTTTGAAGAGGAAGAATATCTGCAATTGTTGCTATTAACACCACTGAAGTTAGATTATCACTGCACTGTGCTACTATAAACCCAGTTTTCTTACGGGAAATCCATAGTCGAATAATTCACAGGTTTCATAGGACTGGAGATATCAGTTCCAGCTTGCCATCACCTTGAATGAGGAATTTTTATTGGTTCAGGAGAAGCCCTCTGCGGGTTTACATGAAATACATTATGTGCAGCAACTGCTACAGAAGTATCCGTTTCAACCATTTGCAAAACTCTCCAATGATCTTACAGTGGCTAGAGAAACATACAAGTTTTTAGCACTGCCTCATACTTCTGTTCTGCACCTTTCTCTGCCACACTCCTCCATCTCAAGTCTTCTCTATAACTCTTGGTGCTCTCAGATTCTCCCATGTTCAATCCAAGTTTAAATTACACGCTAAAAATTGACTTGAAGCCTTAAAGGAAATCTATGGCTGCATGCAATTACTGTTTGCTGCTAAGTCAGTAATTCACTATTTCTCCTGCTAAGTTTTTAAGTGAGCTGAAAACCTCTAATACCTCATCTATATAGGAATATATCTTTTATACTTTACACTACATACTAGCTATACTCATATATGGACGCTCCACTGTAAGTTTTTAGATATCATTTGTATCCCAGTGCAGGGGCTGATCAAAAGTGCCGCATGTGCCCAGACAGCTAGGTTTATCTAGATGAACCCCAAACCATGAACGTGCAACGGTTCACCTGATACGTACAATCAAAAGCACCACTTCACAGGATACATAAATCAATCAAAAGAAGCATCATGAAGTAGTTGGTCAAACGCTTCACAAGAATCTTCATACACATGTGAAGGGGAAGTACATGTAGTAGTAAGCTGAAGATATACGTTTTTACAATTTTTATCCTGCAGACAAATGTTGAGTGTCCCACCATTACATGCCTGAAACAGGCTCTGAAGGCTAGAATGACAGGTATGTGATGATAAAATGGGTTTGCGACTTAACACATGACTGCTTAACTGTTTCTATCTACATGATCCCCAAACCATGAACGTGCAAGAAATCACAGGATATGTACAATCAAAAGCAACACTTCACAGGATACATAAATCAATCAAAATAAGCATCATGAACAAGGTGGTCAAACTCTTCACAAGAATCTTCATACACACATGAAGGTGAGGTACATGTAGCAAGCTGAACATTTACGTTTTTACAATTTTACCCTGCAGACAAATGTTGAGTGTCCTACCATTAGATCCCTGAAACAGGTTCTGAAGGCTGAACTTTAGCACATTGGAACGACAGGCATGTGCTTAGACTGAACAGGTACAAGACTTCCAGATGACTGCTGAACTGGTTTAGATTGAACAGGTACAAGACTCTCATAGACTCCTGCACAGGTGAAACTAGAATGTGTGAAATAGCCTTTTGCTGCTCCTCACCCGTACGTTCATATTTCCCAAGGGCTTCAAGACATTTGTGTCCAGTACATTGCTGTATTTCCATTTCTGCAACACTTTCAGCATACAGAGCTGTAGCTCTTGCTACACACAGATAGTCGTGATGTTGGGCCATAGCGCTCTCTATACATAAATTTGTCCAGATAGGATACCAGCATGATCTTATGGCACCCTTTCATCTGCTTCAGGTCATTTCTGAGGATGCCCTCAAGTCACTGGATGGAAGAGCTCATCGAAAAGACTGTGTGGGCCAGATAACCGGCCTTTAGCTGTCCTGGGTGAGCTTTCAGCCGCCTTAACATACAGTGATCGATCATGTGTACACCCTGTGTATGTCGTGAGAGAGCTCCAGAAGAATCTCCTCGGTCTGCCTGCAATCCAGGCTCTCAACCTGTTAACGCCGGTCGCTGCAATTGAAACAACAGTCCCCAACCAGTACCCAGGCTTATTCACCGGCCTCGGAACCTTCCCTGGTAGCTACAAGGTACAGCTACAATCAGACGCCCAGCCATTTGCTTTGTTCATCCCGAGAAACGTACCGATTCCCCTGAGGAAGAAGGTGCAAGAGGAGCTTTCCAGGATGGAGTCACTCGGCGTTATCTCCAGAGTCGGCCAGCCCACTCAGTGGTGTGCGGGCATGGTAGTTGTACCAAAAAAGTCCGGGTCAGTCCGCATTTGTGTTGACTTCAGACGCTTGAACGAGAGCGTACTCAGAGAAACTCACCCCTTGCCAAAAGTTGACGACACCCTCGCACAACTTGCTGGTGCTACTGTGTTCAGCAAACTCGATGCCAATAGTGGATTTTGACAAATCCCCCTCGACGACAGCTCCCGAGAGCTCACAGCGTTCATCACCCCCTTCGGCAGGTACTGTTTTAACAGACTGCCATTCGGTATTGCGAGTGCACCCGAGCACTTTCAGCGGCAGATGGAGAGCATCCTTGCTGGTTAGGAAGGAGTCCTATGCCACATGGATGATGTCCTTGTCTTTGGCTGCACCCAGCAAGAATACGATGCCCAACTGTGCGCAACCCTGCAGAAGATTCAGAGCGCAGGTGCCACACTCAACAAGGAGAAGTGTGAGTTCAGCAGAGACCGTCTCACATTCCTTGGGCACGTTATTGACAGAGATGGTGTGTCACCAGACCCCCAGAAAACCTTGGCAATCGTAGCCATCAAGTACCCGCACAGAGTTGAGGAGATTCCTGGGTATGGTGATGTTTTACCCCCAAAATTGCTGAAATTTCACAGCCGTTGCGTGAGTTACTCAGCTCCAAGAGGACCTGGCTATGGGGGCCTTCTCAAGATGAAGCATTCGAGAGGCTGAAAACCGAACTCACACAGCCAACGGTCCTCATGTTGTATGACCCCGAAGCTACTCTCAAAGTCTCCGCAAATGCCTCAACCTTTGGATTATGAGCCGTCCTCCTGCAACAACATGGTCCTACTGAGTGGAAGCCAGTGGCATATGCTTCTAGAGCGATGAGTGAGACCGAACAGAGGTATTCTCAAATTGAGAAAGAGGCTCTAGCAATAGTGTGGGCATGTGAGAAGTTTTCAGATTACATCGTGGGAAAGCTAGTCCAACTTGAAACCGACCACAAGCCGCTTGTCCCTCTCCTCAGCACCACTCACCTGGATCGCATACCGCCAAGAGTTCTCCGATTTTGGTTACGATTGACGCGATTTGACTACAGCATTGAACACGTACCGAGCAAGTTTCTGTATACTGCAGACGCTCTTTCACGAGCACCCAACACATCTGAAGAACCAGCTCAGGAGTACCCAGACACAGAATTCCTGGTCCAAGCCCTTGTGGCTTATTTACCAGCAAATGCTGACCGCCTTGAGTGCTACCGTTAGGCTCAGAAAGCTGATGTTATCTGCTCCAAACTCCGACGGTACTCCACCAGTGGGTGGCCAAGCAAGCACCAAGTCAAAGATGAGCTGGCATACTACTGAAAGGTCAGGGGAGAGCTAACAGTATGGGACGACCTTCTCCTCTACGGTACCCGTATTGTGGTTCCACAAAGCCAGCGAGCTGAGACTCTGCGAAAAATCCACCAGGGACACCAAGGCATTCAGAAGTGCCGTCAGCGAATGTCAACTGCGGTGTGGTGGCCTGGAGTCACACAAGAGATTGAGAAGCTGGTAAAATCCTGCCCTGTCTGCCAGAAGACCACTACTCCCGCCAGAGAGCCACTACTTCAGTCTCCTCTTCCTGACTATCCCTGGGAAAGAGTGGCAACAGATTTGTTCGAACTCAACGACACTGTCTACTTGTTACTAGTGGACTACTACTCCAGGTACATCGAAGTACAAAAACTCCGATCCCCTACTTCAGCAAGAATTATCACTGCGATGAAAGGGGTATTTGCCCGCTTTGGCGTCCCAGCCACAGTTGCGAGTGACAACGGACCGCAATACTCCTCCAAAGAGATGAGAGAATTTGCAGAGTTGTATAGCTTTACACACCTCACTAGCAGTCCTTATTACCCTCAAGCCAATGGTCTAGCAGAAAGAGTAGTGAAGACAGCTAAGGGCCTACTGGAAAACTCACCAGACCCCTATATGGCTCTACTAAGCTACAGAGCAACCCCACTACCTTGGTGTGGGCTGAGCCCGGCGGAGCTGTTGATGGGGCGCCGTATCCGGACTGACATTTCACAAGTCAAGAAGCAGTTTGTTCCAAACTGGCCACTCATGGCTAACTTCAAAGTGCAGGATGAGAAGTTTAAGGCATTGCAGAAGCGTAGCTATGACAAGAGACACCGTGTCAAGCAGTTGCCAGAACTACCAGACAAGCTACCCGTGTGGGTCGAGAACCAAGGAAGACAGGTTCATGAGAAGTAGCTCCGAGATCTTACTTGGTCGACACCCCAACTGGTGAAGTCCGCCGCAACCGTAGCCACCTCCGGATAAGGCTCAAAGATGTTGACTCAGCTGATCATCCCGATCCGCGACGTACGATAATGACTCGATCCCGAACTGGTACGGCAATTCGTCCCCCTGATCGATTGTCTCCGTTATCTTGAGAGGGGAGATGTGGTGTAAGGACTATGAACTCTGAACCCTGAACTCTCATTGTGTTGCGTTTCATTGTTCATGCATTGCTGTCTTTATCCACATGCTGTATTGTCTATTGTTCTTAGTGTTTTGTTAGTTGCTCAGTTAGCTACTAAGAACTGTCCACGAAACTAGCTCAGTTACAGCAGCATCCACTACATCCACAATTCCATATACTCACATCTCCGATGTTGTTGCACTACCACGGTGGTTCTGGTAAGTAGGAAAACAGTATTATAACTATTTATTGCAGTGTTTATGATTTATACTGACTTGACCTGTATAGCCATCCATAGACCCCTGCTGCTCGCTCCTGGTGGTCAAATTCATGGCAATACCACATCTGCTGCAGTTTTTGTAGGTGTTTCCTCTGGAGCCATTGGATGAGATCCAGGTTCTTGCCAAAGATGTTGGGTCCCAGCTCGATCAGTGACATGTTGGATTTTACCGCTAAAACGTTTTGTCTACATATTAATGTTGGTAATATTGTTGCCAATTATGCAATAAGGGTGGGTAGGGCTGAAATGCACAATTCACCTGTGTGTGCAGGTGTTTGCCCGGAAGTAATTAATTAATAAATGCGTAATTGTCATGTGACCGGACATGACATCACCGAGCATTTACGCAGGTCTGATCATGTTCTTCAGTTGATCCGGATAGCTGCTGGTAGAGTCGTCAAGATCAGCTCGGGTAGGCTGTTGATCCATAGACTTGTTCAGGTTCAGAAAATTCACTAGCAGAAATAGCAGGGACGCACAGTTAGGATACAGAAACTCAAGAAACTAATGAACACACCTTTCTTCTAGAATCGATCCGGAGTGGATCTGAAATAATACGTGTGATGTCATATTTTATCACTACGGCAAAATGGCCGGGTGTACTGCGTATTCTCACCATACCTGGGGTACCGCTAGTACACAGGTACTTGTCATTGCCCAGAAGTTTCGTCGGATCTGCTGTGTGTTTACCTACAGTGTATATTTGAAAAATCTGCCAAAGTAGCTTACCCACATGCACAAACCTGAATACACAAGTGCACCTCTCTTGCATTGAAATCTCTCCACGGGAAAGGTCTAGGCAACAGCAAGTCAGAGATGCTTCTTTAGTACCCACACGGACGTTTTCTCATACTTATGGAGGGTAATCGCTCTGCCAAGTGTAAAGTATAACTGTCCAGTAGAAACGAATGTTGAATCACGCTACTTGGGCGGGGCGAGACAGGTCGTGAGCCAGCCTGTCTTGAAAATAACAATTGACCCGGAACGATGCGCGGCAATGCTGCTGGTGAAAGAAACGAATGTTGAATCACGCGACTTGGGCGGGGCGAGACAGGTCGCGAGCCAGCCTGTCCCGGAATGATGCGCGCCAATGCTGCTGGTGAAGCTACATAAAAGCGACCGGTCTTTGGGAGATTGCTGTCTCTGTAATATTTTCAAGGATCAGCCATGGTTGCTGCGGGTGAGTGGAGAGATGAGGTCGGCTGATCGAAACTCACAAGTGTATTGCCGAGCGCAGCGAGGCCTATAATCGCGACATACGGGTTCAGAATCTCAGCTAGCATGTATATATATATATATATTATATTCTCTCCCAAGTGTAAAGATAAGGGGGTGTAAATAAATAATATAATGTTTTGCAAAAAGCAGAGGTTACAGAGGTATGAAACTCATACCTTTGTGAACCTTGGGCAACAAATAAGAAAACGTATGTGAAGCTCTACTTTCAGTTTCTGTGAGGGGTTATGGCCAAAACAAAACTATACACATTGTATATATCTCCTTATGGGGCCCCTACAAAGCACGTGGTCAAAATGGTGTCTCTGCCAGTTACATGGATGCCGTCTTCGAACTGAGAGCGCACAAACCGTCAAATATCTAGGCAAGTTTACCACATACTTTTACTAAGGAAGGCTTACTACAGCTCCCAGATTAGTAGAGTTTGTGTAGCCTCTGTAAGCGTAGGGATATGAGCGCTATTAACGGACGGCACATTCGAGCGATACGCTTGAGTTTCGAGCCGGTGACCTTGTCTCTCTACTCACCTGCAGCGATCCTTGAACGTGTTGCAGACAGAGACAGCAATCTCCCAAAGACCCACCCAAGTCGCGTGATTCAAATACATCCGTTTCTACTCGACCGCTATACTTTACACTTGGCAAAGCAATTACCCTCGATATATATATACATACATTTATTTGTCCATCCCCTCTCCCGGGGGACCCCCGGGGCAACGGCACGTGTCAAGATGGCACCTTTGACAGTTTCGGGATGCCGTCTTCGAACTTATGGCGCAAAAATAGTCAGCGATCTGGACAAGTCTATTGCACAGTTCTACCAAGGGAGGCTTACTACAGCTTCCAGGTTAGCAGAGTTTGTGTAGCCTCTCTGTAAACAGAGGTATGAGTGCTGGAGCCAGACGACTACGATCGTGGTACAACTTCAGGCACTACAGCTCGTCTGTTCTCTGCCATAGCAACCGTGGCTGATCCTTGAAAATGTGCTGCAGATATACCTGACATTCTTCTGAAAGCCAAGTTTCTTGGTAGCTTGACTACTGATCGTTATTTAATATTCATGCGACTGACTCACGAGAGTGATTGACAGCGTATTTTGGCAAAGTTGCAGATAGAAAGCCATCCTACATGGCTTATTTGTACCTGTAAAAGCTTACTGAAGCATTATCCAAGCCTCCTAAGCCTATACAAAGCCGTATGTAGAAGTATAAGGCTGTTTACAGTAGGAGATTATGAAGCGGTTGAATCTTACCATTTTGTCAAGCCATCTGGATGCCTACCACGAACAGAGACAGCGAAAAACTAAGCAGTTGTAGTTGAGACATCCTTAGGCAGCTACACAACCAGCTAAAAACACATGAGCCTTCTTGGGGTCGTCACGCATATGAGCCTTCTTGGGGTGGCTTGTAAAATGTCTGTAGCTTCCCAATTAACAGCATGTCACACTCAGCCTTGGAAAGGCGCTTGAGTGAAAGCCTAGCTTCTGCTACTTCTTCAACACTGAAGTCGGCAAAACAGTTCAAAGAACAGCCACACCCACTACGAAATCTGTCACGCACAACCTTTAGCTCAGCTTCCCTCTGCTGCATTCCATCCCGCTCCTGTGTACAATGCATTTGCTGCGTAGTACGCATATAGTATTGATCGGTCATTCCTTCGAGTAGCGATCCCTCATCCAAATAAATTAGTTTCACCATCCAGGTCTTCACTGATAGTTTTATCCGTGCATGAACTACAATCTGACTCAGAGTCGGCTTCATTACTACTCAAGTCATCTTCCGAACGCGGATCATTTCCAATAATTGCGTCATTCTCCCTCAAGGCCTCCCGAAACGTTTCATTGGTAGTGTAGAATGATCTCTCCAGCCTTTCTGCCATAGAGCTACGCAGCTGCCTATTCCTGTGGCTATTCAGCAACGCTCTAGCAAATAAACAAGTCTGCACCTCTTGCCCTACACTGCACAAAATAGCACAATGACCATACAGCTGCTTTCAGCTACTATAATGAGGCCGTGTGCTTTGAGCACGTGATATACCATATACTGTTTTAAAATTTAATTATCTAAATTAGCGTTTTTCAGTGTAAAATCTCAGTCGTTGGTTTTCTCATTCCATGGCTCTGGCAGTCAACTTGTAAAGATAAGAAGGGGGTGTAAATAATATTATTCACACTTATCTTTACAGTTGGCAGAGTATATTTACACCCCCTTCTTATCCTTACACTTGGCAGAGTATATTCCCCGGAAGGTGTTATTCTCCGGAAACAAATTCTATGTAATGAAGAAGCTATCGTAAGACTTCTACAGTAACTAATACACAAAGTTTAGCACAGATATTGTGAAATACGAAATCAAATGAGGTGTGGCACTGGTTGATTCCAGTAAAGGTTTCTGTTCTGGAATGTACAACGCACTATATGTGGCGAATAACCGGCAAATCCTGCAAAGTGAAAGGACCAGAGCACGGTTAACACCTGAGCCTAGTTGACTTCGCAGGGATGTCAGTTTCGGTGAAGAAACCTTCACATGTTCCTATATAAGTGGGAAAAACGTAATAGTTTGGCCACGGTGGCAGTAGCTATGTGTGCAGTTAATGAATGTAACGACTGCCCATAAAACATCTCAGTATATTCAAAAGCACTTAAACCAAGTGCTTGGGTTTAGTGCAGCCACTCAGTGTGATGCTCATTACTGTATTCTACGATTTATCCGCCCACCTCATGTACTGTCCATGCGAGCTAAATCTATCACTAAAAACCAAAAACTCCAAGACAGTGAGTAGAATCGAGCGGCAAAATTCGATCTTTGGTGTGCTTTAATTGAAATCTATAATTACCTTGTAACCTCGCTTTGCATATTGTGCATTTGCTATGCGTTTGAGTGGGTGGATACTACATCGCGGTTAAGCAAACTACGTATTATCCGCCCACCCCCCTCTTTCACCTATCACTTAAGTGGCCCGCCCATGGGCGGATAATATGTAGAATACGGTATATGAATACATAAATATCAGCCTAAAGTAGCCTCATTCCCAGGCTCCACTCCCCATTTTTTTTCACATAGTGTGAGAATAGCTGGGAACGAGGCTAAGTGTAAAGCAAGTAAGTCCTCACTATATCACCTAAGTGGAGAGGTCCAAACTCTGCTTTCATTGAGAGGTACACAGATCAGGCATTTATGGCCGTAAATCCCAACTCAGCTCAAATTTACCCAGCTCTAACAGAAGAGCTCAAGCAAGAAGTCAGACTCTATCCCAGGTGATACTTATCAGTACGCATTTCTGATTACATAAATTTCACAAATAAATACGAAACACAGCAGATACTAGTACTATCATCAATACCAGCAGTTTCATGGTGGATTTGTGAGCGCACCACCAAATTAAATTATACCAACGCTTTTGCATGCATAAGCTTCGGTGGGTGGGGTTTTAGAATGGCGCACAAAGTAGCCAGACTAGATCTGGACAAGTTCACTTATTCTTATCACCTAGAGCTCCCAGATTAGTACAGTTCGTGTTCTCTATGGAATGTAGGTGCATACCACAAGGCATGGCAGTCTCTTTCACCAGTTTGGCAGAGTGCTGGCTCGAATAAACAATCATTGCATTTCCTCTGGGTAAGTCGACACCCCTGCCAGTTAGCAAATAGTATTAGCACCATCTTTTATTAGATGATAAAATACTGCTATGTTATACCCACCACTCTGAACAGTAGGGTCGTCCAATTCCCTTGGATACTTGCTATGCTAAAGACTGATCTGATTTGTCAACCGCTCCCGTTATACTGTTCCACTGCAACAGGTCGGGGTATTTCAATAATTTTTTTAATGCGCCATTCTGCTTGTCAACAACTTTCCGACTTTGTTATCACTATGACCAGGATGAGCCGTTGACATGAATGTAACCACATGTGTGTCAACCCAACAGGTGTAGACTATGTGTGATAAAGCCAGCCGTAAATAATAGCCTGTTCCTCATGGAACTTTTCTCATTTCCAATGCTGCCTAAATTTATTCTGGAATGCCTTGCCGGTTGGTTCGGAAGGTACCACCAGTAACATTGATACCAGCATCCAATAGATGTTCAAACAAAATAGGCTACTGTAGAAGATATATTAACTCTTTCCCAGCCAAGTTTTAATACATCCATAAGGCTTATGTGAATTTATATGAGCCTTTTATATTAGGCGTTAATATAAAGGACATAGTTTTATCTAGTTTTATCTATTTTATATAGGCACATAAATGTGCCCATGGCTTGCAAAGAGTTAATGTAGAACTGGTACCCTTGGAAAGCGAGTAGGGGATCAATCAGCTTCAAGACAACATGTGATATGCCAGTCTGAATGCTCCAACTTACAAGTGTAGACATTAACCCTCTGAGCGCGGTGAGCATATATATACGCTCTACGTTAGTCAATCGTCACCGCGGCGAGCGTATATATACGCTCATACTGGTATTCATAGCTTACCAGATGCTGACACGGCTAACAAGCTTTCGAGGAAGCCCCTACTAATCCCTACTGACGTTGGCAACGTCAGTAATCGATCTGAAGCTCCACCTACCGATCGAGAGAATCTAAGCGCTTACTTTTGTGGTCATACTGTTTTTACACTGGCAGCTTAGGCAAGCTTTCTAGCACCAGGAACGCAGTTAGTAGCACTCGAAAAGCCTATTATAGGCTTGAGGCATCAATCCAGTACCTATCTACCCCAGTAACTCACCAGCTAGAGGGCAGACATCGACGGCTCAAGAACAGGAAGAGTATGAAGGTTAGCGCTCGAGTTTAGCTTAGCCTAACGGTATAGTCAGGGCGCAATGACGCCCTTAGCACACAATTTAACGACAGCTTGACAGTTCCTAGCCTCCAAAGTTGCCGTTCACCAAGTAAACTAGCTAGCAGCCATAGAAAACTTCGAGTTCATGTACCTAGGTCATAATTAATTACAGCTTCCGCGTGGACAAATGGAATTTAATTTCCACATCCGCGCCCTAAGGGTTAAAGTTGACTGTATATCCTGGCATGTCAGCCAGCAACCATAACTTAAACCCCCATTTCGTGAGTCCGCATGTACTAAATAAAGTGACACCTTGCTTTACTCTTTACCATCCGTTCATCCACTGAAACAAGCTGATGCAGTCTACGCGCTGTTCAAAATTAGGTGAACACTTCCGGTTATGCCCTATGTATAGTAATGTATGGAGGCTCAGATTGCCTAAACGGCACTGATATTTTTAGTCTACATTTGGTACTGTTACATCATTACTAATCACTCTAACTATTTAACGGCTAATAAAGGAAGGGGTTTCCTCTTCCTAGCCGTACTAAGTACTTACGGTCGTCATAGCCCCTTAAGTGGCTTGTGGCATAGTGGAATGATTACGTAATAGCCACTATAGTGGCTTACGGCGTGCAATGAGTTAATGAATGTTGTGTATGTTGTAACATGTTCTTTAAAGTCTACAAAGAGCGCATAGTCAGTCTGGACCGTGCTCCCGAAATGCTGCCAAGACCGTCATCATACTAGCCTCCACTAGCGGGTCTGCCAACTTCGAATTTTGGGACAACATGGAGCAAAGTGTAAAATCGGAGCCTTACTTACGCTACAGCTATAAAACCTTCCGGTCTACTAAATATCTAACTATCGCTACCTGTGTACAAGTATTGTTGTGAATATGGACCAGTGAATTTCAGGAAAAATACGATAATCTGCACACTCATAACTCGGCGTACATACGGCTTATAGGCAAGCAACAAACGCCAGGTATGCCCGTGTCCACCTCCAGGGTTACAAGCAAATCGCGTTCTGGGCCAACTTTGATTTTTGGGACGTGGAGCAAAGCCAGCCATCCCGACAAAACTTGCACCACACGCATGTGAGATTGTGTAATGCCTACCGGATATCTGCCTTTACTGCAGAAATACGGTGAAACAAAAATGGAATTTCAGCTCCTCCAGCAAGGTGAGTTATGTAACGTCATGCAATCACGCTACTGTATAAGGCGTTGTGTAAACTGCTAATTAATTTATCCATGTACTTAGTGTAGACTGGATGCGGCTGATAAAAATCAAATCTTTTCTGGTCTATTAGTGGCTGTAGCTTTCACAGTGGGTTGTTTTTAGATGCTTCCTCCACAGTAACCACATGCAGAAAAGAGATGATCAATTCAAATTGCTGGCATGTGAGATCACGACGGCGGTACAGAACTTGTGCTCTGGTAAGACTCCAAGCTTTCCTACAATTTCTTACTGAATGAATACCAAGAAGAATCAAACAGCCAACAAAAGCCATAAGCATGGTTTTGTTGAACTGCTGTTTCTTGAATAGCCGATACCTTCCCCTTTTTGCTATCTGCCTCAACCCAACAATTGACTTATCAAAGCACTTACAGCAAGCCCATTTGGAATGTGTGGTCTTAGTTCTCGAAGTGGACAAAACTCTGCTGGTTTCTCATACCCAGAATCAGTGGTGCCACATTTTTCGTGGAAGAAGGTAAGTAGTAAGTGTAACTTTGGGTAGAGTGGCTACTTCCTCCATGATCCACGCGACTTTTGCCTCCACGACCGCCTCGACTCCTGCCTCAATGGCCACAACTAGTACCTCCACGACCACCTCGACTCCTGCCTCAACTGCCACAACTAGTAACTCCATGACCACCTTGACTCCTGCCTCCACGGCCATGACTAGTACCTCCACGACCACGACTAGCCTGACGCTGACCAGCTTGACCTCCTTGCACACCAAGTCCACTTTGATCCTCATCGTCACTACTGTCGAGCTGAATTTGCTTCTTTGGAGGTTTACAGCAACTGCGGGGTAGGTGCATATGCCTTGGGACAGGCAGCTCATCATCTGTAGCAGATTCATCACTACTTCCTGACACTCCATCCCTTGAGTTGTTTAGATCTTGGAAATTCATTCCTACTGTTATCACAAACACATTCGACAAAATTAGCATTTCAGTCTTAACACTACATGCCGATTTTGGTGCCATGCAGCACTGACTTTACAATCGATTTTCATATTGTTTGCAGATTACAAAATCGATTTTAAAAATTGATCTTCTGTTCGATTACAAAATGTATTTTTTAATTGATTTTCGGTTCGATTACTAAATCGATTTCCAGGTCCATTTTCTGTTCGATGTTCAGGGAGATTTCTAAGCGTGGCAGCATGCGTACTGTCAGTGTAACTCCAGGTGTTGTATAATGGTGTCTCATAATGAGAAGAATCCAATCCTTTCTTCCCAGGTCGAAAACGCAAGAGATGCCATAGATTTTTTTTCTTCACTGTCAGTTCCAGACTCTGGTCATCGTTCTGAGACTCGGAGTGGACACCAAGAGGAGACCAGTGACAGTGGCCCCATCACTACTGCCTCCTTTTGGTCCACGTGCAATGCATGCATGCTTTTTTTTGTTATACATGCACATTTACACTACAAAGAGTGCCTTGATGGTTGATATAATAATGTGCAATGCAGAATGATGAGAACTTTGAGGGTGAGATGGTTGAGGCAGCAATCCAGCAGAGTATGTCAGCAAATACAAGCAGTGAAGAAACAGGAATGAGCTGTTTGTCTGAAAGTGAAGGAACAGGAACAAGTTCTTCCTCCCATGTCCAGTGCAGGTATAGTTTGGCAACACATTATTCATTGCTGAATTGTAATTTTACATATGCTGTACATCGTTTTTCTGGTGATAAAAACCAGTCTCTATCTGAAGCAATCAAGTCACTTCAGGCTAATTTACTACACCCTGATGACGGGCTACTCCATCTTGAAGTCAGGAAAGATTTTTTGATTTCTGATGCAATATGTGAGGCTCGCAATAAAACATTTAACACTGGGAAGCATATCAAGGTAGGTTGCTAAATGTGTGAATATACATTTCTTAAAGTCGTAATGTTATATTTTCAATTATGGGTATGGTATCATCTGTATTTCCACATTCATTATAGTTACCTTTTCAATAGGTCACATTTGTTTGTTGGAGAAGGCGCAATTGACCATGGTGGCCCAAGGAGGGAGTTCTTCAGGCTTCTAGCGGTAAAGTCATCACAGAAGTACTGAAAAGGGAAAGAGATGGACTTCATGGATAGCAATGTGACTGCACTTCAGGTGTTACATGGATGTTAGTTTACTTACATAAGCCACCACATGGAGTAAGGAATGCCTTTGGGTGCATTGACTACATGGGGTAAGAAATGGCTTTTATGTGCATTGCATCTGGCAATAATCATCAATACTGGTAATAATCAGTACTTTGTGACAGCATGGATTGAATTATGCTTACCTTTCCCTACACTACAGAACAAAGCGTTTTATTACGTGGCCCAGTACACAGCAATGTCACCCAAGGAGGATGTGGGTTTCCATTTTTGGCTAAACCAGTGTTCGACTACATATCCACTGGCAAGTACACAGGAATTCAGGTGGATATAGAGTAAGTGATCAATTATCGACCGCCATGTATAATCGGACGGTAATTCTTTCGGACCAGTTTAATGACATTTTCACCTCGGGCATGCATAGGTAGAGGAAGACGGTGGGTGTACCTGCAGGTTACAGAAAGGGCTTGAAATCGTCCACATTTGGCGCTACAAGCAGCAATGGGAGGTGTCCGATGATATCTAATGTCGGACGACCAGACACAGACGGACAATCTATAGCGCGTGCAGATAATCCAATCTCTGCACACCGTGCAGCTACAAGAAGTAATGGTACGTTCATTTAGCTGCGTACACGTGCGACAGTAGACTTAAGTATCAAAATGCACAATTCAGATCCAGAATCAGGACCCCCAAACCACGCGCGCTTTGTGAAAATTAGGCAAGTCGTTTTGTGAGCAATAAGCAGCTCAGTACACAGCACAAAATCATCAATCAACATAGTCATGGGGTACAAAGATTTGTGAAAAGAGATCCATAGTTTCACATCTCAGTTGCAGCTGTTGCCTGTGTGCAAAAAAAATGAGAGTAGGACGGTGTTCAGTCAACTTAAGTACAGGAGTAACCATCTGTAAATACACCAGACCATGCAAAAACAATTCAATGAAGGTCGAAGGGCAAAGCATAACATTGTGCACAGAAGGGCAGGAAAAGCAAACTGTACATGAGTTCATAATCATTTGGGGGAGGGGCATTTGCCCTCCCCCAAAACGTAGCTAGGTAATCTAGGTTGCCAATTTTTTTATGCATGGTTAACGGAGTGTATAGTAAATGCAAATGCAACACAATGTGTAAGTTTACTAGAAAATATACCAGAAGTAATCTCAGGAGGTCTAAAATTTCCCTGGAAGGGCATGCCCCTAGACTCCGGCCGGTATGAAGCACACTTCATTGTACATTGTTCCCTCCCCCCCCCCACCACCACCTCCTAATTGATTAGCATTTCACTTTTTTTCCCTTTGATAAATGAACCCCTGAATGTACTCACTGTCGAGTTCCTTCTGCGCCTTCCTCCGAGATCGAGCTGTGACAGTAGCACTAGCTGACACCTTACCACCGCGACCTCTACCTCGGGCTGCCTTGTGACCAGAAGAAATGCTGCCTGAGCGTACTCGGGTAGGACTGTCTTCATCTGAGAGTGTGTGTGAATGTGTGTGTGCATCCGCATGTGTGTATAGAATTGTTTGAAGGTACAAGAGATTGAGTACGAGATTCGGGGCAAGCAAGAAGGGAGAGGGAAAGAGGAGGGAACGAGAAACTCACCATCTTCATCCAAGACACACCCCAACTCTGTCTTTCTCTTCCTTCCTCGGGGATACGTTGAACCACGACCTCGAACCTTTTTGCAACTAAGTTCAACAAAACTCTCGGAGTGGGCTCCCTCTTCTAAATAATGGCATGCACACTTGTGGTAACGTAATGTCAGTTTATATAAAGTGTGATAGAGAAACACTTACGACTGTCATCGGAGTCATCACTTGGCTCGATTTTTGGTTCCGAATATTTTTGCCGAAGCAAAGACGCGCTCTAGCGCAGTGGTACTTTGGTTGGTGGCTGTCCGACTATTGGTACTATCGTCCGACATTGGATTCCTTCGGACACTGCCCTTAGCTGCCTGTTATGTTGAGCGTCTACGAGTTCAAGGTATCACTGAACTGGCATGTATAGTCACCGTCCTTCCCCCCTCCTGTATACCGTAGCAGAGCTTGCAGCTGCACTGGTCCGAAAGATATTGCGTCCGATTATATATGGCGGTCGATAATTGATCACTTACTCTAGCTGATGTGCCAGATGTGGCTCTGCAGTTTGTTTTGGAGAAGGTAAATGACTTTACGTTGTCTCACATGTTAGATACTTCACATTATGGTGATGTGACTGTCTAAATACTTATTATAGGTCGCTGATGCAGAGAGTGATGATGACATTAAAGTTGTGTTTTCAATGGATGAAGCAGCTGACCTCTTGGCTCAAACTGGCTACAGAAACACCACTTCCAGACTGACAGTAGCTGACAAAATTAGCGTATCTTCTGCACTCATTATCACTGCATGATGAAAGTTAAAGCAATAATGGACCATTACAAGGACGGCCTGAACGAGCTTGGTGTGTTGTCAATGATTCAGAAGTTCAAAATCTCGGATAATGTTTCGCTAACACTTATTGACTTTGTAGAGGTGCTCTGGGTTAGATATCACTTAGTCTTAATTTACCTACTCCAACTGAGCAAAGGTAATATATATGCATTCGTAACCGCCACGTCAAGCAGAAACCACCAGATGTACTTGTAATACTTCCTTCCCTTTAGCCTGAGGCTGTAGTATTGCCGGAGTTGATCATTATGATCAACCCCTCCCATGAACTTATTGTAACGGAGGATGGACTGAGGGCAAGAAATACTCCTGCTTGTACCGTCTCTCATCTTCCACTGCACAGTTGTTGTTACAGTTGGGTCGGAGTTGGTGGTTGGTAGAGTTCCGATTATCCTGCCACACGGAGATAGTAATGTTCTCGTGCTGTCTCACTCTATACTCACCCCTCTCAAGTCCTTTCTTCAACAGCGGCTTCAGGTCTTGAGGGAAGCCCTTGCGGTTGCTACGAAGAGTGCCACAACCGTATATGCCAACCCTGAGAAGGTCAATGAGAAGGTCTACACTCGAAAAAAAGTTATCAAAGTAGACGTGATGGTACCTGTGGGGAATACAACCATATTAATGTAAGTTACATATACTTACATGCAGTTATGTAACAAATGTACCTGTGTTGTATGGGTTGGCACAGTGTCTTGACAACACTTGCACCAAGTCCTGTTTCAACTGTGTCGCCTTTCTTTCCAGTATAGACTTCAAAGCTGGAGACATAGCCAGTTTGGGAATCCGCTAGCATCCACACTTTGAAGCCACGCCTCACCGGTTTCTTGGGCATGTATTGCTTCAAGGTGGATCGCCCCTTGAACGGAACCATTGCTTCATCCACACTGACATCTCTGTGTAAGTTATAGATGGCCTGAAATCGCTCCAGTAGTCTGTCTATAACGGGTTGTATCTTCCCCAGTCTGTTGTACCCAGGTGTTCCAGGTGTGGCTAGAGTCGAATTGTCCGCAAAGTGGAGGTACCGCTGGAGCTCAAAAAACCTGTTGCGGGATATTCTCCTAGCGACTGGAGCATAGTGAAAGATCTCATCCCTTTTCCAGTAGTCTGCGATGGATGGAAGACGTACAATCCCCACGAGGAGCATGAAACCCAGGAATGCAGTGAACTCATCAACCGTGATCTTTTCCCAGCTGTCGTACTTCTCCTGCCCCATGCATTGAAGGGCGTACTTGTTGCTTTCCAGAACTATGTACTCCAGCAAGGTTCGTGTGAAGAAGAGGAAGAAAGCACCCACGGAAGAACATGGCACAACAACTTGAGGGCCAACATGCTGCTCGAAGGACTTGACCTCAACTTTTTTCAGTGTGGAGGACCACTTGATGTTTGAGGAGCTGGGATAAGAAGGTATATACAATCATACATAGTGTACATGTAGATTCCAGCAATCCATTTATACTTTTTGTGACTACAATCCGTAATAAAATTTGTATACTTCACATTTGCTGCAATTGTTGACGCACCACTTTCACTGTGAGCAAAATTGAAGTGCATAAATTGTAATTGCTATTGCAAATTGCAAAATGCAATATCCTTGCTTTTACCTTGTTTCTCCCTCTTCATCCAGGTCATCATCGCCTTCATATGGCTCTTCACTGTCACTGTCACTTTCACATCCTTCGAGTTCCTCCTCCACCAAACCAAGCTCGTCATCCTGGAAAAAAGATGTCCTCAAACTCCCCATCATTTTCAGGCACATCATCCAGGAGATCCAGCACAGCTTCAACGGTGTAGAGACCTTCTGCCATTCTGTATTCATAATTATTTGATTTTTATCACGCTTTGCATAATTACTACGCGCTAAGTAAACATTACCTTTCGCGTAAGGAGGGGGCGTAGCTGCTCAGACGAACTGTTGCAAACCGTAGTCACCACATGAATAGCACTGGAATAACTGCAGCTGTTGCAAACCGCGCAGCTCAATGCAGCCGCTTGTACGCGCATAAACTGGCCGCGCAACATTAACTGTTGGCTATGACGTGTGTACACGTCTACGGTAATGTAATGATACCAATATTCATGACGTCTACACACGTCTACGGGGCTTAAAGAGTTCAGCAATGTAACCACCTCAGACAGCAAGTGTTTCTGTGCATCAGATAGGTTCTGCAATTGTACTTTCAGGGAATCAGAATTGAAGTCAGTTGAATAGTGGTGTAAAACAAATGCAAGCTCTTCTTCGTAACTGGAATTTTCGGCGGCTTTCAAGATTAAACTCTCAAGCTTGGTATAAATTCTGTATCCTGGTTGATCAAACCGACCTTTGATGCAGGTTGTGATGAGGTCAAGAGCCTCAAAATAAATTCTTTTGTAATGGTCAGCAGCAGTTGGGGAAAAGTCCGGTTCAGCATCTCCAACCTCAAATCTTCTAGGTGTCTTCCTGCGCCGAGGTAGGCGAGGTTCTTCGATGCCGAGTTCATTTGCTATTCGTGTTGCTTTAGCCCAAAACATTTCAAATCCAACATCATTCCTTATTCTCTCCAAAGTAGTCACAGTCATGGAAGCAACTATTTGTCCATCTGCTGCAGAAATACTTGAGGTTCTACTGAGATTGTCACTATGACTAAACAGTAGCTGTCCAAGCAGAACTCCAAAAAAGAATGAAAATGTGCTCATCTGTGCCGATACACCTAGAATACGAGCTCTCATCTCTGTGTCTTTCACAACTGCCAGTGACTCTTGCCAAGTTTCTTGTAAAACTGTATAGTTGTCTAGAACACTTTGTAGTGAATCGGCTTTTACTGTCCATCTAGTAGGACACAGGGTTCGAATTCCTGGCGTACTGGGAGTAATATACTCATGTTGCTGCCGTAGCACTTACGCCATTGACCACGCACCCACAGACGCAGGCGGAGCTTGTAAGACCTCCAGTCAGAGGACAAGAGCAAGAACAACCGGAGACCACACAATCCTGATCACCATACAATTCCTTCTTCCTAGTCTCCCATATCAATAATACAAAGCTCTTAACTAGCTTTAATAACTGGGAGTAAGGTTTTCTTTGAGCTGCTGAAAACGAGCATCTCTCTGAGGTGATTTCTCAGTCAGTTTCTCACTGTATCACTACATGCCAGATTTAGAGCGTGACCATAGCAGTGAGTAAATAGAGCTCTGGGCTCCTCATCAGAAATCATTTTTGCCACCCCTGACCTGCAGCCAGCCATTGCTGCAGCTCCATCGTAGTATTGACCCCTGGCTTTGTTTAGAGACAAGTTCATCCGAAGTAGTACATCTTTAAACCAGTGCGGCAGCATCAATTGAAGATATTAGATACAGGCCGACAAACTCTTCATGAACTTCACAACTGTTGTCGACCCATCGGAAGAAAATTACTAGTTGTTCCCGATTTGAGGAATCAGTTGTTTCGTCTACCATGATGGTGAAAAAAATCACTGTTATGAAGACATTCAGCAACATCTCGAGTAACCCTGAGTGCCATGATTTTTAGCATTTCATTTTGTATATCACCAGAAGTGTATTTATCAGTCTTTTTCGTTAACCACTCAAATATTCTTGGGTTATCAGTACCTCGAAGCTTCAAGAGTTGCTTAAAGTTGGAATCTTCTTCCTTACCATCTCCTCGCAAGGGTAAACCTTGGCGAGCAAGGAATCTCACATTCTGCAGGATTTTTAGAAAACACTTGCGTCGTTCCAACTTCTCCTTTGCATGTTGGGTTGATAAACTCTCCCCCACATCACGCATAGTCTTTTAACACTGCATCTGCATGACACTTGGACTGCTCATGCTTGGAAAAGTTGATAGAAGCATCTTTCCAGTTTGTGTAACCCTTAGAGATGAATGATGGCTCTAGACGTGATGCAGAGTTTCTTTTCTTTGTAGGCCTTCACACATGTGTGGCAGTAGATTCTATCTCTGTCTTCCACGTAATGCAGCCACGACCACCTGTAGTGTAGTGTTGGCTGGCAATATGATGTAGCTACATCGCCTTAGTATTAACTTGCGATCGTTCTTGACTTACGCTGAAGGCTGAGTATATTCAATTCTCGCCGACATAGCCCTGTATCCAGGGAGATAGGCTGGCAGTTGTATCAGCAAGTCAGTTAATTTTAATTTCTAGCTCACCTTGTAAACCATTTTGCCTGAAAGCAACGGTAAACGACGGTCTTTTTTCCAAAGACGTGCTTTGGAAACGGAAAATGTAGCCGCTGGTGTGGATTCTCTCCGTCTGGGGATGGTAGATCCTTTGAGGAAGACGCCATAAAAAAATGCCAACACGTGATATAGTTATACACGCGCATGCGCAGTTTAGATTTTTTTTTCTGTGAAAAAGTGGTACGGCCATGACCGTACCGCTTCCGACGGCCCTGTGAGGTCTGTATCTCGAGAAAACAATAGCTAGCTGGGGCATAACAGTTTTTAGGCTGATAATCAAGGTACGTTGAGTAAGAAACAGCAGGAATTACAAGTGTTTCGATTCTACAGAGCGGTGGGGCAGCTGCTTGCTTTGGCTCCTTTCTGTCTGAGGGAGGTAACTTCGAATTTTACCAAAGTTGGAGCAAAGAATGTAATCGCCGACAGAATGTAAAGAATAGCAAAGAATGTAATAGCTCCAGTAACACCAGAGATGAGGCTTGATAAACGTTCAAAAACGGGCTATACAATCTAGTATCCAAATCACGAATGCAACAACGCTAGAACTCCAGACCAACGCTAATTAGTAGTGCTAAAACAGCTTTACAGAATACAAAAAAAAAAGATGTTTGTGGCTTACCTGGATCCAGAGATATGTACCAGCAAAGACTTTAAATTTTTGTAGCAGCAAAAAATAATTTTTACCCAACTTGGAGCAAAGGCTCAGAGAGCCGCGAAACTTAGCATGCAGCTGCAGAACCATCAGGACTCCTCCCAACGGCAATACCTACGGCTGCGGGTACACTGTCAGTGGTTGTGTGAGCTTTTATTACCAGCTCTTTTATAAATTGGAGGCAGTGGGCCTCTTGGATCTTGAAGATGTACTTGATCTGAGTGCACTTCATACCGTACATCTCTCACCAATACAGCCACAGTTGAACCAAATTTGAGTTAGCCTCACTGAACAAGAACGTGTGTTTCAGCGCGAAGGTCCACGACAACATAGCATTTTCATAACTTAAAACGGAACTCGAAAGCAATACACAGTACGCTCAATCTGCAGTTGAACGTTGGTCGCCATTTTAATGATTTTGTACACATGTGCACAATATGTCACATGACATGCACTTGGCAACAGAAACCGTTGACGAATATACGAGTGATGAGACTAGAGTGTATTAGATTGCTTTACTAGTGTTGACAAGACCGCTTACTTTAGAGAGACCATCTGCTTACTATCGTTGACTAAACCGTTCGGCAATCCCGGAGACCGTTGACTAGCTAAACCGTTTACTGTGGTAATCGGACTAGACCACTTATCCCGATTACTACCAGCTTCTGCTAGGATGATTAAAGTCTTGCAATGTGCTTTATCATAAAAGTGGGTTGCTATAAGTTATACATGCGTATAAACAGTACAGGATAAGACTGGTAGACTAGACTAGCAACCTTGATGTGCAATAAATAGTCAGTGTCCGTTTCGCTCTCACTGCTGTATATACTACCTACAATCCTTGTCGACACTATCTTGCAGTTGTTTATGGTAACCTTTGAACTATAACTATCCCTGCTCACTAGTACTAAGTTGTGAACACTATCTTGCAGTTGTTTATGGTAACCTTTGAACTATAACTATCCCTGCTCACTAGCACTAAGTTGTGAACAAATTATTGTTGTGCATATAAATTATAATATACTATCTGCGTATAGTAGCTACTATGTAGCTATCATCTGAGACTATCACCTGAGCATCAGAGAGTTGGTAGACTCGTTGACTTGATTATTTAGCTACTCTGGTGGTTCATCTTAGAAGTGTCAGGATAATGCCCTATTAATGGGGCATCTCCAAACTATTTATTCATGATTATGTCATATATAGCAATAATGCATCAGCTGTCCCTGTTAACAATTATTATATATCGTCTACTGTTTAGCAATCACCTAAGCATATCACCAGAGTAGCTATATCATAGATAACATAATTATTCTGTATGGCTGGCTATATACTCTGCCAAGTGTAAAGATAAGAAGAGGGTGTAAATAATATAATATATAAATGTAATGTAATATAATGTAATATAATGTTTTGCGAAAAGTAGGGGTCACAGAGGTGTGAAACTTACACCATTGTGATCCTTGGGGAACAAATATGAAAACGTATGTGCAGCTCCTCTACTTTCAGTTTCTGTGAGGAGTTATGGCCAAAACAAAACTATATACATTTTATATGTGGGTCATTCCATGTCAAGTCAACACAAAATAAATAATGACCCTCACGGATTTGGACGAAACTTGGTACCTACATAGTGTCTATTGAGACATTAACTCAAACTGAGTTTTAGGACCATGCATTTCATGGCTTGAGAGTTAGAGCCAAACAAAAAGTAGGTTTTTAGCCAATTTTTGGTTCACCTAGTATTACTTCATAAGCCATAACTTGAGCACGATTATTTCTATCAGCTACAAATTATATCACCTTGTAGCTTATAAAATACGCTTTCATGTGATATAAATATTAAGTGTATTCTATAAAATTAAGGTCAAAGGTCATTGTTCGTAAACTTTGACCTTTTCTGTGTCAAAAACAGATGTTTTGATTTCCTTCAATTTTCCCCCAAATGTAGTTAGGGTCTTCCTATAAATTTAGTTTTGGGACGGCCATGGGTTTAGGAGACGCATGACAGAATTCGATGGCAGGTAAACTACAACCACACTTCTAGTATGTGTTATGTTTCAGTACGTGACGTTTGTGGGTACCTTTGTAAACACAACATGATAGATACTCAACATTGGCTTGTTTATGACTACTAGAGGAATACTCGAAGCGTTTTGGGCAAGCTAGTCATACGTATGCGTGGCATGGTGCGTGCCAATGACATATTTATGTATATAATTGTGAAAATTTCTGTTGCGTTCATCCATGTTGGCTCATTCCACTCGACCAATAAAAGATATGATGATTATACAGTAATTATAATAATGCAATAATTAACTACACTACATGTACAGCACATTCAATCACAAGAGAAGACAGACACATGAGTGGACTGTTTACGTGTTTGCCATGATAGTTCTAAGTTTTTCTGAAGCAGCTCTGCTCTCCTTCTGTGTTATAGTATAGACACGACCGGTTGCTGTTCTCGGATCCACTGTGGTCAAAATGTCAGACATCGGTATACTGAGAATATCTTGTATGTGAGGATATTTGAATGAACGGGATGGCCCGTGTGGATGGAGAAAGGTCACTCTTACTTCATTATTGTCAGCATCAAGTTGAAGCACACAAGCTACCCACCACTGTCCACCATAGCAACATGTGACAAATCCAGAGATTTGTTCAACTGGTAGTTCACTCTCCCGTGAAGTCACTCTTTCTTCTTTGGATACACTTGAGGATGAGAAGATTCTGGTTCTTACTCTGTCTTTTGAAATTGGGACAAACGAATGAAGTTTGCGAGTTCCAGTGATTGTCCGAGCTCTCTCGAATCGCCTTTCAAGGTGTGTCTGCTCTCTCTTGTAGTCTTCTGTGCTACAGTATTCAAAGGAGACTGCAGGTATATTACTACAGGCCCACTCAAACAGCTGACGAGGGGTCATTATCTGTTCATTGTACGGTCTTTGCAGGCTAGCTCTTGCGGCAAGGCGTTTAACTGTGCCACCAAGTCCATCACAAGCACTTTTACCGTGAGAAGTTGCAGAAAAATGCCATTCAGCAGGAATTCCAAAATCATCCTCATGATGGCATAAATTGATGAAATTCTTGCGATTTTTGTATTGGGATGCTGTTCCATCAGAAAAGTAGTAAATTTTTTGAAGATGTGAAGGAACACTTTTTTTCAAATAAGCAATCAACATCTTTTGGAACAGATAGACAGCAACTGTATCGTGATGCAAACACTCAGATATAACTACATAGCTCTGGTGGTGCAGCTCCCCAGTATCAGTGTAGTAGACAAGAAAAGGATGGATAGTAGCCTGGGAGTTACTCCAGTGGAATCCTTGTGCTGCATCTTGGAGGATGAAAGAGTAATTTTCTGAGAAGTCTGCGGTGACTAACAGCTCCCCAGGTTGTAATGTTGACTTGCACTCCTTGTAGAACGATGCTTGCTGCGTTGCTATGAAAGAGTGAGGGAGAAGGAGTTCCAATTTCTCACAGAATAATTCCACAAACTCATCAGCTGGCTTACTGACTGTTTCAAGTGTAGATCTATCAACTGAGACCCACTGCTTGAAGATAACATAGTCGATCATGTTGTCATCCATAACCATTAGAACATCCTTGAGACTGGTGATGCCAGGACAAGAATCACAAGCTCCCAAGTAGCATCCTGGAAGGGATGGATTGCAAATAATCTGGGCTAAGCAGTTGTGATATGATGAGAGAGGGATATCACTGTGTGCTGTCAGATCAGTGAGCTTCACACCCAGCATCATCAGTTTTACGTTCTGATGGATGGTGCATACACAGACTGAGTGGGTACCACTAGCTCCAGCCAAAATGCAGTGCTTGGGTCGAAGTTAGAGAGGGATATCACTGTGTGCTGTCAGATCAGTGAGCTTCACACCCAGCATCATCAGTTTTACGTTCTGATGGATGGTGCATACACAGACTGAGTGGGTACCACTAGCTCCAGCCAAAATGCAGTGCTTGGGTCGAAGTTCTGCGAACTTGGAGAACCCAACTATTTCATTTGGAAACCTGTCCTTGAATGATTGGTATACCTCTCTCAAGTTGCTCAGAACCAACCGTTTTTGGATGTGCACACGTTGTTCGCCTTGCTTTATAGAAACAAAATCTTTCTTTCCAGGCATCATTCTGCTTACGTCATCAGACTCGTAGAAGCCACGAACAAGATCAGCAGCTTCGGAAGCTAGGGGATGACCTGACTTGGGATTAGGAGTTGCTAGAATTCCTTTTTCTTTGACAAGCTCTTTCGCTTTTCGGACCATATAATTGGATGCACCAAACTCACTCTGAATCTTTCTAACTTTGGTATACCTCTCTCAAGTTGCTCAGAACCAACCGTTTTTGGATGTGCACACGTTGTTCGCCTTGCTTTATAGAAACAAAATCTTTCTTTCCAGGCATCATTCTGCTTACGTCATCAGACTCGTAGAAGCCACGAACAAGATCAGCAGCTTCGGAAGCTAGGGGATGACCTGACTTGGGATTAGGAGTTGCTAGAATTCCTTTTTCTTTGACAAGCTCTTTCGCTTTTCGGACCATATAATTGGATGCACCAAACTCACTCTGAATCTTTCTAACTGGCCAACTTTTCAGTAAAACAGTTAGAACTTGTACCTTCTCACTCCTTTTGGTGGTCGTATGAAACTTTTCTTTCAACTGTTTGACTATTTCACCCTCATCATCAGTCTCATCAGTCTGCACGTCACGTATCATTGCTCTCTTCATGGCTGTGGTGATCTTTTTGATCTTCTGTTTGGAGTATTTGGTTTGCTGGAGCTTTTGTTTGCTAACAGGAGTCTCACCAATTTCACCCAAGCATTGGTTGATTGATGCTAGTGACTCAGGGACGCTGACATAGACCTCGCTCTCTGATTCAATTTCGGAAGCCGATGAAAGAGCTGTAGGTACTTTTGCAAGCTTCTTCCTGCAGTCATCACAGATCTTAGATCCCACTGAAATTGAAGGAACTCTCTCGCACATCCACTCTGTAACTGGCCTGAGATTCTTTCTTTTATATGAGTGGTCACTTTTTTTCTAACGGGTTGCAACAAGAGTTGGTCCACTGCGATTGGGCCATGATATCCCTCAAAAGGCCAACAAACGATGACAAAGAAAAGTACTAGTAGTAGTCTTGAAGTGTACTGAGAGTGAAACAACTAAATGCTACTTTGGAATCAGACACCTTTATATAGAACAGAGTTGCCATAGACAACAGCAGGTAAAGAAATAAGCTATTGACACTAGGTGTTTACAGGTTGTCCTGGACAACAACAGGGAACAAAATTAATTGGAACTACTTGATACTGAAAAGTGTGGGTGGAACTGAACTTTTGTGAACCCACTTGACACTGTCTCTAATTTAGGGTCACCCTTGACAACAGCAAGTAAATTGGAACTGAATTTGTGTAACTATGGCAATTATTGCTTCCTTATTGTAAGTATGTGTATCTACCAGTGTGTATCCCATCATACTGAAATGTGTACATTAGTGAGATACATGTAAAGTATGATAATCGCCTATCCGTCATTGAATTGTGTCATGTAGCTTCTAAACCCATGGCTGTCCCATAACCAAATTTATGGAAATTAAAAAGCAAGACCCTAAGTATATTTAGGAAAAATTTGATAGAAATTTAAACATCCGTTTTTGAGACAGATGAGGTCAAAGTTCACTAACCGTGACCTTTGACCTGAACTTTATGGGATATACTTTATTTTTATATCAAATGAAAGAGTACGTTATAAGCTACAAAGTGGTATAATTTGTAGCTAATAGAAATAATCGTGCTCAAAGTTATGGCTTATGAAGTAATACTAGGTGAACCAAAAATTGGCAAAAAATGAACTTTTTGTTTGGCTCTAGCTCTCACGCCATGTAATGCATGGTCCTAAAACTCAGTTTGAGTTAATGTCTCAATAGACACTATGTAAGTACCGAGTTTCATCCAAATCCGTGAGGGTCATTATTTATTATGTGTTGACTTGACATGGAATGACCCATGTCTCCTTATGGGGCCCCTGCAAAGCATGTGGTCAAAATGGCATCTTTGGTAGTTACATGCATGCTGTCTTCAAACTTAGAGCGCACGAAGCATCAGAGATCTGGACAAGTTTACCGCATACTTTACTAAGGAAGGCTTACTACAGTTCCCAGGTTAGTAGAGTTTCTGTGGCCTCTGTATAAGTAGAGATATGAGCGCTATTAACGGACGGCACGTTCGAGTGATACGCTTGTGAGTTCGAGCGCCCCACCTTGTCTCTCCACTCACCCACATCAGCTATGGCTCATCCTTGAAAGTATGCTGCAGACAGAGATAGCAAGCTCTCAAAGATCGGTCGCTTTTTCGTAGCTTCTCCAGCAGCATTGTCATACATGGCTCCGGGTCAATTGTTATTTTCGCGAAAGGCTGGCTCGCGACCCATCTCGCCCCGCCCAGTGGCAGAGTGATTACACTCGATAAATAATATAATTAATATAATATAAAGTTTTGCAAAAAGTAGGGGGCACAGAGGTATGAAACTTATACCATTGTGATCCTTGAGGAACAAATAAGAAAACGTATGTGAAGCTCCTCGCTCCTGTCTCGCCCCGCCCAATACATCCGTTTCTACTCGACCGTTATACTTTACACTTGGCAGAGCGATTACCCTCGATATACATACGGACTCCCACCCCTATATCTTTTAAGGTAGGAAGGGGACTTTTACCCAATCTTTTTTTCCACTGAAACTTATGCACCAATTAACGTAAGCAACCAATTATCGACTGCCACCTATTATCGACCAGATAGAATACGGAATAATGTCACGTGAATGTGCAGTGCGTGAACAGCCTTTTTACTTAGTGCATTATGGCAGTCCAGGACTCAAATTTTACGCTATTTCTGTGTTTACTTGCAGGACGATGTCATAATATGCCTACTGAATCGCGAAAAACCGACATTGATCGGACCTATTGTTCTCGAAAAACAGCAGAACCGTGCTACAGCAGTGCTGACAGCAGTTTTGAGACTCAATAAGTTACTTGTAGCTTAAAACTTGCCTTACTTGTAGCTGTACCTGTGTTTCTGTGCCAGTTCTGAAGATCCATCCCACCGAGTCAGCAGAAGCCCTTTTGCTAGCTGTAAAGTGAACTTGTTATTTTAATAATAATATACTCATGTTGCTGCCGTAGCGCTTACGCCATTGACCACGCACCCACAGACGCAGGCGGAGCTTGTAAGACCTCCAGTCAGAGGACAAGAGCAAGAACAACCAGAGACCACACAATCCTGATCACCATACAATTCCTTCTTCCTAGTCTCCCATATCAGTAATACAAAGCTCTTAACTAGCTTTAATAATGCTTTAAAATCATCCCTGTTCCAATTCTCAAACCCTAAAATAAAACTTGCCTTATTAAAATTATCAAGTGTACTAAACTCCCCAAACCTCCCCCCCAATAGATTTTCTAATTCAACCATGAAATTATTTCTAATGCTGTCATATGCTGGACACTCCCAGAGAACATGTACCACACTGTCATTAAAGTCCTTGTATTCTCTATCCCTCAACGCTTCGTCTACCGTATCTAAAAACAAATTAATATTATCTGCAGCTAATACCTCTTGGCTATCTAAATCTAACTGCAGCAGCAATTCATTAATTACTTTCATCCAAGTTTTCCTTTGCCTACCTCTACATGGTTTCACTTCCCACTCAGCATCTAATAGTACTCTAGGATACCGCTCATTATCCAACTTATTGACTTTATACCACCACTTAAGTTTGCTTCTATCCCTCCTCCCTTTCAAGGACTCTAACCCCATATCTCCCCTTACCGCTTCATTACACGTTTTGGAAGAGCAGCCAAGTATCTTCTTAGCTGCTCCTAGCTGAATGGATTCTAAGGAAGCTGCCTGCCGTTTATTACAAGCCCACACTTCACTACCGTATTCTAAAGTAGGACGAAGTACTGAAACTAACAATAATCTCCTTGCAACGGTACTGATATTCCTATTACTTACAAACCGGTGCAAACGATTAAGCTTTTTCTTCCCATTATCAATTACCTTCTGTACATGACTATCCCATGACCCATTCTCAGCAAATTCAATCCCCAAGTAACAGTAACTTACAACCCTTGGAATTACTTTATCTCCCCACTTCCACGCACACATATCTGTAATAGCCACCTTATAAAATACCACAACAGCACTCTTTTTGATGTTAGATTCCATTTGTTACAAAACCCTTGTACTACATTAATCAACTTTTGTAAATCCTCCGCATTAGTAGTTAAACCAACAAAATCATCTGCAAACATTAGTCCCCCAACCTTAACATCATTCTTAATGATTATACCAAGCCCAGCTTTCTCAACCTCATCTAGTAACTGATTAATAAAAATGGAAAATAGGATAGGCGATAGACTACAACCCTGTGCTACCCCCTGGCTTATATCAAATGGTTTGGATTTTTCCCCCTCCAGTAAAGCAGCACTCTCTGTAATGTCATACATCTTCTTAATAACTCTCCACATCATACCCCTAACACCCAATTCCCACAACCTAAACCATAAACCATCGTGCCAAACCGTATCAAAAGCCTTCTGGATGTCTAAGAAAAAAGCATAAGTGTATTTTCCTTCTCTTATTCTGCCTTGTATTTAACGTATTTATAACCATACATCGTGTATAAAGCACACAGTGATCCTGACAACACTGCATGCTTTATTGACAATCCCAACTTGAGAGCTAGAGATTATTAATTTTCGTAATTCAACTATAGAGTAAGCCACTGATTATCGGACGCCATCAATTCTCGGACGCCGTAGCGCCCTTCCTACAAAGGATATGCCGTTCTCTGGTTGCCCAAATGATACTTCAGTCCGAGAAACTCTGCGGCCGCAATCGAGGGACTTCGCTTTATTGTCGTCCCTTCGCTATGAAGCTGCAAAGTTTAAATTCGGACACAGGTATATTCGGAAGAGAGAATCTAATCCCGGACACATGCGGAGAGTAACTTACTTCTGCCATAGATCTATGCTTCTGCTCGTTTATAGAACGAGCAGAACAGATATAGAACAGAGGGTGTTATTGTGTATTTTTGTTGTTGTTGTTTAGAATCTGGTGACTCTGAGTATGCAGTCAGGAGGCAAAACTACAAATGAGTGGAGGAAAATGTGCTTTTCTGCCATCAAAGTCAGACCCTGGTGAGAAGATTGGGTATCAGCTTGCCATGCCGATATAGAATAGAGGGTGTAATTTTGTGTGTTTTTTGTTGTCTAGAATCTGGTGACTCTGAGCACACATAGTCTTCCTTTCCACCTCCTTCCAAGGCAGTTGTTAGTGCCTCAACTAAAGGTCTGCAGTGCAGCCTCTCGTCACAAAGGTACTCCCAGGTCCATCTTTGAAAACTGGAATTAGGCTGTTACAGAATTTCAGCTCTTTAATCAGTTGGGTAGGTGTTCTGGTGTAACTTTGTTTAAGAACATGATTGTGTTTTTAACAGATGTTGAAGGGTGGTGACCTCCCTTTGAAAGACCGAGTCTTGAGGGCACCCAGCAGTGAAGTACATCTGCCTCTGGCCACCCTCCAGAACAGACCTGATAAATATAAGATGGTCAGATGGCTGTATGGAGAAAGCAGTGGAAACGATTAAGAATCACGGTCTCTCAGTTCGAAGGGCAGCGGAGGAGTATGCTGTTCCGAAGTCCACTTTGCATGACCGAGTTAGTGGGCGAGTTCTAGCAGGAAGGTGTAGTGGGCCACCAAAGTACCTCACGGATGAGGAGGAGGTGGAACTGGAGAGATATTTGACTCACTGCTCCTCTGTCGGTTTCTCACGATCACGACAGCAGGTAATCCAGATTGTTCAGGAGGTTGTCACCCACAAAGGTATGGTTGCCACTGTGACGCATGGGTGGTGGGAATCGTTCAGGAGGCGACACCCGAAACTCACACTACGCACTGCCGCTCCTATGTCCTATGCCAGGGCAATGGCAAGTGACCCAGATGCCGAAGAAAAGCAAAGAAAGAAAGAAGAAAGAGCGCTAAAGCGATTGGCAGTAGCAGAAGAGAAGGAGAAACAGAGACTGGAAAAGGAGCGTAAACGGTTGGAGAGAGGAGAGAGTGAGGTTAAGTGCTATGAAGAGACGAGGAGCAGGTTCAGCACTGAAAGGTATGCTTCTGCTAGACTCAGGTTGTGGGATGACCACTTCACAATTTGCTCTCAACAACCACAGGGCAGAGTGTGCAGTCTGGAGGTGTGCGCCGTAAGAAGACGGCAGTGAGTTGTTTGGCTTCGAAGTCAGGCCCTGGTGAGAAGATTGGTATCAGCTTGCTACATGTAGATATAGAATAGAGGGTGTTATTTTGTGTATTTTTGGTCTAGAATCTCCCTCACCTCCCTCCAAGACAGCAGCTAGCGCCTCAACTAGGGGGCGGAGTGCAGCCTCGCTTCTGAAAGGTATGCCCAAGTTCAACTCTCAAGGTGGCAGCCCACTGTTTTACTGTGATACTCCAGTATTGACTGGAAACCGACTGCACTTCCAATGCTTTGTTTTTGTAGGAACCAGTGACCCTAGGTCATCTCGGCCGTCCTCCCCACCTACCTCCAAGGTGACTACAGCCACAGCCAGAGGACGTGCAGGTGCACCACTGAAAGGTATGCTTCTCCCAGACTGAGGTTGTGAGATCAGCACTTCACCATTTGCTCCCAACAACATTACTGCAGGGGTGTCAAAGAGTGTGCGGTCTGGAGGTGTGCGCAGTAAGAAGACGGCAGCAAGTAGAGGAAAGGGTGCTTATCTGGCATCGGAGTCAGACCCTGGTGAGAAGATTGGGTATCGGCTTGCCAGATATAGAATAGAGGGTGTTATTTTGTGTATTTTTTTGTCTAGAATCTGGTGGCTCTGGACACTCTGTCTCCCTCCCCACCTCCCTCCAAGGCAGCTGTTAGTTACTCAACTAGGGGGCGGAGTGCAGCCTTACTTCCGAAAGGTACATATACGTCAAGGTTCAGCTTACAAAGTGGCCCCCCTTTCTGTTCAATTGTGATACTCCAGGATGCGCAAACAAGTATGGGGGTGGGGGGTCGTGTCACTCCCATAGACCCTGTAGTCACATCTGCATCTGCAGGTCAACCTAAGGTCAACAGTCAAGCAACTCAACGTATTGGCACTTCACCATTTGTTCTCAACAACCACAGGGGTGTCGAAGAGTGTGCAGTCTGGAGATGTGTGCCGTAAGAAGACCGCAGCATGTAGAGGAAAGGGTGTTTCTCTGGCAACGAAGTCAGACCCTGGTGAGAAGATTGGGTATCAGCTTGCTAATTATAGAATAGAGGGTGATTTTTTTTTGTCTAGAATCTGGTGGCTCTGGACACTCACTTTCTCCCCCACCTCTCTCCAAGACAGCTGTTAGAGCCTCAACTAGGGGGCGGAGTGCAGCCTCACTTCCCAAAGGTACATGTACGTCAAGGTTGAGCTTACAAAGTGGCCCCCCTCTCTATTCAAGTGGGGGGTACTCCCATAGACCATAGACCCGGTAGTCACATCTGCATCTGCAGGTCCACCTAAGATCAACAGTCAAGCAACTCAAACGAATTGGCACTTCACCATTTGCTCTCAACAACTACAGGGGTGTCAAAGAGTGTGCGGTCTGGAGGTGTGCGCAGTAAGAAGACAGCAGCAAGTAGAGGAAAGGGTGCTTATCTGGCATCGTAGTCAGACCCTGGTGAGAAGATTGGGTACCAGCTTGCTGGTTATAGAATGGAGGGTGTTATTTTGTGTATTTTTTGTCTAGAATCTGGTGGCTCTGGACACTCTCGGTCTCCTTCCCCACCTCCCTCCAAGACAGCAGCTAGCGCCTCAACAAGAGGGCGAAGTGCAGCCTCGCTTCTGAAAGGTATGCCCAGGTTCAACTTTTATAATGGCAGCCCTCTCTGTTCTACTGTGATACTCTAGTATTGGCTGGAAACCGACTGCACTTCCAATGCTTTGTTTTTGTAGGAACCAGTCGCCCTAGGTCATCTCGGCCGTCCTCCCCACCTACCTCCAAGGTGACTGCAGCCACAGCCAGAGGACACGCAGGTGCACCACTGAAAGGTATGCTTCTCCCAGACTGAGGTTGTGAGATCAGCACTTCACCATTTGCTCCCAACAACATTACTGTAGGGGTGTCAAAGAGTGTGCGGTCTGGAGGTGTGCGCAGTAAGAAGACAGCAGCAAGTAGAGGAAAGGGTGCTTATCTGGCATCGGAGTCAGACCCTGGTGAGAAGATTGGGTATCAGCTTGCCAGACATAGAATAGATGGTGTTATTGTCAATTTTTTGTCTAGAATCTGGTGGCTCTGGACACTCGGTCTCCTTCCCCACCTCCCTCCAAGGCAGCTGTTAGTGCCTCAACTAGGGGGCGGAGTGCAGCCTCACTTCCCAAAGGTATGCCCGTTCAACTCTCAAGGTGGCAGCCCTCTCTGTTCTACTGTGATACTCCAGTATTGACTGGAAACTGACTGATTATTTTGTAGGAACCAGTGACCCTAGGTTGTTGTTCCCACCTACCTCCAATGTGACTGCAGCCACAACCAGAGGACGACTGAAAGGTATGCTTTTCCCAGAAGCATACCTGAAGTTGTGAGATCAGCACTTCATAATTTGCTCTCAATACCCACAGGGGTGTCAAAGCAGACTGGAGGTGCACAGGAGAGACTCCCCTTTGTGTGCTCTCATTGAAATTGTTGTTGATCGATTTAAGTGTGGGTACAAGGGTCAACACGTGACGCGCGCATGCGCGAGGTCGGTCCAGAAATTGGCGAAGTTTACTGTGAAGCGCATCGAAGTGCTCCTCGGTCAAGTCTGTGCATGTGTCTGGGTCGAATATACCTGTGTCCGAATTTTAGCTTTGTCGGTTTATAGCGCCGGAATGGCAATAAAGTGAAGTCTCTCAATTACGGCCGCAGAGTTTCTCGGACTAAAGTATCGTTAGGGCACCCAGAGAAGTGCTCCTCGGTACAAGTAAGTAAGTCTGTGCGTGTGTCCGGGATTAGATTCTGTCTTCCGAATATACCTGTATCCGAATTTTAACTTTGTCGCTTCATAGCGACGGAATGGCAGTAAAGCGAAGTCCCTCGATTACGGCCGCAGAGTTTCTCGGACTGAAGTATAGTTAGGGCACCCAGAGAACGGCATACCCTTTGTAGGAAGGGCGCTACGGCGTCCGAGAATTGATGACGTCCGATAATCAGTGGCTTACTCTACTACTTGCATGCATTATGTTAATATAATTATTTGATAAGAAAAAACAGACAGAAACAAGTACAAAAAAACATTCAAAACATGTAAAAGGATATAGGGATGGAAGTACCAAAAAGCACTGAAACAAGGTGTAGGGATAGCATAATCACAGAGTTAAACATGCATAGCCCCATCCCTACATCTTTTTCACATGTCAACTGCAACATAAATAACTCTAATTTAATTGCAAGGGCTATGAATACAATCGGTATGGAAGGCATCTCTAACAGCTTGATACAACACGTGACAAACTGTATAGATCAGTGCAAGCGTGCTGCAAGCTGTAACATGTGAAAAAGATGTAGGTGATTATGCTATCCCTACACCTTTTAGCGATAGCGATAGCGAAATAAAGTTGCTATTACGATTGAATAAAGTAATCTTTGAGCTAGGTAGCTTATAAAAAGAATAAAGGGGTTCGTATAGGATGCTTGGGACTGAAAACTGTGCTTCTGTCACAGCAGGGGTGCTGTTTCAGGTTCCTGGTCCTGATGCACCAGTGGTGCAGGCAGTATCTAGTGACAGATGCAGCCGAGGAAGATGGAGACCACTGCTGTCCAAGCATATCAATACTTCCGTGACATTTGCAGCTGGAGGCTTATCAACCGGGATTCTCCTCTCAGTATACCAGCAGCCGTTGGTATTGCTGTACAATTTCTTTCAAACGGAAGTTGCTACAAGACTAACAAGATTACATGATTGAGAGGGCGGGTGCATCTGTTGTCATAGTGAGTCTTCCCAGGAAAGTAGCTGAATGGCTAAAGTGACCACAAACCGCGGGAAAACTCCTCCTGACACAACTCAAGCAGAACATTTGGGATTTCCTCTCTCAGTATCTCCACAGTGCACGGGATTACACAAACAATATCCGAGTTGGGAGGAGCCCTGATGGCACTGCAGCTGCATGCGGAGTTTTGCGGCTCTCTGAGCCTTTGCTCCAAGTTGGGTAAAAATTCGAAAATTTGCTTTTTTGCTACTACTGAAAAATGAGAAGTCTTTGCTGGTACGTATCTCTTTTTTTTTAGATAGGTATTGCTAACCTCCAGCTGTATAATGGTAACTGGCATCTGCCAGCAGGCTTACTACTAGGAAGCCAGCCAGCCTGGTCTGTAATTATAAAGAGCTAGGAATCCTACAATTAACTAGGCTGGCTTGACCGTCACATAAACGAACAATTCTATTAGGATGTACTTGTGCTCTTGCTGTGCTTGTTTTCTGTTTTCGGAATACTTGGGATCGTACTTTGCAAGATGAACATGTACAATAGGATTCATATTGTTAGGATAAAAATAACCCCATCATGCTCTAAGCATGCTACACTGAGATTCGCCTGGCCATGCACTTTATTAGGAAAGATTTCAGAAATTAGCTTTTTTGCTACTACTGAAAAATGAGAAGTCTTTGCTGGTACGTATCTCTTTTTTTTTAGATAGGTATTGCTAACCTCCAGCTGTATAATGGTAACTGGCATCTGCCAGCAGGCTTACTACTAGGAAGCCAGCCAGCCTGGTCTGTAATTATAAAGAGCTAGGAATCCTACAATTAACTAGGCTGGCTTGACCGTCACATAAACGAACAATTCTATTAGGATGTACTTGTGCTCTTGCTGTGCTTGTTTTCTGTTTTCGGAATACTTGGGATCGTACTTTGCAAGATGAACATGTACAATAGGATTCATATTGTTAGGATAAAAATAACCCCATCATGCTCTAAGCATGCTACACTGAGATTCGCCTGGCCATGCACTTTATTAGGAAAGATTTCAGAAAGAGAACACTCCTGTTGATGAAGATATAAGAGAAGACAAGGATTTATTAAAGTATGTACATATGACCATATCATTGGCAAACTCACTCGAAAGAATCTCTCACGATGAAATATTCTTATAGCTACATTCTGATTCATGTACATGCCTGACTGACAAATCAAACCTTTTCCCCCTTCTTTCTACCACCTGGGTATAATACTACCTCCAGTGTATATTCCCTGAGGCAAGGTAATATATTTGCTTTTGTGTGATAATTATTCATGATTATAGTTATCCTCATATTGTTTCATAGGTATACACATTTAATACACATAATAATTATTTTTATTTTTACTACTGTACAATAACTATATCACCTTCACTGTACTCTGCTTCAATATTGTATTCTTTGTCACCACAATCATAATGTACTTCAAATGTCCAGCTATCCCTTCCACCTATCTGCTTTTCAACAGTTCCTCTGTACCACGATAAACTACCATCCGGTTCTTTAAATCTATGATCAATTGCTTTGCCTACTAGTTCTGCTGCCAACATAGTGGCCAATAGAAGGGGTTAACTGCTTATGAGCCACAACACCAATTAGCCTGTAGTGTTTTTTATTGTGACCCACGATTTTCAGTGTGGTACTCTATATTTGCAGTAGATGAAAAACAACAGTATTGTTGCATGCCTGTACATGTACATGTTGTAGTCAATGTATATACCTGCACTTGAACACAAGGCATTTTTTGTCTGAATAGGATTTGAACCAGAGTTTCATGATTAAAAACTTAAATGGATTCTCACCCTGCAGGTTGTTTCCGAATGTGCACTGTTAAGACAAGTGGCATCCTCCCGATTTGAATAGTCTTCTCCTTCAAAGTGAACTGACACCTTGGAGACAAATTAACAATAATAATTGAATACATTTTTAGTAAGTTAATATATGTTTTGTACCTCTCGCATGTGCTATTCACACTTTCAGAATACATCAACTCAGTGACCAGATCTTAAATAGCCACATTACGATTACCCTGTGAATTTATGATGTGAAAGGTCAAAGTATGACTGTAGTAGTATGGGACAAATTACATGCACGACAAACTTGCTGTTGCATTCACATTGAGAGACAGTTCCTCTACTGTGTTAGTGCTAGAAGTTCCACAAGATTTGCAGACCACTAAAAGTGTAATAGTTTATTACACATAAATAAAAGTTATAATAATTATACGTACATAGTGCAACCTGTTCATGGTTTCCACTGAGCATGTATCATTATACTCCTTCTATAGTGATTGGTGATAGTACCATTTTTTGTTTTCTTGCACTAAAGTCTGCTTTCTTCTTACAGCAGTGGGAGTTTATCCTGAATAGCTTTCGTCAACAAAAGATAAAATTCATGGGCATCAAACTGTTCACCACATTGTATGGCAGAAGATACATCTGTAAAGAATGTTAAAACTGTTATTTTCTGTCTGTAACAATTATTATATCAATCTCACCTTTGAGACAGTGAGAGGAAAGGCTGAAATGCAATCACCATCTTCTGTATAGTGGTATTGATCATGCATTAATTTCACTGCTTGGATGGAACAGGTACTCCCTTAAAAAACAAAAGATTTAACAATGAAAATTAAATTAGCTTTCATTAATTTAGTAATCATGCATAATTCAACTAACCTGGTGCACATTTCTTGCCACACTGAAGCATGTGCAGGCCTGAGATTCTCTCAAAGAGAAGAATACACAGGGTGGTTAAATAAGCACTGAAAAATGCTGGTTGCATAACATGTTGGCTGGGTTGGTGAACCCACATGGCCAGAGAATATTGGTGTTGTAGATCTCTCCTGGCTGAAGCTCTGCCTGGTTCCAGGCATTGGGCGAATGGATAGGCAGGGAACGGGAACGGAAACGGGAACGGAAACGGAAACACAAAACGGAAAAGCACGCGCAAATTTTACCAAACCTCAGACTTATGCTTGCGCGCAATAAAAGATAACTACTGAATGTCTTAACTCGTACACTCCAGCCATTAACTCTTTACCGACCAATGACGACTATAGTCGTCATTACGTAACACCCCCTTTACCGACCAATGACGACTATAGTCGTCATAAGTATAAAACGGCTCTGAGATCGGCAGACGGCACTCAAGGGAGATCCCCTAAGTGACTGACGACGTCATAATGAACATATTCTTTCATTTTAGCCTCATTTACCGGGGCTCCCCCATGCAAAATCGTGACAAAATTAAAATGAATAATGCCTGCTAAATTGACACGCTAGCTATCGATCAACATTCTAGGCTTTAGAGCGGCATTGGCAGCCTTTCAAACAGCCAGCTGTACTCCAAACTGTTGCTGGAGATCTGCAAATAGCCTGATCATCCTTCAGGACCATCTCTGACAGCCAGATCTGTGTGTAAGTGCCGGTGATACGGACCGTCATTCGTATCGATATAAAATTTTGTTGTTTTTCTGACAGGTATGAACGCCTTAGAGGGGTGAGAATGGCTGGAGAGGGAGAGAAAAGTAGCTGAGACAATGGCAGAACAACGGAGAGTGGCTGTACTACACCACCACAGCCATGGGAGCGGCCAGGACCATGCATTTCCTATGATGTCGCCGTGATCAATCCTTGTACACGAAGGGCAAACTCGGCAAAGAATAGCCCCCTATAGTGATAGCAGGACATACTATTCAACCCCAGGCATTCTTTCTCAACTGTTTCTTGTATTATCATAAACTAGTAAGCCTAAAACACACTTTTATCAACCCCACTAGCTAGTTTATCTGCCTATCATGCCTGTACGCTTACCTTGTGTATTTTGTCTGCTGTTGTTTATGGCTCTCTTGCAGTCCAGCGTCCTCGAACTTGCTATCATAGTAAAGCTTGGGAAGTCTTCTCTCTGATTCTGCAAAGTTTTCGGGGCGAATCTTCTCCCTTTTTCAGCTAGAGGCGGCTAACGCTATGCGTTACCATGCACGTGTACCGATTAAAATTCCTATGGTCATTGCATTACGTAATACACAAGCGCAATGGTCGGTAAAGAGTTAAAGGTGACTGCAGAGCCGTAGTGTAGCTACAACTAGTTATCGTTTCACATAGTTACATAAGGGCGTAGATTATTAGTTATAGTTACATAAGGGCGTAGATTAGTCTCGTGACCACGATCGCCGACTAGACTCTGATCACGCGACTCGACTAAGACAGCCACTTAAAATATCATTTTCCAAAAGACAGCGGCAGACAGTTTTACACTCACTTTTCAAAGGTATCAAGAGACAAAACCAAAGATCACTTTCCAATAGGAAATACAGAATACACTGTATAGTATTACTCAATAAAGAGAACAGTAAAGTGTAGTTAATGCAAAGCACTTCGAAGTGAGATGCCAAATTCAGTCTGAAAATGGCAATGGTGTGCTTCTGTAAACTTGGACAAAGTAATGGTATCCACCTTAAGGTGATGGATGGCCTTGAAATCACAGAAGTGAGGAGCAATGCAGGTCTTCCACGGATGGTAGTACACATTACGCAAGTCCCGAGATTGTTCATAAAGCCCAGTATGTGGGTTTGGAAACAAAACATACTCCTTGTGTAGAGCAACTATGTCATCTGGAGGAGGTAAGGGCTTTTTATCTTCCCGCCGACGAATACGCCCTTTGCATCCATTGCACCTCTGTATGTTCCCATGAAGAAAACAAATCCAAAATGGACCACCTACACAAGGACGCTTCTCAGGGTATGTGGGGATAGCAACTGTAGAAAGGAGAGCAGGTGGGCTGATTTGTAGTCAAGACAGTGGTCATCGCAAAGGTACCCTCCAGTTTTGGAAGGGCGGACAAAATGGGGTTGCTGATTGCTGAGACTTTTAACTATCCATGCCAACTGGTCACCAGGAGACTTCACGATCGCTGACTCATCATTTGCCAGACTCTGAGCGCGACGCCAAACCGTGTCCTTCATGTACAATGGCAGCTCCAGCACAGTAGGGGATTAACTGAAGATGATTGTGCTGTACGTTCACTGTCTCCGTGCACAGCTTCACAGCTTACGGGTGCCTTCATAAACTTTTCAAGCTTTCTACAACGTTGCTCCTCATTCATCTTGAACCACTTCTGTGATTGGAATGCTAAGTGCACATACTTAGGGGCAAGACGATACTCTCCGCTTGTTGCAACTGCCCACTCAACTTCGATCCTTTGCTCCTGTAAGAGTGCTTTCATGTGATCTACGAATGCTGGCAATTCGGATGCCTTGTAGTCGACCTGCTGCTTTAAAAATTATTCTTAGATTCAACTGCATTTGTATAATATGGGTATGGTGGAGAACCAAGTCCTGCCTTCTCACGCACTGGACGAATCATGCTATGAACCACCACCTCCCGACAGTACTCCAAAAACCAAGCATGGAATGTTGGTGGATTGCTGAATGGAAGCTCACGCTGATTCCAAACATCTTTGAGGCTTGCTAGCATAGCATCAACCTCATCTTCACTCTCTGCATCTGAGATTGCTTGGGATCCATCACCTTCATCTTCACTGGCAGATCATCATCACTGCTAGACCAGCTCCTTAGTGTACAAGAAAATAATTACATTTCAGTACCCAATAGTATAAGGTAATGCTAAAAGAAATAACTGAATAGTAACTGAGTCTCACATGTTCAATGTAGTTGTCATACAAATAACACATCATCAAGGTCTTTATGACCGTATTGTACCAAATGACACTTCTACCAAGCTCTGTGCCGAAGTGAAACTCTGGAGGACCTCTTCTACATTTATCTGTTGTAGCAATGAAGGAATGATAACATGCGACCATTTCTAAGACAGATACTGCATGGCAGCAGGCTTCTCGGATTTGAATTCCGAGGGTGATAAGAGGCTTCAGAGGCTTCCCAGGGTTACGTCATGATTACCTTCAGAGTTCATATCAAGTTAACAGCAGAAATGTTTTCACACTATAAAAACCCCAGCAGAGCAGAGAGAACTTGGAGAGCGCTACAGACGATCCTAGACAGTAAACTTACTATAGCTAGCCAGTCTACTGCTGCTTTAGCTTACTCACATATGTACACCAAAGATATTCTGGATTTAGTCACACACCGGATCCGCAGAATGCAATTATACCTTGTGGTTTTTAAATAATGTCACAGCCTCTTCCAACCTCCTCTGGTGAGGAATTTAGAATGATGCAAACATACTTACCTGCCCAGCTGACCATCCGGCCTAGCAGCCTCTTCCACCTCCAATAGGAGCACGTCCGACTCAGGAGACTGATCTAACCTGAACAAAAAATTAAATACTAGGTGAATGCAGAACATGGTGGGGCAAACGTGAGCAAGTGTTTGAGTGTAACATCAGGATAGCTACTGGTAAAACCTGCAAGTGTTTACAGACAAATGCAAGGTAGGTTAGAGTATTGCACATGATGTCCTGACTCTATACAGTTAAGGGTACAGCAGATTGCAAAAGTCTTGCAGTATGGGAGCTTGCTACACAAAATCACAATATATTTCCTGTATGAATGATATTAGTACACATGTACTGCTACACATGTAGCCAATTACTCAATTGTGGTTTTGCATAGTTAGCTTCGTTTTTTGCAAAACTTTTGCAATCTGCTGTAGCTCGACTTAGCACACTGTATCAAGCAACGCCATTTTAAATAGTTCACAATAATTATGCTCTGCTGGTTGCACGGATAGCAGAATACATGTAGTAAGGTACAGAAGGCGCAAATTATACTTTTGGGGGGGCACGCACTGTAATGCAAGACAGGAGTTTAGTCATTCATGAATTTAATATTGCGAGCCAGCCAGTGATGAGAATAAGTGAACTTAAACTTTCGCCTAGGATGCTGGAGTAGCTATGCACAGCTGTGAGCAAATATGGTCGGAATTAGCCAATCAAAATAAAACAGCAACAAAGATGGTAGGCCTACTGTATCATCTTCCTACTATAGATATACCGTGACGCCAGCCTACTGCGCTCAACAATTTTATAGCTTCCACACAGAAAAAAAATAGGTACATAACAGCCAACACGAAGTTCTTGCTCACCTCATACGCTTTCCAAACTACTCTCTTGCACACACACACTTATTATGAAACCCTACATGTATATTTCACAGCATCTCAGATGTGGTTATTGGGCCGGTATCTTCCACTGATGATCGGAGCAGAGATCCCAGCAGATGATGAGCGCTGGAAGAACTACACACTACTACTGCAAATCATGCAGTATCTCTTTGCTCCGAAGCTCTCTCTGGAGATGACCTTGCAATACTCCAGGAGATGATCATGGACTTCCACCACCGATTTGTTATCATCTATCCAGCCCATTCAGTGACATCCAAGCTCCACTACCTCATACACATGCCAAGGCTAATCCACAAGTAAGCAAATAGTAAATGCATGTGCATACAGAGTTTCACTTCGGCACAGAGCTTGGTAGAAGTGTCATTTGGGACTCAGACCCTGGAAGGAGGGTCTGGGTAATAGACTGGTGTCAATGTGTGAGTGTGCCATGTATGTTATTGTTTATTGACACATATATATTTGTCTTTACCATATGCATGCACACAGGGCTGCAGTGACGTTAATGAGCTGGTTGCAGCACATGGCAGACAGGAGTCATATAGCTATTGTGGCCACAGAAACCGATGAGACTCTGGAGTTCTACCTCTACATTGAATCCTTGTCAGGGAGATGCCCGATTATCCTGACATCTCTAAGATGAAACCACCAGAGCAGCTAAACCATCTAGTTAACGAGTCTACCAACTCTCTCTGATGCGCAGGTGATCATCTCAGATGATAGCTACATAGCGTAAGTGGCCCATTGTCGCGCAGATTTTGTACCTGGTTTCACAGCTTCAGAACGGAACGGCGCACAAACTTCAAACTTTTACTGAGAAGTTTGTCAACACTTATATAATCTAACTGTTCTATTTAAACGAAGGTAAATGGAAACACTTTTTTCTCAGCATAGCCAAGGCGGAGTCGGTCATACGCCAATTGTCACGCACGAGCACCTAATGTCGCTTACGCATACTTCCAGCTAATACCAATTGTCGCACAATTGGTACTATTTACTACAAATGGAAATTTTATTGACTAAATTTTTAGCTTAACATATTGAAACAAACTTTTTTGAAACAAGAGAATGCAAAAAAAGTTACTTTTGTGCAAACATGGCACTACATAGCTACCTCTCCAGTAATACAAAACTGTGGCGTCACTTACAAAACACATTCTGGACACACACTTCACAAGTAGGAATCATCTCTGGTTCAATCAGTGCACAGTCCTCATGCAGCCAACGTCCATAACTGCAGGCAATCCAATTTCAACCATTGACCTCCGCCACATCATCTTGGTAGCGGATGAAGCACACACAACACACATTAGTGTCTATCATCGATGTCTCTCGTTCATTCATAACTCTGGCCTTCTCCAGCGTACGCTGTTCTTTCTCAGCTTCTCTCTTCTTCTGTGCTTCTTTTTACCGGCTAGTCCTAAGGTTGCTTTCATGTTTTCCGTTTGTGTGTGTGTTCGTCCGCAAATATCACGTGCGCTAAGTTACGTCATTCCGTTACTATGCCACTATAGCCACGAGCGCAGTGCAAGTTTGCAGGCTCAATAGGCCAAGGTATGTCAAGCTAGGTTAGTTTTGTGCTGCCTGGACGGCGAAAGAGTGGTAGGTAGCGATGATAGTTCTGTCTTGGCGAGTTTTGATTGCTAACTGGAAGCCCACTACGAAATTGCTGTGTCAGCACTTTTGCTGGCAGCACTACATGATGAGACTGTCTGATCCATTCTACAGCTGCATTAAGCTAAGACTAATCTGTTGCTGAACACAACCTTCAATTGAATGATTTGTGTAAAAAAAACACCCGGCTGGTTTTTAGATATGAAATATCAGTCTTGTTCTTCAAGAAGACTCAGCACTGGTCAACACCCTGGCCCCAATACCAACTATTGTCCCTCTAGACTTTGGGGTGGAAATTACTGGTTTCACCAGATACTTCGAGACAGCTGATGTAGGACTAGAATGATGCATGGTCGATGAACTCCCAGATAGTGAGGGTGAGATGGGGGAACGTGAAGACTGTCGATCAGCAAAACCCCCAGGATCTTCTACTTGCAGCATCCTCTCCACAAAGGCTGGCTGAATAAATCCTGTATGATTTGCATGCATAAGTGATCATACAATACTGCCCAAATAAACTGCATAAAACTTGCATGCATGAAGGCAGTATGCATGACTATATAGCTAGCAGCTTTTCAAAGTACTATCATAAAAACAGTCCTGAATACGGCCAGCTCAATTATATAGTGTCATCTTCCTCGTTATATTTCACTTTCCCTGGGACTCCCTGTACAAATCCATGACGTCACTGTCAGATGATATTACAATCTGCTTCCCTTTCTGACCATGACCTCGCTGAATGTATCCGAATTGGAATTCATCGCCATCATGGAGGCAAAGGCTAGTCTTTCTTTAGTTGATCCTTTAAACTCAACACAGTCTCAAATTCATCACTTCTCGTAGGTTTCTGTACAGTGTAGCCACTCTGGTTGTGGGCATTAATTACTTTGACAGAGCTTGCGGACAGACTTGCTTGATGTGCTCTAAACAGAATGGACGAAAACATTACGTGCACGCTTTAAATTAGGCCCTACCCACTCCATCCCCCACACAGAACTCCAACCCCCCATATACAGATAATAGAATGCCCTACCTCTTGCACGGGTTGTCTGGGTTGTGAGAATGCTTCGACCGAGGTCTTTCCAGCTGTAGCGTAGCCAAAACTAAAATTTGGGTTGTACCTGTAGTTAAACTGCGACCCTCCAGAATCCACGTAAGGGGAATCACACTTGTAGAAGGCATCCCAGTATTGGCCACATTCGTACTCCATAATCGGACCAAAAACGACTGATATGAGTATAGCTGCCAAACCAGAGCCTCGACCAGCAGAGCCAACTCAGCCAAACCTTTGCTTGCCGCCTTGATGCACGTGGTGCAATTGATCTGATTCGTCAGACATGTCCATTACGTAATACCTTGTCCGTACGCGCACGCTGGCCCGGCCCGGGCCCCGGTACTGTACGGTACGTGGTGCATACGCTCACGGCTTCACGCTCTGTTCAAAGCAAACTGAAATCAACAGTAGCTGTAAACAAGTTAGCCGTGTGTCTTTCGAACATTATTGGGAGTGACATTCCGCTCCAACTGGTGGCAAAAGGTAAGCTTACTGTGGATCAACTAAAAAGAACGACACCTCGGTAATTATATGCACGATCGAGTGGGCGTGGTACCGGAAGTCACGTGCGAAGTGGGCGGGGTCAGGACATGTAAAATTGAGCCCCGCCCACCTTGCTTTGACGCGTGACCAGGTTACATGTGACAAAAAAATGACAACTGGATCGAGATGGATAATAAACGGCTGCAAGACAGATAAACGGTATGTGGACTATAAACTATGGCAGAAACGACTATTTTTAGCTTACTATAAAATTATTTCTACACAGGATAATATGACAGCTGGATAAATGGTTGAAAGCATAAAATGAAACTAAAATACGGTCAGCGGAGTAGAAAGTACAGCAAAAAAGACTAATTACACGGGATACTGTACTGCAATGTCTGCTATGATGCCTGTCCATGCTGCACCAGCAGATTTACCATACCGCTCCCTCCACATGAACTCGTCGAGGTAACTGGCCAGTTGATGAGCATGGCAACCCCGCATTCTCTTTAATTTGATCTTGACCCGGTCCCAGTAGCTTTCAACGTTCTGAGTGTGAACTCCTGAGACCGGGTCAACGAAATGCATTGAGTGGTTCACTGTGTGGTGTGCAGCAACGTTACCTAATTGCTGTACACGGTGGTATGCCGTCCACTCATCAGAGTGAACAACTGTACCAGGAGCTGTATGGGCCTGAATTATTGGCACCAAGGTGGCAGGATCATGTCTTTGTACGATTTCCATGTAGCCTAGGCTGGGCTGGTGGGCTGTATCAACCATCCCGAACACCCACACTTCTTGTGTTGTAGCCCTGCCACGGTGGTTCTGCAGACAGAAATGATTACCAGAAGGAAGTCCAGTGAAACTGAAAACAGTATACCTTGGGCTTGTGCCGAAACAAGGACTCGTCTACTTGGACAATGCCACCTGCTCCTCCAAGAACTATCGGTGTCTGGAGCAGCTTTGTTGTGCAAACCTCTCGGAGCCACTGGTAAATGTCAATGGCTGCAGGCTCGGAAATCTCAGCTTCATCCTTGCAGTCAGTTACGGGATACTGCCTTGCCCACCAGTACATCACAATCATCCACTTTTGGAGAGAAAGACGTGATTTGGAAAAGAAGCTTCCCTCCCTAATGGATTTGGTGCCTTTGCACCGTGAACAATACCAGCAAATGCCATCACTGATATCACGTCTTGCCCTCTCCCGCATGGTAGTACCACACCTAGAAGAAGCACCCGCTAATTAAAATTCATTACTTTATTGATTTATTAATTCATGCCTATGTCTGTGCCAGCAGGCCATGAGCACGAAGGTATGCAATTATACCCTCCGTGCTGCCAAAGATGGTAGGCCCAAGTTGAAGGACATGGTCTGTCTTGTAGCTAGCTGATGGCTTGGAAATTTCGCTTGCTTGCAGGTTTCCCGCTACTTTTTCGCGCAAAAAATTGTAATCACGCACACGCAATAGGTTGACCTTGTGTGGGCGTTCGAAAATAAGGTGGGCGGGGCTCAATTTTACATCCCCTGACCCCGCCCACTTCGTACGTGACTTCCGGTACCACGCCCACTCGGTCGTGCATATAATTACCGAGGTGTCGTTCTTTTTAGTTGATCCCTTACTGTCTGTATATGGGGCAATATAATTCTTATGAGTATAAGCCTAAAGCGTGGCATTAAAATTGCGTCATTCCCAGGCTCTTCAGTCCATGTTTTCCTATGTGCAAAAAAAGGTGAACTGAGGAGCCTGGAAAAGAGGCTAGCTGTAAAATGTACAGGCGTAAGTATGTGTAATATAGCAGTACTGTTAAAAGTGTTTTTGAGTGCTTATAAGGCACTGCTAGTTATAAAAGTATAGCCAAACTAGATATGAACTTAGCATCGAAAATACATGGCATTGTACACAGGCCCGTAGCCAGCCTCTGAGCTAGGGGGGTCTGGGGGCATGCCCCCCCAGGAATTTTTTTCATTTTAGATGCTCTGAGATTGATTTTGAGGCCCCTTTTGAACATCATTATGAAACAACACATCTGCACCATACAACATAATACAATCCAAAAAAATCATGTATCTTTAGATGTATCTCCAGATTCAAACAGTAGTACACTACTGAGCTTGAGCCTCCGTGGGTGCATTTCTGCAAAAAGATCCACAACTTTGTCAAGGTTAACATTTTGGTCATAGTGAATATGCATCAAAGCTAAAGAAGTGAGTCTGTCTTCGGACATTCCTGCATGCATAAAATTACGCAGGCGACGCAAAGCACTTGCATTTCGTTCACACTCGCAGGAAGAGACAGGTAGTGTACATGCTATCTGTAAGAGAATGTAGAGGTTCGGATGATGCCGGAGATTGAGTGCCCGACCTTGCTTCATCTGTAATGGAGTAGGCTACGGAGGATTGGGGACCTGATTCGCTACTGCTGCTAGCTACACAAAAGTACTTCGTGATCCCAGGTCCTTCTGAAGGTCCTTTTCGCTTCCGTCCTGACATGCTCAGCCTTGCTTCATGCATAGATAATAGAGCACGTTACGTGCATGCTTCATGCCCACGTAGCACGTGCTCAATTAATAATGAGCGGGGTCTCGCTGAGGGGGGTTCGATCGAACCCCTCGAACCCCCCCTGGCTACGGGCCTGGTACAGACAAGAAGTGTGCAGAGATAGAGAAAAGACTGAAAGACAGGGTTTAAGGTAGGAAGGGAAGTTTTACCCAATTTTTCTTTTTCTGTGCCATGCAGTGCTCATCATGCGTAACTTACCGAAAAACTTTCAAATCACGCGCGAAAACGGTGCGTGATGGCTTTGGTTGGTAGATTCCAAGTTGCCAGTGTGCGGCACCTTTTCGCCCGCCATCTTGTAAAGCTTGGGGGTTAACATTATAAAATGCGTCACAAGCCGTGCAAAATAAACGTCATTTTTGGTCTTGGAACGGGGGAAGCATGGTCCAAGAGACTGGAACGGATCGTGATCGTTCAGATTTGTAGGTAGGAAGTGACGCTCAATGATGATATTGGGTGGGGCACATTGTGCACGTGCACCCCCAATTTATTATGCACGTGAGCGATTATGCCCTGGCTCAAGATGCAAGAGAAGAGTCTCTACACGCATCTCGAAATCGATCCAATAAAAGATGCAAGAAGGTGAGGAGACTTAAGGGAAATGGGGGTGTTACGAAACACCTAAGCCTCTGGGATCCCAGCAACGATAAACTAGCTCATGGATACAAGTTACAAACTGTACATAAACAACAACTAGTGCACTAACTACAAATCAAGTTTCATTGATGCAGCGCTGCACAATCACTATTAAATAGTTACAATTTTACGCTATACTATTGCGTGTAATACGGAACACCCGAGGGTAGCCACTAGCCTGGCAAAGGCGCAGTGGAGGGCTGTACTGGTACCCTCGTTGCCAGAACACTCCTCGACTTCAATGCCATTGGGTTTACGATCGTCAAAGGGACTCTCTGTTAGCAGCTCACTCTCTTCGTCGACTTCCATCTCACTGAAGCTTTTACTCTCGTTGTTCACTCCGCTCTCAAAGTCATCACACATGGACCAGTGCTTGGAGTTCTGGTATCCGCAGTGCTTCTTGTAAGAGTGGTGGTAGTTTTCTTCAGCCGAACCAGAGTCTCGCTTCGTGAGAATCATAAGATGGATGTCCAGTTCGGTCTCCCGACCAGCCGTGCGGAGCACTTGAGCAACGGCACAATCCCGATTCTTGAGGCCATTGAAAGCCAGCCCAACCTGCGTGTACTGGTGCTGCAGCGCGTAAATCAGCTTTGTCGGAGCGTCTGCAGAAGTGGTCCAGCTTTTGGAGCATAATAGGGTAAAATTTGGGGCATTGCCAAAAAGCATAATGGGCAGATTTTGGAGCATAATAGGCCTTTTCACGTAAGGCTAAGGTATGCGCAGGGTCCAATAATTGAACGTGACATCACATCCGGAGTACACTCCAGCGCCATCTTGGAGTACTTCACTATTGCGGTCAATGGGAAATGACCAGAGGTAAGCCAGGAAAGCATGACTAAAGGGTTTTACGGCTATAGTTACGTAGAAAAATGTAAGTGAAGAATAGGCTGGCTTAGCTAGCTACCTTTTAGCAATGGCATCATGCAATAATGCGTTGGCCTTTGGTAGTTCTGCCCTTAGCTAGCTAGTTATACACTATAGAGTAACTTATTTATTGTAGTACGGCACGGGAGCCGCGTAAGGCTTGTTAGTTTTCTTCTGTATAGGCTTGCATGCTTTCCTGGCTTACCTCTTGACTCCACTGAAGCTTATAAACACTAATAACCGACCGTCTTTCTCACCTCGTAGCTCACCGTACGTTCGCTCGATCGCCACTGGCTTTTCACCGGTCGATGTCACAAAGATTGAGCTTTTCAATAGTCTTCGCTGTATTTGAATATACGGTACCGTTTGGAAGTGACAGTACGGCAAAGCGGGCCTCATTTCCCATTGACCACAATAGTGAAGTACCCCAAGATGGCGCAGGAATGTACCCCGGATGTGACATCACGTTCGTTATCCGAAAATTGCATACCTCAGTGCGTTAAATGAAAAGGACTATTGGCTCAGGCCTACTGGGTGCCTTAACAATATTCATTGAATGGTAGGCCATTGAGTATTGAACAATGTCAGTTTCATAATGAGATAATTTTTGGAAGTCTTTCCATTTGGAAAGACTAACAATGACAAGCTGCACCTATTAACTCGTTGCACGTGAAGCCACACCCTTATGATGTAACTCTACCGAAAGTAGGCAAAAAAATTTATAAAATAACGGATGTACACAGCAAATAGAAATTGATATACCATAACTAGTTACGTATAGATACACTACCACACAGTTAATTGGGCTCTGCAGTCACCCTCAGTGGCAGTTATGAGGACCTTGCTTCTGGATAGTGTGTTAGACATTCAGTAGGATCATCATCCTTCGATACCAGGGCACGAAAACTGCATTTACAGTAGTGCCATCGTGAAAAGTATTGCGTGCAATATAAAGGTGGGGCGTTCCTAGCCTCATGCCTAAGCCATGCAGTCAGAGAAGTGGCTAGGGAACAAGCCTAGGGGACTCCATATCCAGAACAATGCTTTTGTGATAATAGACTCCGCATACGCTTGATGCAATGACATTGTTAGTCTTTCCAAATGGAAAGACTTCCAAAAATTGTCCAATAACTCCTCTGCAAAATCATGCTCACAATGAACTAGCTGAGCTGTCTTATATACCTACACATAGTGAGAGTTACTTATGGGTTCTGCCACTAGAGATTATTCATTGAAACTGCTCCATGTCTTCAAGGATCCTGTGAAATGAGAGATATGCCAATGAAATTTAAGCTCTTTTCTTCAACCTTATTACTATGTTCCTAATTAGAACAGTTAACACGTGTAGTGATAAGTTGTCTCAGGCTTCATGCTTTTGGCAGCAAGTGTTATTTCAAGCCATCTTGTTCTTCTTTGTTGACTGTAGCAGGTGCATATCCGGCACCTTAGTTAGTGAAAACTTTTTGCCATAACTCGGCTATATTGCATGGAAGACACTTAAAACCATGCATGTAAATGTACAGCGCCAGGGGCTATTTGTAAATATTACGTCATCATCGTACCCGGAGCTGGCTATAAGAGAATAATCAACAAATAGCATCTGCATACAGTTTTTCGGCCAGGTACAACCAATGGGACGGAAGTTGCTAGAATATTGAGAAACATAGGATATCCCCCCCCTAACCCAAGTTTCCCCCCCCTAGATATCAGACCGGAATTAAATTAATTTTATCTTAAAACAGAGTAGTATACCAAATTAAAGTGAATACAGTTAAAGCTCAATGTAGGGGGGGGGGGGGCATGTCCCTAGTGACCGATGCTTCTTCGAAGCACCATGGGTCGCGGTTTCCCCCCCCAACCTAAAATCCTGTATGACACCCTGTATGGTATTTCTAATAACCAGGGCACCACCTTATTCTTTTGTGTGATTATTCCTATTACATAGTACATGTAAATTCATTGCCAGACATTAAAACTGTTTGGCTGATTACTGGACTACTGGCTTTGTAGGCTAAGAGTTGTTTGTAGTACCTCTGGGTATTGATATTACTTGGGATACGCAAACACAGTATGCTTTTGTTAGTACAGTTAGTGTAGCCTTGTTGTGATAGACCTCTGACTCTTCGAGCACCCACAAGCTTGAAGATGATGTCCATAAGACACCATTTTGAGCGTGTACATTGGAAAGTGTGACTGACAGCATTAGCTGAGATGTTGAGCATGTATTTTGGGCTCATTACGCTTGTAATTATGGGGGTGGGGTGGATATCAGTCACTTCTTCTGAGCTCCTGTGAATGAGAGGCTATAATATGTGCATGTACACGTACCTTACTGCTAGTGGGGTGGCTGGAACTGAGGTGGCTGCCAGGTTGGGGGGCGGGGTGGGTGCTGCCATTGGGGCTGCCAGGGGTGCCTGATTGAGCCCTGGGGTGTGGGCTGGGCTGGGGGCTGTGTGGGCTGGGCCAGGTGGTAAAGAGGGGCATTCTGCCACCCCCCATGATATGTCGTCCCCTGGGGTGGAGGCTGCCACACCCCATGATATGTCGTCCCCTGGGGTGGAGGCTGCCACACCCCATGATATGTCGTCCCCTGGGGTGGAGGCTGCCACACCTCATGATATGTCGTCCCCTGGAGTGGAGGCTGCCATACCCCATGATATGGCCCCTGGGGTGGAGGCTGCCATACCCCAGGATATGGGCCCTGGGGTGGAGACTGCCTTTCGGCATGCCAGGTTGAGAGCTGAAGTGGGAGGTGTGTGTGAGTGTGTGTGTGGGGGGGGGGGGGAGGGAGTGACTGTAACAGAGCTCGTAGACCAGTGATTAGCCAATATGCTACGATGTAGTTATGGTTCATCATGTATAGCTATATTTCTCGAGGAAGTGAATCTCTTCTAAGTACAAGGCTATCACTGTTTTTACAAGATTGACTTTTATTGTGGGCGTAAACTGTTACGAGATATGCGAGTGCATTACATGTATACATGTGTGCATTACATGTATACATGTATACCTTGCATAGCTGCAGGTACATGGTAGTTGTTATATGTACATGTAGGCCCAGATAACAAATGGCATAAAGCTGGGGCTGCATGGGGCTTGATTTTGTGAACCAGTCAGTTGTGAGAACAAAAACTAACTTAGAACCACCCTCACTTAAAACCTCGAGACATCCTACATCCTAACAAACATGATGTGCTAACTAATGCTAAATAGTCCAGAGTCACAGTTACTACAATACGGGTATCCAAGCGTGCATGACAAGTTCATGACAGATATTTGTTAAGAGAATTGCTGTCCATCACAAATATGACTCACATTTCCCCGGTATCTCCTCTTCTTTCTTCTGTTGTTTCTTCTTCTTCTATTTCCTAGCAATCAAAGTGTGTGTAGTGTATATCAGTAGGGATACACATTTTGTAATATGCCATATAAATGCTGGAGACAGATAGCATGATTAAAGCTATGAGGCTGAAGCAGTACAGCCCATCTCTCCATTCTCTCATAGCGGTCACGGCTGATCCTTGGAAATATGTTGCAGATAGAGGCATCAATCCTTCAAGACCAGTCGCTTTTTCGGAGCTTCATAATTTTCTATACTTGCTAAGGCTCGCCCCACAATGTCTTGCATTCTCCTAGTATTATATGTATGTCATTTACAGACAATTTACCTAAAGTCGTATTCTTTGTGCCTCCTTTGCTGTGTGATAAGAAAATCAACTATAATAGTGGTTTGCATATACCGGTAGTAAAAATAACTCATTTTTAACCTTTTTTTCTGTTGTGGGGCTTCAACCTCTTCCTCCTTTTCGTCTTCAGTGTTCCTTTTGTCTTCCTCCTCTTCCTGTTCCTCACTACAGTCCTCACTCTCCTCTTCCTGTTCCTCACTACAGTCCTCTTTCTCCTCTTCCTGTTCCTCACTACAGTCCTCTTCCTGTTCCTCACTACAGTCCTCACTCTCCTCCTCTTGTTCCTTCTCACTCTTTCTCCCCTCTTCCGGCTCTGCCTCCCTCTCCCCCTTCCACTTGTCTGTCTCTAAGGTGGTACAATCAATGCCATACATATGTTAGCAATCAGACCTTGTGTGTGGCTGCTATAGCCTCGTTTCCAGGCTGCATGGCCTGGGAACGAGGCTAGTGGCTGCTGATAAAAACCTGTCTATGAAGCTCCTTAGATGACTATTGTGGGTTCATTTAGAAAAGACTACCTCTACCATATTCATTCTAATTATAGCGGCAAAAAAATTATTCAACTGCCAGGTGGCACTATTACATAGATCGTATTTCGCGTCTTTGAAAATGGACCTCTGCCCTAGACTTAGTCATAAGCTTTTGTGGATCATACCTGAAGTACTTTCAATGTGTTGGTTGAACAGTAGGCTTTATAGCCTGTCTGGCAAGAAATTCTATCTAAAAACACCATTTTTATGGTACGTTATGTCACAGTGCATTGCTATTGATATGTAAAAGAATGGATCTCACAATAGCTATGTAAGTGCTGAAAGCAACAGTGAGATTTGCATCGAGTCTGGAACAGGGCAGGCTTGAGGTTCTGAAAACACAAAAGTCAAGTCTAACTCAGCAATTGCAGCCAAAGCAAGTGACCGCCAGTAGCTACAGTGGCATACAGTTTACATCCTTCAAGACACAAAACGGTAGATTGGCAGCACAGGCACAGGCACACAGAAACGCAACAAAATTAGCTACAGACTACGAGTGGTAGCTTAACATGCCTTCTTACAGCAGTTGTCGAACGATTTACCAGTAAAAGCTGCCGTACAGTCGCTCTAGGCTACGCTGCACTGCTGCACTCATCGACCTGGCTAGCATAGCTTGCGCATGTGCACTGTCAGTGAGGTCGATAACTGTACACGTGTGCCGCAATTCCAGCCGGCTCAATGTAGGTCTGGATCCGGCATTTGTACACCATGCATTTTATAATAAAACTCTATAGTGACATACTGTAGTATAGAATAAGTCACGATTATTGACCTCTCTCTGCTCAGCAATTATACTGACCACAAGCCTCATCTGCCAACACTTTACTTTTCCCATAAGAGGATTTTTTCACGCTAATGATTCTTTTAGTGGTGAAGGTAATACTATACTACATATTTACTACCACTATTTTTACCTTATTATGCTGAAACATTTATTGCCTATTGATCATAACTCTTCATAATAGCAATAACTCTTCCTTGCAAGCAATTAGAACAGCTACACAAAAAATGCAGCTCACCTTGAACTTCTTTTGGGTGGCTTGCCCCCATTTTACTCAGAGTACCAGAATGATTTTTATGTGTACTCTGACTTCTTTTATATGCTATATTAGCCCCTCCTATTGTCCAATACTTCCTGTTAATCTGTGCAGGCTCAAATTTTAGTTCTTGAATAGTTAGGCAGTAGTGAAGATGGGCGAGGGAGTAATCGCAAATGGATTAAGATTATAATCATACAAGAGTGCTTTCAAACAAGACTGATATTTCATATCTAAAAACCAGCTGGTTCTTTTACACAAATCTGAAGGTTGTGTTCAGCAACAGGTTAGTCTGAGCTTAATGCAGCTAGCTGTAGAATGGATCAGACAGTCTCATGTAGAGCTTCTAGTGAAAGTGCTGACATAGCAACTTCGTAGTGCGCTTCCAGTTAGCAAATCTCGCCAAGGCAGAGCTATCATCGTTACCTACCACTCGTTCGCCGTCTAGGCAACACAAAACTAACGTACCTTGGCCTATTGAGCCTGCAAACTTTCAGTAGCTTCCACTGCACTCGCGGCTATACTGGCATAGTAACGGAGTCCGTAAAGGTACTGTGGTGTAATTCGTTCCTACCTTGTTTGGTTGCTTTTTTGGGATTCCATCCCTATGTGACCCGCTGAGTGAAAACCCGGTACATGACCGCAAAATTACAATTTTAGCAATTTTTGCCAATTTTCAAGCTGTCATATCTTAACAACCATTAGCAAGACATGATTGATTCTTGGTGCAGCAAACGTACCACCTTCAACTAAAGGAATCCCACACTAGAAGTCTGTAGCTCTCTCTGTTTCTGCGCTACGTGCCTTGATAGCACTGCCATTTTTGGAAAATCGGCACACGATCGAAAATTCCGCAAACTCAGCCCCGTATCTTCCTTGCGGTGTGGCTGAATGGCTTTATTTCCGGGTTATTGCTGCAGCAACGCCTCGTGTATAAACATCCCACGTTTCATTTAGATAGCGCATAGCGTTCCGGAGATACGTATCTCCAGAACCACTCTGACCACCCCCGCCAAAACCGCTCCGACCACCCCCGCCATGACCACTCTGACCACCCCCACCACAACCACTCCGACCACCTACGACTACTCCAGCCCCCGCCACAACCGCTGCAACAGAATTTCCTAGCAACCAAATTTCCTGTGACACTGGCACATCCCACATTTTTGAATGTGCGTGCTTCAAAGCGGGGGTGGTCGGAGTGGTTGTAGCGGTGGGGTGGTAGTAGTAGTTGTAGTGGGGGGATGGTGTGAGTATTTGTAGTTGTGCGGGGGGTGTCGGAGATGGATACATGTTGGAGCTCTCGGATAGTGGAGTCCATGGGCTCCTCTGTAAGATATATAGGAGTCAAACGTTGCAAACAGCAATTAACTATTTAGATTAGGCTTACCGGTTAGCAGTTGTTCTGTCATATTGTCGACATTCAATGACATATCGAAGAGGAGGAACGTCTAGGATTTGTTCCTTTGGCTGTCTGAAATAGTTGAATAGAGTGTGAAAGCTTCTTTTATAGGGGCCTTTGCACATTCGTGAGCTACTCCCCGTTTTTGGAGGGGTTTGCGGAGCTCCATGATGTTGAATTTCGGGCGTTTAGCTGCATACTTTTTTTTACTAGTGCCTGTTGTTACTTGATTTCACTGTATGAGGGCAGTAGCTTTTCCCTATGTGGAGGAAGCCAGTGGGAAGAGCATAGTTGTGAAGGATTAGATCATGGATAATAAGTACAGATATATATTATTTATCCATGATTAGAGCAATGATGTTATCCCTTTGTTCCTGTGTGGAGGCGGTAGCCTTTGACTGAAGGAAGCTGTGGGCAGCACACAGGAAATGATTTCACAGGCTATGTTTCTGACATCTCTGCTCATACCTTCCTCTAATTATGGCTATTGCCACACAGGAACATAGCCTGTGAAATCATTCCATGCACCTTCACATACTCTGCCCACACCTTCCTCCTATGAAAGGGAGTACACAGATGATTTCACAGGCTATGTTCCTGTGTGGGAACAGCATTTGGAGAATTACAGCAATTAGGTATATGTGTATAAGTATATAAGTACACAGAGATTGATGTCATAGGCAGTAGTATTTGATATTACTGAGGATTTAGGTGGATTCAGATGAAGTAGACTATGTCCTTAGCTTGCCCACTGAGGGGAGGGCCACCCATCTGTCTGATTGATTTTTAAGGGTCGTGCATTTGATTGTGGTTGGGTAGGGCATCTCTCCCTCCTGAGATCAGTGGCAATTGATCAGTCTAATAAGTAGGTGTTGATAGGCAGGGGTAGGTTATTGAGCCAGATTCCTATTTGCTTGGTGCGACTTGAACATATTAATTGAAGATCCATTAATACTACGGTTCACTTCATTAGGATAACTTAGATTAATAGTACCGTAATGTTTATTAGTACACCAAAGAGGCGAGGGTAGCATAATTCACTAAGGATTACTGTTTTCTGAACAGTATTTAGCAAATTCTGAACTCACATGTTACAGTTAGGCAAAAGAGTATTGATTTGCGGCAGTCTTGAGATCCCTCTAGTAGGTAGTGAGTTGAGTACAGGAGATTTAGTTGATTTGCTTCAACTAGTTACCTATCCTGTTGATGGGGTACTAATGACTTGTACGTATGTTCAAGTGCTTTTATAGGGTCTGAATGTTTGAGTGGAAGTTGACGTAGGTTGTGGTTAAGACCGGAAGAAATGTGGCGGCATAGTACCGTGGTACATATTAGTGGTTAAGACCAGATAGCATGGCCTCCAGGTGCCACATGTGAGATATGGACACAGTTGACACAGGAAGCCAAGGGATGTAGGCTGAGGGCTTCCTGTGGCAGCTGTGCAGCACACGCTACAACTAATTTGTAGCATTTTAGATTGTAACTGTGGTGCATTACACCCTTCACTGGTGCTTTGGTTGGGAAAGTTTTTACAGATAATTGCCCTAATTGGATAGTGGCTAGGGGTAGGTGGATTATGCTAGAAAATCTACCTATTATGCTATGCTGCACTGCTCCAAAAATGCACCTATTATGCTCAACAAACGCCCCTATTATGCTCGTTAAATTATCAACAAAACAGCTTTCCTGATTATCTTACCCGAAAGCTCACTCCCTCTCTGTGTGCCTTTCTGATTGCGTTGCCCGAGTTGGCTTCGCACCAGTGTCTCACAGTTCGTTTACTCTAACCTACAGCATAGAGGCTCGAAGTTGGCTAAGCAGCGATGTCGGTGAAGAAGCAGTTGCCTGTAAGCTGCTGCCAGCCGCTTAACTCTCACTAACAGCACTGAGATTACTAGTCGTCGCCAACACGGAATCACCACGTGGCCGAGTTTCTGCAAAACTTTAATAAAATGATGTAATTCCTCAGAAAATTTACCTATTATGCTCGCATTATGCTCGGTGCTTTCGCGTACCTATTATGCTCATTTTAATGCCGGCATAATCCGCGCACCCCTAATAGTGGCACTGCAGTGACTCATAAAGCCTCATAGCCGTGCCACTATCTGGATAGTCTTGTGCCCAGACCATGCCCACCTCCGTCGAACAGTCTGGCGTAGTTTAGCACAATCCTAGGGCTTCATTAAATATTCATAGTTTAGCGGATACGTCGAGACTGGCCCATGAGACTAGGCGGTAACCCACTTTCTGGACGACGCTCAGAAGAATAACTCCTAGCTTAGTACTCAAAATCGATATGCCGATCCGTGGCACTAGATGCATCTCTGGACAATACAAGTAGCCACTTCACTCTTTACTTCTTGAATATTAGCTTGATGACCAACATCATGTTGTAACAGAAAATCATTTTCTGCAATTTCATTGCAGGTCAGCAAAAAAATAAATAAATAAATAAAAGGACACAGCAGTAGGTGCATGGTGTGAAAAGCGAAGATCAGGTAACAACAAAAAGAATGATAATAGTTAAAAGCTCATGTTGTAGTACAGATGGGAAAGCCATTCCAGTTGATGAGGATGGCAGATGTGTAGTTGCTAATGTGAACTTCACATACTCAGAGCAGCATCTACCCATTACGTTGTGTTGAGAACACTCTTGAACCACATACACAGTGCGATTAGGAGCCACTTGGGTATTCTAGGTATTGACCAGGCTCTCCGTACTGGTGACCTGCATTCTCTAATGGAAATCACCAAAGTACGGGATTTTGCAGTGTTGCTAATAAATAATCTTGACTCAAGCTATGAGCAGTGTGCATACAATAATTGCGATAATACCATAACCGTGCGTTGCGGAAATATTTGCACGAACATACTTCCACGGTGTAATTATAAGCGTAGTTGTGACATACTTATAACGTAACTGTGAGGCCGGTACGCTAGCACTCTGCGCTCTACGCTGTGCTACGTTTACGCTAACTACGTACGCGCACTTCTGCCAAGTTTGTACTGTACATGCATGTATGTACTATTACAGATACACACCAATTACATACATGCAGTAGCTAACTCCACTTGGATGTAGTTATTCCGTTTTGTTTACTGAAACCTGCCTCCCTCTCCTCCCTACTGTCAGGATGACCGCCAGAGAGCAACAAACATCCACCACAGGATGGAAAAGCGGTGGCTAGGAAGCTTTACGCTTCCTTTTTCCACACTGCACAGCAGAGCCAGGGTGAGCCAGAGTGGTCTCTTGTCATGCACTTACCGGTAGCATGCATACCTTTGTGTATGGCCAGCTCAATCTAGAAGTTAAACTGCGAAAGGCAAGGAGTTACCGAGCTCCATGATGTTGAATTTCGGGCGTTTAGCTGCATACTTTTTTTACTAGTGCCTGTTGTTACTTGATTTCACTGTATGAGGGCAGTAGCTTTTCCCTATGTGGAGGAAGCCAGTGGGAAGAGCATAGTTGTGAAGGATTAGATCATGGATAATAAGTACAGATATATATTATTTATCCATGATTAGAGCAATGATGTTATCCCTTTGTTCCTGTGTGGAGGCTGTAGCCTTTGACTAAAGGAAGCTGTGGGCAGCACACAGGAAATGATTTCACAGGCTATGTTTCTGACATCTCTGCTCACACCTTCCTCTAATTATGGCTATTGCCAGTGCCGGTTTTTGCCAATCCGATCACATATAGCTGTCTCACCCATACACATGTGTTTGCAAGCACACAAACACATGTATGACATTTACACTCACATATGCATACACACACATGCAGGGATGTTCGTTTGGCTACTTTGTGGGGGTGGGTGGGGGGAAACCCCAGTCAATGAGGCATGGCTGTCCTTCTCTTAGAAAGAATAAAAGTGGAGCCCTTCAAAAATTAGTACAGCAGATTGCAAAAGTCTTGGAACAAGGAAGCTGACTGTGCAAAACCACCACAATTGAATAATTAGCTATGGCTACAGTGTGATAACGACTTTCATACAGGAAGTACTGATCAGTTGTGGTTTTGTGTAGCTGGCTCCCCTTGTTGCAAGACTTTCACAATTTGCTGTACTGTTGCAGAGAAAACTTCAGTTTAGTTCTACTTGTCACATGACTAAGGAGTGATCTTGATTACTAAAGGTCAACCATGGCTGACCTCCTCTGCCAAAGCCTTTACAGTTCAACAATATGTCCTAAATTGAATTATGCACAGTTGGGCTCTAAGTAGTTGCCCATAATAGCTGCCTTCGAATACAAAAGAGCAGCACTTCAGTAGATAGTTAAGACAAAAAGCCTCCGAAATTAGCTATATAGACCCTGTTTCCCATGTCTTTAGCCTTTTCAGAATATCAAATTATAATTGTAGTGCTGAGATACAAAAATACAAGGCAATAGAATGATGCCCCTGTGGATGCCAAATTCTGTGTTGAAGCACCTGTGGATGACAAAAAAGAAATTCAGCATTACTCCTGGGCTGTATGAGTCTGACATCAGTGTGTGCTCAACTTACCAGATTTGTTCCTGCTGCTGCTAGTTATTGAGCAGCAGCGCCACCACTACCATACTTAGTGCCACATCTTTTTGAATGTGTGACCAGCCTTGGCTGGCTAACAGCTTACATAGTACCACTCTTAGTTTTTGTATCATCAAGGGCACAAAGGTAGTTTCTTTGCAGAGAGCTAGCTGTGTAGACTAGACTGCCATGTATTATTATTATGCACCAGAACTTAATTGTGGTAGCAAGGATAGTTGTAGTTTCCATAAACAACTGCAAAGCAATATGGGCAAGGATTGTAGGCAGTAGGAGTGCACAGCACTGAGAGCGAGGCAGGTACAGACTCTATTTAATGCACATCATCAAGGCTAATCTGGTCTAGCAGATGTATCACTCGATTCTCTGTATTCATTAAGCTTATACTAACAAGTAACGAAAAAAACATTTAAAAAAATGAATGAACATATAAGGATAGAATCCCCAAAAAGCAACCAAACAAGGTAGGAATGATACCATAATACCCTTACGGATTGTCATCCCTATATCTTTTGACATTTTTGCAACTAGATCTCATTATACGTAAGTGCTAGTTACATGGGACGACAGGATGTTAGATTGTGGTGTAGATGATTAGGTGTTTTTTTAAAAAAGTACTTTGGTATAATAGAGTAATGTTTTTGGAAATGTGTTCCGTACTACTGTTGGCGAAGTGAAAGAGTGTTGTTGCATGCGCAGGTGGAAGAGTGTAGGTATCATTGTAGGTGTGGATTGTGGTGTAGAATGTGGTGTAAGTGGTACATGTATGTAGTCTAGAGTGTGTATTGGAGGATAAGTTGTAGTGTGAGGGGGTGATGTGTGTTGCATTGTGAAGTGCTGCAATTGCTACATTCTATTGGCTGTGGATATGGCTGGTGTGGCATGCCAGGGATTGGTGTGTGTGTGTGTGTGTGTGTGTGTGTGTGTGTGTGTGAGGTTGGTGGGGACTAAATAAAAAGGACTTAGGGTTGTGGCAGGGTACCTGTCAATTGCTATATGAGTCAAAACCAGTTTTTTACATTTGGTTTAGGCCTAGATCGTTGATATTCCAAAAATAAAACAACCCCTTCTTTAGCTATACTGCATAAACACACATGTATTTGATACTAAAAATGTTTTGAGGCTGGTCATCAGGAGAATACCACAGACTGATCATTGAGCAGCCACAGGTTTCGGCCCCTTTAACCTCTCGACCTGTGACTGTCTACAGAAATGGTGGGGCCACTCTCACGGGGTAGAGTCCAGCACGTTGTAAATTTGAGATTTCTAGTTTACACGCTTTATTAAGGTATATATTGGGGGCAGTATGGACTTTGCCTTACCTTTGCTGATGAGGGATATGTTGCTGACCCATTGCTATACTGCACCAGCTATTTAGTTTCCCCAGTGGTTGACTATCACATGTGGTATAAGGGTGAAAAGTATCAATTAATTTGCAGAATGGATGGTAGTTAGCAGAGCCACTTACAAAAATTCTGCTTACAAACATTGTATTCACCTGACATTAAAGGGCTGTCACGAAAAATTTGGACCCCCCAAAAATGGTCCCCCCGGTCCTTATATTTCAAAATATTTGGACCCCCCGGAACTTATATTTCAGCGCAAGTGTTGAAATGTATGGACCCCCTCTGAAATTGTTGTTCCCCCAGGACCTTACGTTTCGCGGCACTTTTTCTTGTCCTTCGATAAAGCCGGTGGGTAGATAGATGTTTTAGCAGAGAGCTAGCTCTTTGTTTAACGTTATTATTCGATTTTAAATCTTGCAATATGCTTTCACATAGTGACAGCACTAAGCTCCTCGTCCTTGGAGATAGGAGTAGTCAGATAGGAGTTGCAAGCTCCACCCACTTATGCCACTCGACTGTAAATCTTGCATTCTACTGATACATAGTTAGCTATTACATTGACTGTACTAAAACCATGTGCAAGCACACTATAAATATAAAGAGCTAGCAGCTTGTAACTAGCAGCTCCGCCCACTCGAGCGTAATCACAGCAATCTACCGACAATCATTCGCCGGTTGGTAGTACAGAGCTAGGAGCTATGAAGGGTTAGCAAGGAGCTATATAGAAGCTACAAGATAGGATAAGCTGAGAACTAGGAGATAGAGCTTCTCGGCTTCCACGATGCGTGCATATAGGAAGGGGGAACAAATATTTCAAGGAGGGATTTCACGCGAAAGTCGAAATATTCGGGGGTCCAAATATTACGTGACAGGGCTAGGCCATTTCCTCTTGCTTGACTAGTCAGTAAGTGGTATGATCATATCCTTCAATACCAGGGCACGAAAACTGTGTTTACAGTAGTGCCGTATTGAAACTTACTGTGTACCGAGAAATCAATCTTGAATCAATCGTTCCAATCCGGCTTCCTTTTTGCCTTGGATGGCTGTAGCAGATATTCTTCAAACAAAATCAGCGAAGAATCCGTTGTCTGCTTCGCCTGATAAGTGAAAAAACGCCTAACACTACACTGCTTTTATTAGTACGCCATTTTCAGCTGGAAATTTAGCCAGGACGCATCACGCGTGTGATGTAATTATAACGTGCAATGAGTTAAAGCTGATTAAATCAGCATGTGGGTGCCTCGAGTCTCTCTAAGAAGGAAGTTTGAGACTCGTTGTTTGCTGAGCTAGACGGCTCCTTACAGCAGTTAGTATTACTGGTGAAGAGAGTGAAAACGTTTGTGTAGCCGTTTGTAATCGTTTAGCAGCCAAGCGTTTGCTACAGATTTGCTACAGGTTTGCTAGCAACACTCCAAGTCCCAGGCTAGGTTTTGTGCATAGCTGGCATGCTATAGTGATTGATTTGCTCAAAGTATTTGTGGATTTCCTGGTGTCTGATTAAAGTACAGAGTGTATTCACATCCAATCTTTTAGCAATTGGCTATGAATGCACTTCAAATGTAAGACCCACAAGTGGTTTGAGCAAACACTCAGTATAAAAACAGAAAGCTAGCTAGCTTAGCTAGGCTAGCACAGTGATCTTCTGGTCATTTTCTGAAAATTTTTGGAAAGGGGCAGCCTTGCCTGCCCCTAACAGTTGCTAAAAGCGGTATCCTGGAGTATGGTACATGTATATGGTACTCAATAGCCTCGTCCCCAGGCTCCCCTCCCACGCATGGAAAAAGTAAGGAGGGGGAGCCTGGTCAACGTGAGTGTACACGTCTCACGTCAGATTGTAGCTGGTCTTGCTTGGAATGTGCAAAGCGGTAGCTTACTTCCCACAAGGATACATGTATGTGATTGAAAACTTGACCGGCTTATAAACGGGCCGCCGGTTTATAAACCGGTCGTCCGGTTTGTAAACTGGTTGGCCAGCTTTTGATAAATGCATCGATGTACTCCCGTTTAAAAACTAAGCCGAACGGTTTGTAAGCCAGCCGAACGATTTATAAGCCGGCCGAACAGTTTATAAGCTGGTCGAACAGTTTACAAACAGGACAAACGGTTTATAAGCTGGTCGAACGGTTTATAAGCTGGCCAAATGGTTTACAAGCTGGCCGAACGGCTTACAAACACCTTACAAGCTGGCTGATAGTCAGGCGAGGCCACGCCTGACTTATAATTTGCAAGCTGGATACGTACCTGCACAGCATCTGAGGATGGAACGACTAGGACGTCACTCAGGCCAAGGTTAAGTAGATCGATGAGCTCGAAGTGCTCTTTCTTGACATAGAACCGAAAGCTCTTGTCAGCAGTTGAAGGGTCCTTCAAGCAGTCCTTGATCCACTTCGAATTCGAAAAGGACTGATGAGTCACACCGCTTAATTGTGCTTCGTTTGCCGTCTTCTGGAAACTTTTTAGCGAGATATTGTAGAAATGGCTCCATGTTGACTGTATCTGGTTGCTTCATTCTTGCACGCTTTATCGTACACGTGAAGGCGATTGATGAAAGTGACCGTTGACCTCAGCGTGAAGCCGTTCAGCTCTCATACAGGCCCGCTTTCTGACCGCGCGCGCCGGCTTATTGACCCACTTTCTGACTGCGTATTGCTGACCGGTTTTAAAGTGGGTCAGCCAGCTTTTAATCCGGTTGAACGGTTTATTTGGGCTGTAACATATGCACTGGCTCTGTATACCTACGTAGCTACTGTTCACTTGTGAATCAAATCCGGTCACTTATCACATGCCCTTAAATGTTACCACTTTTAATATCGACCGCTTTCTTCTCACTTGGCACTGCGGTTACCCTTGTAACAAGCAATACTTTTTCCGATGGCGGTAAGTTTCAATACGGCACTACTGTAAACGCAGTTTTCGTGCCCTGGTATCGAAGGATGATGATCCTACTGAATGTCTAACACACTATCCAGAAGCAAGGTCCTCATAACTGCCACTGAGGGTGACTGCAGAGCCCGAGTAACTGTGCCGTGTACATCCGTTATTTTATAAATTTTTTCGGTAGAGTTACATCATAAGGGTGTGGCTTCGCGTGCAATGAGTTAATAGGTGCAGCGTGTCATTGTTAGTCTTTCCAAATGGAAAGACTTCCAAAAATTATTATGAAACCTGTTGGCCATGGTATCTATTGCTGATGTAGCTAGCTATGCTGTCTTTATATACCTACATATAGTGAGAGTTACTTGTGGGTTCTGCCATTAGAGATTATTCATAGTAAAACATGGACAATTTGCAGAAATGAATATTGTTAATTAACTCTTTCCCACCCAGCCAAGTTTCCATAAGGCTTATATGGACTTTTTATATAACACGTTAAAAGTAGCTATTGTGGTGTCGTTTCTACCTTGTTTGGCTGCTTTTTTGGAATTCCATCCCTACATGGTTCTTGTAACTTGTTGTCATGTGTTGTCATACCGTAAACTCTGGTTGGCAAAGGATCTCAAGACTTCTAAAGCTGTGTGATGGCAGTTATGGGAGAGCGAACAGATGGACTGTGCTGTTTGAAACTCACGTGTGCATCGCTCGATCGTACCGTTTGTTTCCAGCGCTCATATCTCTACTTTTACAGAGGCTACAGGCTATTCGCATCCAATGTACTGAAAATACAACTGACTCACGTCTCTGCCCAGCTGGGAGGAAGCCTTAAGTCGTTTAGGTGCAGTTTCTCCGGGGCCGTGCCCTCTGACATCATATCTCATCCCGGCCTCCCCCACAGACTCCACTTCCTCCTGGTCAGTCTGCTGGGCTACAGCTTATGTTGCCATGGTGATTTATTTATGGGGATTGAGTGCTGTGTGTGTACCAGGTCCGACACCACTGCACAGCTTGGTCAAATGACCATGTTCGATCTCCCCTGGCTTGGGCCTGTTTGTGATTTTCGAAAGTGGAGCATATGTAGTAGGTTTATAGTGATGAGCGGTTTATAGTGATGAGCGTGTGAGAATCTATACTCAAGAATGGATATAATAGTCATTGAAGTGTACCAGGCTAAGCCTTCAAAACGAATCAATCAACCCTGTGGAATATTTAAAGAGTACTGCATAGTCACTGTGCAATTTAACGAAGTTTAGGTTTGGATATTTTTGTAAAAACTGATGACTCATCTCTTTCCTCCTATTCTCTCCCTTCCCTCACATAGGTATGGCATGTGACGGAGGAGACCAGAGTGGACAACAGCGACAACGGTCCAGCAAGTGCTTTGGCGATGCCTACCCCCTGCACGAGGTGTGTAGTTATCTCATGTATAAAATATTTTCATGAGTTGCAATTAGAGCAAATGGTCCTTGCAGGGGGGGGGGGTATAATAGTCGTTTGTCCCCCCCCCACTTAAGCTTACAATGGCAGTCCTCTGGGCAGTGGAGAAGATTGACTCCTTGTCCCAGTCAATGAAGCTATAGAGAGAGCCGAGTGATGTCATGCATTAAAAATGAGGTAATGAATTCATAAACTCCAGAAACGTTGACAAATTTAATATAAGCATATGCGGAGTCTATTATCACAAAAGCACTGTTCTGGATATGGAGTCCCCTAGGCTTGTTCCCAAGCCACTTCTCTGACTGCATGGCTTAGGCATGAGGCTAGAAACGCCCCACCTTCCCCCCCCCCCATGGCCCAATGGCCATGTATTAGTTGTACCATACACCCTAGAAACCCATGGTACAGGTGACTTGTACCATGATTCAATTAACTGAGTGGCTGTAACAGCTGGCTTATCTGATTGTTTTGTCTACTGAAACGTTAGTTGCCCAGCAACCATACACCCTAGGAAGATCTAAAGCTACCATGGGGTATATGGCAGATAGATACTGTAGCGGTGCCTTTCATACGCCCACGCAGTATGGTACAAACACTGATATGAATCTACATTGGAGCTCTTATATATACAGTGGAACCCCTCTAATCAGGACCCCTGAAATGAGGACACCTCACTAATAAGGACGTCACTTTTTGGTCCCAACTCATATGAATGTGTACTATTTGACCCCTGAAATGAGGACACCCCCGGTAATCAGGACACTGGAGCTGGTCCCAGGGGTGTCCGTAATAGAGGGGTTCCACTGTACTCACTTCTCCCTGCACTCGTATTTGCTATTTTAAGACAGTCAAAGCAGGCCTCATGCCATGTACTCTTCCTCAGGGTGTTTTTCTGAGAAAGAGCGAGAGTTATCAACTAATCATTACTAGGCAAATGCAGGACATTGTTGGGCGAGCCTGAGCGAGTGTCTGTGCATTACATTAGCAAATGGGCATTTCAAAGTGGAAGTAATACAACAGTGATCGGATTGTAGGACTAGATAGGGCTCATAGATACTGCAGTAACCACTCCAACAGTAGCATGGACACTATAACCTGTTGTAGCTGCTACAAATCACTACAGTCTACTTAGCCTCATCCCCAGGCCACACCCCCTGAAGACAAGGCGGAAGATTGTGCTCAGTTACTAGTAATTCTAGGTTAAATGTACCTCAAACTAAATGCTGGTTGGGCTGATCTCTTCTTGCTGCAGCTGTTACCGACAGTGCTGACTCAGCCATTTCGCAATGCGTTTGCAGTTAACCAAAACTGGATTACTACCACTGTCTAGCCCTTCTTCGCCATGTAAGCAACATAAAAACTAACTTATATTGACGTACCTTGGCCTATTGGGCCTGCAAACTTCCAGGAGCTTCCATTCTGTCTGCTCGTGCACACACAATTATTAAACGCAGTGGCGTACGCGTACTACGCGTAACGCGCTTCGCATACGTAATGCATAATACGCAAAATTAGAATTTTGTATTTAGATTCGGTAGACGTACGTACCATAATAATAATAATATAATAATATATATAGACACGATAGCAGAATTCGACTCGCTAGTGTGGGGCTCGCTCAGGCTCGCCCCAATAACTTCTCGGGGATATATGAGCTCATATCCAAATATCCGTAAGATGATGTTACGACAATACCCAGTATGGGATATGATTCAAGAATAGACTTAGAGATAGAGATCTTGCCATAATCTTGTGTACCATTCCTGGAAGAATCTTGTATTTTGCACAAATTTAGCACAAATCATACATACATGTAAAACAAAAGTCCTGTGTGAAGTAAACACAAGTATAGGACCACACTCATTGATCATAGGCTGTAAGCAACCTTGCACCTAATAGAGGATGTGCACTAATAAGCGGTGCAATTATTGAAGCCACTATGCTAGCTACTAGCCGCAAAAAAAGAGTGGACAACTGTTTGAGGCGACGAGTGTTGGCAAAGGATCTCAAGACTTGGAGGGTCGTAAAGCAGCTGTGTGATGGCAGTTATGGGAGAGCGAACAGATGGACTGTGCTGCTTGAAACTCACGTGTGCATCGTTCGATCGTACCGTTTGTTTCCAGCGCTCATATCTCTACTTTTACAGAGGCTACACAAACTTTACTAACCTTGGAGCTGTTCATTACACTAATGTATAACTCATAGCAACTTCCTGCTATGAAGAAGGCTAGTGCATCATCTAGCCCAAAACCCTGAAAAATCAGAAGATATTCAGACCTTCTGATTTTTGATGTTATGCTCGCATTATGCTCGATGCTTTCGCGTACCTATTATGCTCATTTTAATGCCAGCATAATCCGTGCACCCTTAAATGGCTCTTTTCAAATTTGAATTAAATTGGATGTTTAATGGTGTAGGTATGACCTCACCAACTTATAGACATTTTATATGGGCTCATATAGAGATATGGTCTTGGGTCTTGCATCTAATCTCATTACCCTCAAACACAGAAAAGACATACCCATATTATAGGAGGAGGGGAGCCTGGTCAATTTTATTATGTGAGCGTACACGTCTGACGTCAGATTGTAGCTGGTTTTGCTTGGAATGTGCTAAACTTCAAAGCCCTACACCCACGCACTTTTTTGTACTGTACAATAGCAGACCAGCAAAAAGTAAGAGAAAGAGTCCAAAAGAGCGACTGATGACTTTCTCAAGCTCTACAAAGAGTATAGCAACCATTCTGGCTGAAAGAAATGCCAGCAGGTGAGTAATCAACAGGAACTGCAATTTAAGTTTGAAGCTAGCCGCCATAGGCCAGCGAGCTACGGTTTTAATAGCCTAGGCCTACACACTACGGCAATGTTTCAGGCTCTGTAGCCTCCTTCATAGCTTATTTATACCGCTAGCTAGTCAACGGGAACTGCAGTTTAAGTTTGAAGCTAGCCGCCATAGGCCAGCGAGCTACGGTTTTAAGAGCCTAGGTCTACACACTACGGCAATGTTTCAGGCTCTGTAGCCTCCTTCGTAGCTTATTTATACCGCTAGCTAGCTAGCGGCTAGGTTAGCATACTATATAAAACGCGCTAGCTAACATACAGTAGGCCTGTCTAACCTGCTTGCTGCTGGCTTTTCTCTCAGCCAGAACGGTTGCTCCACTCTTCGAGAAGCTTGAACAAGCCTTCAGTCGCTCTTTCCTACTTTCTGACTCTTTGCCTGGTCTGGTACTAAAAAAATGTGCGTGGGTGTAGGGCTTTGAAGTGGACCGCTTCACACATTCCAAGCAAAACCATAGACGTGTACGCTCACGTGATAAAATCGACCAGGCTCCCCTCCTCCTCTACTTTTCCGAAGTGGCAGCAGGAGCCAATGAGCAAAGCCGCTCATTGTGTGTACTTTTTGGAGCTTTACAAAATAGAATGTAGAAAGCTGGAGAGTGGAGCCTGGGAGGCTAAGATGGCTCTTATTAGCCTGCAGATGTTTGGTGGTCAAGGGAGCTGGAAGCAATTAACAGAGTTATCCACTCTTTGGGCAAGCTACACAGCACTATTCTGAGTCTAAAAAGAGGACCTTTCTATCCAGTAGGTTCTACCTATTTGTAGATTATAGCTACCAAGCAATACTAGTGGTGAACTGCAGGCAGTGTTGGCTCAGTAGCCAAGGGGACCTGTTTTGTTGGGAGTAGGCTGACCTTAGGTAATACTGGGTTCAGTTTCCATAAACTGAGACCACTTTGTGAGTTAGCTGAAGAGTGGAATGCCTTCAGTATACCCCTACTTCTTAACACGCTTGTACCGCTGAAGCCCAAAGGCACCACATGCAGTGGTCTTAGTAAGTCACTAAGACACTGCCCTCCTAATTCGATTACTGGCCTATTGCAGGCGTGTGCTGGCTGACCTCTGTCCCCCTAATTCAATAGACGAAGCCACTTCAGTGGTATATACAAGTTGGTAATACAACTCTGTGTCGGTGGTTTAGCCATATACACTTCCCTCGAAGTGTATATGGCTAAACCACGTGGCACTTTTTCTTGTCCTTCGATAAAGCCGGTGGGTAGATAGATGTTTTAGCAGAGAGCTAGCTCTTTGTTTAACGTTATTATTCGATCTTGCAATATGCTTTCACATAGTGACAGCACTAAGCTCCTCGTCCTTGGAGATAGGAGTAGTCAGATAGGAGTTGCAAGCTCCACCCACTTATGCCACTCGACTGTAAATCTTGCATTCTACTGATACATAGTTAGCTATTACATTGACTGTACTAAAACCATGTGCAAGCACACTATAAATATAAAGAGCTAGCAGCTTGTAACTAGCAGCTCCGCCCACTCGAGCGTAATCACAGCAATCTACCGACAATCATTCGCCGGTTGGTAGTACAGAGGTAGGAGCTATGAAGGGTTAGCAAGGAGCTATATAGAAGCTACAAGATAGGATAAGCTGAGAACTAGGAGATAGAGCTTCTCGGCTTCCACGATGCGTGCATATAGGAAGGGGGAACAAATATTTCAAGGAGGGATTTCACGCGAAAGTCGAAATATTCGGGGGTCCAAATATTACGTGACAGGGCTAGGCCATTTCCTCTTGCCTGACTAGTCAGTAAGTGGTATGATCATATCCTTCGATACCAGGGCACGAAAACTGTGTTTACAGTAGTGCCGTATTGACTTACTGTGTACCGAGAAATCAATCTTGAATCAATCGTTCCAATCCGGCTTCCTTTTTGCCTTGGATGGCTGTAGCAGATATTCTTCAAACAAAATCAGCGAAGAATCCGTTGTCTGCTTCGCCTGATAAGTGAAAAAACGCCTAACACTACACTGCTTTTATTAGTACGCCATTTTCAGCTGGAAATTTAGCCAGGACGCATCACGCGTGTGATGTAATTATAACGTGCAATGAGTTAAAGCTGATTAAATCAGCATGTGGGTGCCTCGAGTCTCTCTAAGAAGGAAGTTTGAGACTCGTTGTTTGCTGAGCTAGACGGCTCCTTACAGCAGTTAGTATTACTGGTGAAGAGAGTGAAAACGTTTGTGTAGCCGTTTGTAATCGTTTAGCAGCCAAGCGTTTGCTACAGATTTGCTTCCTACGGACCTGAATAGTCAACAGTACTAGAATATAAAGGGAGCTGTGAGCCAGTCATCTCTGTGGATGCATGATGGGATAGGATGAATCCTTTTGCATGATACCGAACTTCAGCTCTCCACGATTCGCCAGCAACACTCCAAGTCCCAGGCTAGGTTTTGTGCATAGCTGGCATGCTATAGTGATTGATTTGCTCAAAGTATTTGTGGATTTCCTGGTGTCTGATTAAAGTACAGAGTGTATTCACATCCAATCTTTTAGCAATTGGCTATGAATGCACTTCAAATGTAAGACCCACAAGTGGTTTGAGCAAACACTCAGTATAAAAACAGAAAGCTAGCTAGCTTAGCTAGGCTAGCAATGTGATCTTCTGGTCATTTTCTGAAAATTTTTGGAAAGGGGCAGCCTTGCCTGCCCCTAACAGTTGCTAAAAGCGGTATCCTGGAGTATGGTACATGTATATGGTACTCAATAGCCTCGTCCCCAGGCTCCCCTCCCACGCATGGAAAAAGTAAGGAGGGGGAGCCTGGTCAACGTGAGTGTACACGTCTCACGTCAGATTGTAGCTGGTTTTGCTTGGAATGTGCAAAGCGGTAGCTTACTTCCCACAAGGATACATGTATGTGATTGAAAACTTGACCGGCTTATAAACGGGCCGCCGGTTTATAAACCGGTCGTCCGGTTTGTAAACTGGTTGGCCAGCTTTTGATAAATGCATCGAAGTACTCCCGTTTAAAAACTAAGCCGAACGGTTTGTAAGCCAGCCGAACGATTTATAAGCCGGCCGAACAGTTTATAAGCTGGTCGAACGGTTTACAAACAGGACAAACGGTTTATAAGCTGGTCGAACGGTTTATAAGCTGGCCAAATGATTTACAAGCACACGAAGTTGCTTTTCAGTTTGCAATGCAGACATGCATAATGTGCATTTTTCTACTTTGCTTCTTGTTCGCTGTTCTCGGTTGATATCAATGTCATATAGCACTTAGTAAAATTTGTGCGTGTTTTGAATACGAAAACTTTTACCTGTTGTTTGGCTTGCATATCTTTGGACAAGCAGATGTTGACTTGGTCTATCAAGCTCTCTGCGCCCACCCCTTGAGGGTCTAGCAGATCTCATCTACTGTCTATTCAACATTACAAAGGCAGCATCCATGTAACTCGTCAGGACGCCATCTTGAACACGCGCTTGCCCCCCGGGTACCCCCGGGGTCGGAAGCGTTTCGTTACAGCTGTAGTAACAATACTTCTACAGAACGTACAGACATAGTAATAACACGTATAAGGAACGTAACCGGAGATTTAATTGCATTCCTAAGCATGACAGAAGTTGCGCACATATATATATATATATATATACACGCTAGCTGAGATTTCAGCCCACACTGCACAATTAGTTGCCTCGCGCTAAGGCGAATCTCATTGCTCCCACTGAAAATTAAGTGGGCAAACCCCAACTGACTGGGCCCCTGTATCTGTATTATGTATTTGTGTAGTTGTAGCATGGCTTCCCAGAGTTCCCATGCAAAATATTGATACAGGAAGCTGAGAGTCATATGCCTGAGGGCTTCCTGTGGCAACAATGCCAATATCTCACATGTGGTTGAGATTTTTTAATGCCTAATTTGATTACTATTTCTTTAGGAATGTGTGATTGGATAGTGGTTATGAGTCATGGTAGCTGTGTCTGCCTCTGCTTTTTTAGCTGTATTTTTTGATTTTGTAGCTGTGATTTAGTACTTGGCTACAGCGCAGTGATTGCGCACAAACCGCAAATCTGGTTATCTCAAATATTGGCACGTGTGGTGCCTTTCCTCTGCCCACGCACCATGCAGTAACAATGGTTCTGATATCAGATTCATCACTATTATACATTGTATTATTTTTCTAATCCATATGCAGTACCACCTGAATGTGAGACTGGAGGAATGGAAACTGGTAAGAGATACATATACTTGTATGCTGCAAGTTACTACAGGGTTTCATTTAGGGGGGTGGGTGGGGGCATTCGCCCCCCCCCCCCCTTGAAACTTTGTGCCCCCCCTTGGGAATTGCAATCCTACAGACAGCTCCATGCAGCTACAATAAGCTACTAACTAGGAATACACAAGAGTAATATGCTTCGCGTAGCTACCAGAGGCATGTAGCTGCTATGTCTAAGGACTGCAGAAAAAAACAGGCCTTCAAAAGTAGATCTCTAAGCTGCATCATGTGCATTACCCCTGGGAGGCATGCCTGCAGACCTTTTCCTGATGTCATCACATTCCGGGTTGCATGCGGGATGCGGACTGGGGCTGGGGTAGCCCCTGATGCACACGGGGCCGACTATTTTCGTGAGTCAGTTATTCTAGCTGAACAGGGAAGCAGTAACTCTGGAGCTCTTGTCAGAATGACTTAGGCATAGTGCATAGCAGGGTGTATGACCAGTTATCTACCTTGGGAAAAATAATCTCCTGCGGAAGCCAAGGAAGTTCTTCAGGCTTTGCCCTCGGTACTATAAGCAGCATGGGACATATACCAGATATTGGCATAGTATGATGTCCGAGAGTGAAGGGTAAACTAGGCGTTATAAAGTGGCAATGTCTGGTATACAGCCCTTGCCTAGTACTGAGACTCCCATTTCTATTTCAGGTTTAAAGGTTTTGGGGTTCCTATTATCTGCTGAAAAGCAGAGGGATAATGCTAGCTCGTAAGTCATAAAACGTACGTCAGGGATTAGTTTAGAAAAATCTCCAAGGGGGGGCAAAAGCATGTCAGAAGATATTTGGGGGGAGCGCGTGTACAGTTGGCAGTACTCAATTTTGCACTGGATTCTGTTAGGTGAGCATGCTATGTCACAGTCCATAAGACGGTTTACAGGAAATGCACAGAGAGGCTATCAGATTTATATATGTTTAATTTCTTCAATGTTACTCTCTTCCTCCACCAATTAGTTCAAAAACCATTACTAAAGGATAAGAATAAAGCGTGATGGTGATGAGCAGTTCAAAGGTGCAGGTAGCCAGTCTATACCTCAAAGACAGCTGCCTATGCTCTATCTGCCAATTAGCATAGAAAATTTAATTTAGCTGTCTGCACACACACAAATGCTCATGGAGCGTGAAGTGGGAGGGATGTTTATAGTACAAGCCACTTAGATGATGCTCCAGGCTTCATCTCAGTCCGACAGTTCATTCTTTTCTGAACTCGCAACAACAGGTATGTTGCAGGGAAGTACCAATAGAGTCTCCATTACTGAAACCAGTAGCAGGTAGTATAGGTAGTGAGAGTGAGGTTAGAAGCTTTAGCATTCTGAGTGGATTAGCTATATGCACTTGGAATTCAGTACCTATGCAATATAGCTACACACTGGCTGGTCTTCACACATTTTTATAGGCTGTGTAAGCTTTGGGTAGGAAGTGATGTAGTTGTGCTGTAGGAGAGCTCACAATAATGGGGAGTTTTTCTTACTCCCCGAACAATTTATTACATCTGGTCACAACCACAACTTCGTCACTTCCTACCCAAAGCTTACACAGTCTATAAGAGTATGTGATAAGCAGTCAGTCATACATTGCGTGGTGTACACATCCGCATAGGTACCGAATTCCAAGTGCATATAGCTACTCTGCTCAGGATGCTAAAGCTCCTAACCTCATTCTCACTACCTATTCTACCGGTTTGCTGCTATTGGTTTCAAGCTATCAGTGATGGAGGCTATTGGTACTTCCCTGCAACATACCTATTGTTGTGAGTTTAGACTGTTCAGAAAAGAATGAACTGTCCCACTGATTTGTGCACAGAGGTTTGTGGGAGAGCCATGAGAGCAGCTAAGCAGTGGACTATGATTAGTTCATTACTAATTGGTGTCAACTTATCAAATTAGTCATGGTCCACCACTTAGCTGCTCTCACAGCTCTCCTCAGAGCTAAACACTGGACTGGATTCTCCAAACTTCACTAGACCATTGCCTGCATAACATATCTACTAAGTTGCATTGCATAAGATTTATGGTGATTATGGTACTGAAGGAGTTAACTGGGGCTAAGTTCCACTTCTGTTGAGGTTTACGGTAAGGTGGGGCAATTTTGTGACAAATTGGGATGAATTAATTTTGTACTTGGTGCTGCTTCAAACCGATGTGCAAACTTTTGGCAATGCAACTTTAGTAGATACGTTACGCAGGCAGTGGTCTGAAGTCAATTTCCTTGAACCACCCCACTGGTAGTAACGTCTCAGAACTGTAAGCAGCTACTGGCAGCAGAACTAATCAAAATCTATACCTAGTCCAGTCCAGAGTCCAGCTATTACACAGACCCCAGGTGCACTGCCTGCAAGAAAAGTCCCGTTTGAATCTTTTTAAAAGCTACTTAGAGCGCTATTGTGCTTCAGAGTGTCAACCTTTCCTCTGACATCAAGGTACAGCCAGAGTAAGTGCTTATAATCTAGCATTAGCAGGGGACAATTCTAAGTTAATAACATTCCGGAATGTACATTTCCATCGATTTTCTCCCTGTGTCTGGGTACTACTTGAACAGCTTCTATTGCAATGAGCCATGCACCAAACTTGAATACTAGTTATTTTTGCAACAGTGAGTGAAAAGTAAAAGTGAAAGGCGAAAGGCATGAACCACTTAGGATGTATTTGATCTCAGATTGCCTTCATAAACTGTAGTCCTAGTGGGGTCCAGAGTTCCAAAGTGAGCCATGCATTGCTGTTCACTGTTGGTATTGCACAGATTACTAAATCGATGGTAGAAGGGATATTGGGAATGTATTAAACACTTCTAGAATACTAATACACAGTATACATGAACACATGGATTTTATCTGAACAGGAAGTGAAGGAATTCCTATGGTTTCGGTCAATGGCTGCTCTTGTAGGAGCTGCTGTTTAAGCTGCTATATCTCTTGAACAGTATTAACTTAAATGACTGGAACGGAATTGGGTATCCGCTTTATATAAGCAATTGGGGTATATTTTCCTGCTGTAGGTATGACTCGTTATATACCTGTAATGCTGAAATCAGAATGACTTAGGTATTGTATAAGTACACAAAGTCTACAACCAAGACAGGTGACTTATACCATGATTCAATTAACAGAATGCTGGCATGTCTGCTTTGACAAGCCCTTCTCAAAGATCAGGGTGTACTGCTGTGGTATGGCAGACTGTAGCCTTATTACACTGCAAGATTCCAGATAAGAATCTATACTAGAGAAAAGTACTGATAAAGGCTGGAATCAGCCTTCATGCACTCACTATCCAGTATTGCACGGCTTTCAGCACTGCCTCTGTGTCTGTAGCTTTTTCAGCCACCAATGGACACTGGGAAACATAGTGTAGTAAGATTTTGCAACTACATGAACTCACAGAAATTCTTAGCGAGCACTACAGGTGATCCTAGACCGTGAAACTGACCTACTGCTACTTTCATTTACATACGCGTATACCAAAAATTTTATCATACGCAGAATGTAATTCTGGAACGACGTCATATCCTCCAGCTTTGCGGCCTCCTCGATGCCACAACAACGGTGGAGTGCAATCAATTTCCTTGAACCACCCCACTGGTACTAATGTCTCAAAACTGTAAGCAGCTATTGGCAGCAGAACTAATCAAAATCTAGACCCATAGTCTAGTCCATTCCAGAGTCCAGCTTTTACAGGGACCTGTGCACCTGCCCCCTGACACCGCCCATGCTGACTTATGAATACAATTCCAGTATTTGCGTTTCCTACTTCAGTTTGTGCACCTGGCCCCTCAGGGGTACAGTCTAGAGCCACAGTGAATGTTATTGTCTCTCTGTCCCTGCAGTTGCCAACTCCAGTGTGAGTGTGCCTCTGGTGACAGAGGACTACCCTACCAATGAGGAGACTATCTTTGAGAAAGGAAACAATCCTCGCAATGAGTCCCTTCCACCACCCTCCTGTCTCCTTCAAGTATACCACATAGTTATAGGCAAGTAGCTAAACTGGCATTTTCTTCATTCAGCAAGGCTAGAGCAGTAGTGGCTGAAGTGATTCTAATGCTAGGAAGTGGGATTTTTGATGAGGTATTAGACCATAGCGTTCAGTATAGTATTTTTAGAGTGCCAATTTTAGCAAAAAGACTTTGCTAAATTAGGTACCCACAATTACATGTAATACTGGCCTTAATTTTTTTTTTCCTTCTCCCCCTCCTCCTCCATAATAGGGTTACTCTTTCAGAAGCCGCCAACCAAGATGTTATGAGCAAGTTGGTGCGTGAAGTGAAGGCACAAATACCTCACGCTCCTTCTTAACACATTAAAGGTAAATTTTAAATCTGATTCTCTAGCGTTGATTATAAAAGTTGATCCTATAAGCAGTGTTTCCCTGAAAAGGGTGTTCCAGAGTGCTCCCCCTTTCCTAACTTAGTTTCCTATGGTTGTTGTATTTGATCTGATAGAAAGTTACATCCTTCCCTCCCCCCCTCACTTTTACTGCCTCAGTTGGGGGTTCAAATATTGTTCTCTGTTTTCTAATACAGAAGCAGCAAAAACCTGCTATTCAAGCACATCTGGACTGGCGAAGATGAAGCAAAATAGGATCATATGCACCCAGCAACGAAGAAAGAATAGAATTACAAGAGTGAGTATTTTTATACTTTTTCCTTTTTTAATAATAGATAAATTAAAGTGAATTTTGCACCTTTTTTTGTCTCTTAGAAGCTGACAAACCGTTGAATGATGCTTAAGAAGACTTCTGCCATGAATGAGGAGACAAAAGAAAAGGTGGATGCTTTGCCTCACTGTTATTCCTTTTGGAATTTCTGATTGTTGTCACATTATACTACCTACTCCTATTTCTTTATCACTCCCTAGATCATGTATGCTTCCTGCTTTCGCTCCTGTATCCCTTACCACTATTAAACTCAAATCATTGTTGAAACTGGTGAATTGCAATTGTATTCCTGTGCCGTTTGACATGAAAGAAATTTAAAGTTTTAATGTGAAACAACCATTTAAGGCCAAATAAAGCTATGCCTGCTTGAATAAAGGCATTTCCCCTCCATGTCTAACATTCTATTCAGGGCTTAGGATAGCCTCGTTCCCAGGCTCTAGTGGAGGGGAGAGTAGAGCCTGGTACACACTGTTTGCGCATGCGCGAGAATTTACGGAAGAGGGCCAGTAAACGTGACGTTTACCTTGTGTATTTCGTCTGCTGTTGTTTATAGCTCTCTTGCAGTCCAGCGTCCTCGAACTCGCTATCATAGTAAAGCTTGGGAAGTCTTCTCTCTGATTATGCAAAGTTTTCGGGGCGAATCTTCTCCCTTTTTCAGCTAGAGGCGGCTAACGCTATGCGTTACCATGCACGTGTACCGATTAGAATTCCTATGGTCATTGTATTACGTAATACGCAAGCGCAATGGTCGGTAAAGAGTTAAAAATCAAATTGACATTTTATTAGCAAACTTGTAGGTTATTGAGAGGATTCCTAGTCATTAATGATATTCATTGACAGCTGGATCAGATTGTATAGGATAGCAACCAGCAAGGTCACGTGAGCTACGTAAAGTTAATGAGATTCATTGAACTATTTACATTTTCCCATGGCGGCAACCGGAATCAACAGCGGGGGTGTGTCACTTTGATGTGGAAAGCGGCACTTTCAAGTACAAATTCGGCACTTTGATGTGGCCGAGCGGTACTTTGATCACTTTCAACACTCTTTTTTTTCTTATTTTAAAGGGGGTAATGCCTCGTCAACTGCCATCCTATCTGGATGAGTTCATGTGGAGGGAGAGGCACGGGAAAACAGCTAACTTAGCGCTTAATAACCTTGTGCGGGACATAGCGACACAGTATCCAGTATAGTTTCTTAGTTATCTAGTTCACTTGCAGCATATACACTAGCCTCGTACCCAGGCCACTTACTTTTAATATAATTTTAATACTTTGTCCGCTTTAGTTACTTGACCTGTTTCCTTTAACTTCGTAAATTTGTAGTCTTATATATTTGTTTGTACCTTTGCTACTATGCCAACATCTGCTTATTCTTTGCCTGAGACCGTCGACCTAGCTGCATCAACTCGAGTATTCTCATCATGCGACTGAGGTGGTCACGAGATGCCACATAGGCCACGTGACTTCCGGTGCCACGCCCATGTGTTTATGAATATAATTAGCGCGGTGCCGTTCTTTACAGGTGATCCCTAATAGGTTGGGTAGCGGTTAGTTTGCGGGAGAATTTAGTGTACTTACTCTAGTAGGCATGCTCTTTGGGAAGGCTTGGAGTTGTATTTCATAGATACAGGCCATGGCCTGCTGTAGTTAGTGCATGCAATGGCATGGTTATCACATTACAGCACAAAATAGAGTATGGTTGTAGACTACTGAAGTCTGTAGTTATGTAGAGTGTGGTAGCGTTCGAAGCACCTGTCAGGGCACAGGGTGGGGTTGTCCGGGCATGTTTTACAGTAGTGGATACTTCTGTGCCGTTCACCACTTGCAGAACTGCTGCATACGACACAGCCCCGCTGCTGGCGCTTGCCCAGGAGATGGAGCCGTCCGTTCAGTCGCTCAGGATCTCCATCTGGATGCGACCTCTTCCTGGGACGGCCAGCTCGCGGACGTGGGGGAGCAGAAGACAAATACCGGGTGGCCAGAGTTTCGACAATGGAGCGCCAGTAAGCTATGTGAGGTAGAACCCTATCCTTCTCTATCTCTCTGTAGAGAGCATAGCTGTTTGTAACAGAAAGGTCGATCAGCCAAAAGCAAACCTTACGCCACCACTTGATAGTTTTCCGCGTGAATGGGTAGGAGGCTGTGTACTGATCTGAGATATCCACACCATTCATATTCTGGTTGTTAATATTCATAACTTCCGCGTCACGCGACTGTTGCCACGTGTGTATTTGTAGAAAGCAAGCGTCTCAAGTGTTGACACGATCCTTCCACTCGAGAGCGCTGATAGCGTTGATTCTACCATCTGGCTACAACGGAGAAAGATGAGCGCTCACTTTTACGCCGTTTTCTTCCCTGTACAAGACGAAACACGGTGCTCAGGAGCGAGAATTGCCATGACCACACCCATTTTCAGAATGGTCCGATTTACCGTGGCCGTTTGAGTTCTTTACACCTTATCCAGATGAAGCAAAGCTACCACCACATCCACAGGTACGTTGAAGCATGCTTTTACCCATGAACTTTGTAATATAAGGTTGATTCCATCTGGATAGCGGTAGGTGTATACCGCTGTATATATTGTAATATTACAAATGTACATACAAACAAGTTACAGTAACAAGAAAGGTATAAAAGGTTCACAGAACCACCAGGAAGGAGTAGTAAGGCTATAAAAAGCTACAGTTACAAGTATAATGTTACAAAAACAAAGTTAGGTAAAAGCACCAGCCAGTGACAGGAAGATAAAAAAGGTAGCACCACGAGTATGGGTGTGTACAAGTTACACAGGCTCCAGGTACCGCTGTGGATCTTGCTTTGTGTGGTGGAGCTCGAAACATGGTACAACACACATGGGAAGGTTGCACTCCCGGCACTTGAATGTTGTTGTCTTTCTCCCCCTTCCTCTCTTTCTGCTGCAGACAGCGCAGTCCTGCTGCATTGGCCGACCAGCCTGGGTTTTTCCCAGACTAGTGGGAAAGTGCCGCTCTGTCAGGCGAGCAGCAGGCTGGAGAAATTGTCGACGGGGGCCATGATGGTCACTCCCCGCTTGAATGTCGACACCAGCAGCATAGAGGAGGTCTCTAGCCAGTTGGATCCGGAACTGTTCGTGCGTCAGACGTCCCTTCTTATCGGGGTTCTGCTGGGTATACAAGATGTAGCCGTTGACGACCGCCATGTCCAGCAGGAAGAAAAATGCCCTCCTCCACCACTTCACTGTACGGTGGCCAAAGCCATAGTATGAGAGCAGCTGGTCAGCAAGATCGACACCTCCCATATACTTATTGTACTCTACTATGGCCTTGGGCTTCTGTACTGTCTCTCGGCCACCGACAGCTTTCCTGGAGCGTCTCTCCACCGTGACAACGGAGTCATCATGAATGGTGGTTAGCGCTGTCACCACACGTTTGTCCACCCACTTGATGGCCAGCATTGAGGTGTCCAGTTGGAATGCCTTCATCTCTCCCTTCTTCACGCTCTCCTTGATGGCTGCTGGAAGGCCACGACGGTTCAATCGCAGTGTACCACAGGCTCCAAACCCATTGTCGCGCAAGTCACTGAAGAGCCGGGGTGCGGTGTAAAAGTTGTCCATGTAGACATGGTGCCCCCTGCCCTTGATGGGATCGACCAGTTTCATGACTACTGCGTGAGTCATTCCAGCATCAGTGTTTGCGAGTGAGTCATCTTTGCCTAAATTATATAATCAGTGATATAATACCCATACTCGCATGCATACACACATATACACACACATGCACATGCACACTTGCACCCACATACATGTATACACACACGCATGCACACACCATATACACACACACACACACACACACACAGGTACATACACACCTGTGTACAGATGCCAGTTGTACATATAGCCTGTCTGCGCATCTGACAGGACAAAGGCTTTCATGCCCCACTTTGTCGGCTTCTTCGGCATGTACTGGATGAAGCCCAACCTCCCCTTGAATCCAATCATCGATTCGTCGACCGACACTTCCCGGTGGAGGGTGTACGATGACTGGAAGTGGTCAACCAGTGGTGTCAGGAATGGTCACACCTTGTACAGGGGGTCATGGCCGGGTTCTCCCTTCTTCTTGTACTGGCTGCTGTCATTGAGATGCAGAAATCTCATCAAAAGGGAGAATCGGTCTCGTTTCATAACCTGCAAGGAAAAAACCTTCAATTACCACCACATGTATGCACTCAATGCAATGACTAAAGCTTACGCTGGAGAAAGTGTCTGTTGCATATGGCCATGAAGTGCTCCAGTGACTCTCCACCTGTGGATACCTCACAAGGCCCATGACGAGGATCAGGGCCAGGAACCTCCGCAGCTCCGCAATGGTGTGCTCTTCCTTCGACCACTGCCTGATCCGTGAATGTGGAGCCAGGGTATGAGATGCCATGAACTGCTCACTGTAGAGGTTCGTCTGGTCTACTATATGCTGCAGCATGCTGTCATCCACAAACAGGGAGAAATAGTCGATCGGCCTGTTTTCGGGCAAAGGTACAGAGCAGCCTGCCTCAAGGGTGTATGGTTGTGGTGAGGGCACATCAGCTTCCATGTCTTCCACACTGTTACTCTCCTCTCTCTCACTCCCATTCCCCTCTAGATCACTGTTGCCTTCCATCTTCCCCATCCACTGCTGTTGCATTTCCTCTTCATCTAGGTAGCCATCAAAATCATCCTCACTGTCATCATCATTATCACTGTCACTATTCTGCAGCTCCTCTACAACCTCATCTACTGTCAGGACTCTCCTTGTTGCCATAATCATTGATTTTCACAGAGCGCGGAAGCGGAAATTAAATTCCATTCGCCGTACGCGGAAGCTGTTTCCAAAATCACCTGATTTTTACAAGGGCCACAGCCACGAGGATCAAATCGCTTAGTGTGAGCGTTTTCGAGCGTACTCAGAGTGATGTGAAGCGTGCTAGGTATCTTGAAATGGAACGCTTGAAGCATAGGCCCGGTGTACGCGCGATACGGGGACCCCCCAAAATGGGGCCCCCCAGTCCCCGTAACGCTAGGGATGTGGGGACCGGGCGTCCCGAAATCGCTAGTGTTATAGGGACCTGGGGGGCGTTAAACTCTGGTGCTATGGGGATCCTTTAGTGATTTAGGGACCCCTACATTGTCTGCTCTGAGTTAACTAAGTATGCATGCTAGTCCCATAGGAGTTGGTGCAAGGGTACATGTAGCTATAAATTTTGACTCTCCATAAACATGTAGCTACAGCATATTAGTGAATTAGTATGTATATAGAACGTAAAAGTAAAGTAAAAGGCATCTATTCAGATTTTTATACACATGTACACCATAATATTATAGGAAAAATAATGTTAATAATGAACAAGTATAATAACTTCAGTACACATGAAAAAGACATCTAGCTAAATCTATTTACAGTTAGTACAAAACCAAGTATCAGGCAGTGCATTTTTCCGTAGTCCCATACATTTGAAATGGAACCATGAACCACACTTGTCACACTCAATCATGTTTGAGTCATAAGACTCTGGTAGGTGGCAAACACAGTAAACATGTACATACTCGTACAGCTCACTATAAGTATATTTCGCTGTTCTCGAGCTCGCTTCTACCTCCACCTCTCTTGCAATTTCCGCCATTCTCACTGATAACTCGAGAGTGAACTGTGCTTTCACTTTTATACCGCTGATACTTCATTAACTGTCAATGTCCAGCCCGCTCTCATCAATCGCTGTCATGACGTCAGGGGTCCCCGAATCGCTGGCGGGATCCGCGTACCGCTAGCGAAATAGGGCCTGGGGTGGTCCCCACATCGCTAGCGTTTTTGGGACGGGGGTCCCCAAATCGAGGGGGTCCCCATATCGCGCTTACACCGGTTCATTTTAGTAGCGTTCCGTTTCAAGATGGCCATGAAGCTACTCGTCATGTTACCCTTCTCTACGCCTAGAAAACAACTCGAATGGCAGTTTATACTGTCTTGCAAGACCAAGGAGCATTGGGAATACATAGTAGGAGAGAAGAACATGACTGAACATAGGCAATAGCATGACGTACAAAACTATGAGAAGTTACAGCTAAAGTGGGGACTTAGGCAGCGATAGTTTGGATGTGACGTGTTGGATCGGTACAAGTGTGATACAGTTCAAAACATGGTACCACACACAGGGCTTTTTTTGCATGTTTTGCATCTATACGTTGACGTTACTTTCCCCCTCCCCCTCTTGTTGCTGCACACAACACACTCCAGCTGTCCAGGTCGACCACTAGCAGTAGAAAATGTTTTCCAGTCAGGCGAAGCGGGGGTGGTACTACTTCGCATTGGCCAGCAGAGTCATCACCAGAAAGTGCCTCAATCTCCACACCTGCCTGCTGAAGGAGCCCCTTGGCTAACTCAATCCGGAAGTTGATGTGCGTCAGTTTTCGCGAGGATTGAGTTGACTCAGTGTACAGAGTGTACGCGTTGACGATGATGGTGTCAATTAGATGGAAGAAGACACGTCTCCACCACTTCACAGTCCTGTGGCTGAAGGAGTAGTAGGTGACCATCTGGTCAGACAGATCGACCCCTCCCATGTTGTGGTTGTACTCAACAACACATTGGGGTTCCTGGACGACTTCACAACCATGATCTGCAAACCTGGACCGCCGTGGTGCAGAAACCATCGAGTCTTCATGAATGGTGGAGATCATGGTGACGGCACGCTTGTCCATCCTATTCATCGAGAGCAGCCCATTCTCGGTCACACTCTGAACGTCGCCTTTGTTCATCCTCGACTGCGACTTGATTGCCTCTGGTAGCCCACGACGGTTCAGCCTCACTGTGCCACACGCACCAAATCCCAGCCGTCGGAGGTCAGTAAACAGGGTAGGGCTGCTGTAGTAGTTGTCGCAGTAGAGGTGGTGCCCCTTGTTCTCTAGGCCCTCCAGCAACTTCAGCACCACAGCATTGGTGAGGCCATTTGTGGTGCTCAGTGTGTCATCCTTCCCTGTAGGAGTAGGTTTTATGTTGACTAGACTACTTGACTACATTCCTACATATACAGCTAATTGCACTACAGAGCTCTGACCTTTGCTAGCCAGAAAGGTCAAAGCTAAATTATTATTTTAGTGTCTCAAAAGACAAACCTATTTCTGTGGTGTTTCCTGAGCAATGCATAGGGGCATGTGTTTGGAGACACTAAAATTTCACCATGACCTTTCTAATTAGCAAAGGTGAGTATACTGATACACTTCTACCCATATGTATATATTTACCTGTGTACAACCTCCAGGTGTGTGAATAACCGGTTCTGCTGTCTGCAAGAACGAAGGCCTTCATCCCCCACTTCGTTGGTTTGTCGGGCATATACTGGATGAAGTGAAGCCTGCCCTTGAATCCTATCATGGATTCATCGATGGCAATCTCACGACCAAGATTGTACGCAGCCTTGAAGTTGTCAAGCAGTGGATCCATGAATGGCCTCAACTTGTAGAGTGGGTCATAGCCCGGTTGGCCCTTGGGGATGTACAAGCTGCTGTCGCTGAGGTGGAGGAAGCGAAGAATGAGGGAGAAACCATCCCTTTTTAGAATGGTGGAGAAGGTGGTCGTAGCAAACGGCCATTTCGTTGACCACGCATCTTCGATTTGTGGGAGCTCAACGAATCCCATCACAATAATGATGGTAAGGAACTTCTTCAGCTCCGCAAGGTTGTGTGGTCTCTTCTCCCACTCCCGCACTCTCGAGAATCGAGACAGCTCAGTGGTATCAATATACTGCCTGGCAAACAGGTTTGTCTGGTCAACCACCACCTGCAGCAGATCGTCAGGGAGGAGTTGGAAAAACTCAACTGGTGACTTGTCCGTCATATCCTGTGTGCAGCCAGGGCTTCCAGAGAAGGACGGAATAGTTGGGATGACATCAGGCCCTGTGTTGCCCCGGCTACTGTCCACAGCTCCTCGACCTGCTCTCCTGTCTCGACCACGTCCACGACCACGACTCTGATAATGAAGATCCACCTTGTATCACTGTGGCTGATCCTGATGCTGCGGACCAGGATCAGTTTACCTATTCCTTAAAGATTGTTAACCCTCATAAGAAGTCAGACTTCTCATATAATTTCTGGCATCGCAACCAGTCTCATCCAGCCACACTAAAAGCTCACTGGGAAACGACAAAACCTGTGCCATAAACTGGGATCTTAAACCCATACTGCGCTGCAAGGCTACCTGCCTTACTTTCTTCCGTGTCAAGCCATGGTGCCTGAGGAGGCGGCAGACAGTAGCTTCTGAGACAGTTACTCCACTGGCATTGAAGATGTACTTACATAATTCATGCAAGTACACACTTGGATACTCCATTATTATGGAAAGGACTAGCTGCCCATGGCTGTCATCGAGCTTACGACAATGCAGACGAGCTGGCTGTATTGTTGGATCTACATTCCCTGTGTCTTCAAACCTGTTGCAAGTGCCATACACAGTGCTAATAGCCACGTTCAGCCTCTTGGCTATCTCTTTGTACGTGAGTTCCAACCCAAAGCGTTGCCACACCATTCTCCACCTCAAATCAGCTGAGTATGGAGCCTTTCTGCCTGGTTCCGCCGACATATTTACAACTCTAGTTGGAGGCTTGGTAAATAATTCAAACTTCGCGCCTTTTAGTGCGTAAACGTGTTATGAATCTCATTACGCGATAAGCTTTTTCGAACAGAAGTGCAATCTGCTGTATATACGCTCTTCGCGATACGCGGAAGTAATTGTAAAGCGTATATATACGCTCACCGCGCTCAGAGGGTTAAGTAAAACATACACTTCCTAATTCTTAGATAATTGTCCTTCAAAAGAGTTCATATTCTTCGGGAATATCCCTTGGGTCATCATCAGTGGGTGCTCTCTTGCATGTCATTGAGCCATCTCACGTCCTCTGATTTGCAATTGTGTGGGCAATGCAGCTCCCAAAAGTTCTAGTGGGTGTGGTTTTGTGCTAACTTACATCATACCTCTGCATGAGGCCATCTGCGCAATGCGTATACCTAGTACCATGTGTTACAGCGGTCACAGCATATCCATGTGGTGTCATTGCCACTATCTAACCCACATCTCTTGCAAACCTTTCAGACATATGACTTCAGTGCCTTGAAAACACTCACATCCAGTGTGTGTCGTGTGGGCAGGTATGCATAGCAAATGGACGTCATTATCTTGAGCTAAGTTAACCACATCAAGGGTCAAGAGCACTGGTCGAGCAGGATGGATGTTAGCAAGGAAAAACCGGAACCACTTCAAGCACAGGCCCTGGTTGATCCACTGCAATCAAATAGGGTACCAGGAACTGCCTCTTGTTGCAATTTCTCTAACATTCGCTTTCTTGGGTAGATCATTGGAGGAATGGCATACCCAGAGGTAGACACACACATGATACCATCGTGTGTGTTTTCCCCTTCTCACCAGATGTTACGGTACACATTCTTACGCCCAAGTTTGGGGCAATTTGATAAGCTACACGTATGACATCCTCCCTTCTGAGTCCAAAGCTCATGTCTGCCATGTCAACAACGTAGCGAGCCAACCTATTCTTTTTCCCACTAGTCAAAACTGTAGGTTGGCCTGGGCTACATTCCAATGCTACTGAGCCAGTGACTCTCCTACGCAAGGTCTCCACTGGTACATTATAGAGTCGAGCTGTTGCTCGTAGCCCCTTCCCATCTTCCACACTTCTCACTGCAGCCACCATGCTCTCATCTGACCAAAGTTTCTCTGAGGTTCTTTTCTTCCCTCAGAGTTGGTAGCAGGCTTGGATAGAGCCATTTTAGAAATTTCCCCAACCTTCACTGACACTTTTTTGGCATGTGTTTAGCGTTCTGCATGTGCACAAGCGCAATAAGACGTAGGCGTGGCTATTCTAATTAAAGAGTAAAAGCATGGCAAAGTGAGGATGTGCCTGGGGATGTTCATGCTAGTGCCAGTACTGACACTGCTTTAGGTAGTACTGATGAGAATTCAAGCATGCTAAACTTTTTTGGAATTGGGCAGTGAATGTACTAGTGCAACGGAGCCAACAGAGCATGAAATTCAGAGCAGAGCTACAGCAGCAGCATGGGAAGGTCTGAGGGAGAGACTACTGGCAGTAGTAACTGAATGCAGTGCCATGCCTGATAATCAGACCTGTGTATTACCACAGTGCCCTAACCCAGCAGTTTTTCGATGCCAGCGGTGCAGTCCCATTGCATTCTTTTGCTTTTGTAAGTGTCATGAAACATTAAACCTCTTCCATGTTGCTGAAAAGTGGAAGGTATGTCATGCAAGCATGGTCATCAATCCTTCATGTAGCTAGCTGTGTTCTGTGCTGTATGTAGGGTGACCGTTACATTCCTTGTGCCTTTGAACAACGGAAAGTGAATGTAAGACCATCTCACACATGTTCAACTATGAAGGAAATTTCCCTCTGTCGCTCAGATGAGTATGGCGAGTCATACTAGTGTGCAGCCCTTTTTAACTTACATGCTGATATTGATACCTTTGTTACAGGTGTTCAGCACAACGTTTTGTACAACAGTACAAAAAATGCGTATAAAAACATACCTGCGGTCAACAATGAGTGAACAAAGACTCAATGATCTTGCAGTCTTATCAATTGAACGAGATTTTTCTAGTCAACTCTCTCATTGGAACGAGTGGTTGACAAATTTGTTGATCTTGATAAAAATAGAAGGATCGTCCTTTCATGAGTTGTGTCCATGTTTGTGTTTTTTGTTTACTGCATTGTCATATTGGAATTTGATGTTGAAAGTATTATCGCGATATCCTCCATTAGTGCATAAACGCACAAGAAGTCATCTTAGGCTGGAGATGCTACGAGAGCACTTCCTGGATATGGCATGCAAAGAAATTTCTTCGCAGCCTCTGTGTGCGTAGCTAGTGCCCGGGCATTTACTTATCCCTAGCTACGCCACTGTTGTCATGAACTCAGAATGATTTTACAGGAGCCCATGAACCACTTGGATAGATGCTCCCACTTTCCTTACAGCGATCATGGGTATAGTCTTGGTGCCATCCCACTAATCAAGGCAGAGATTGTTTACAAGATCCCACCACGAGGTATGATACGAACTGTAAGCGATCTCCGTATTTGTGAGACTAGTTCATGGGCTCCTACTTTGATAAATAGTACAAATGCATCGGCAGTGTAGTTGCTGGACTTAATTCTGTCTATCTTGAAAGCCGTGACACAGATAACATCTTGACCTTGTAGTGCAGGAATGGCCAGCTATTGAACTACATGCTCTGTACAGAGCACAACAGAGGTTTCAACTTCCCAAAGGTGGCTTGGGAATACAAAGTCCTTGGGATGATGAGGCTTGTCTGAAAGACTTATAGTCGCAAACTATGAAAACATCCAGCTGCTATGGGAGACTGCAGTATGTGCAACATCTGACACTGAGATGAAGGCTAGGATTCAGGCAGTGAGGAGTCAGATGCAATCTTTCAAGTTTCTGTTTTGTCTTATCCTTTTTGAAATGATCCTGCAGCACACTGACAAGTTTAGGCAGACCTTGCAGCAACCCAAGTTTTCTAGTGTTGAGGGCCACACAGTAGAGATACACACAGTGAAGACCCTTGAGGGCTTGCAGACTTATCACAACTTTGAATTGTTCTGGAAGAAGGTTGAAAAGACAACGGACCAGTTTGGACATTGATGAACCACAGCTAGTAAGGAGATGAAAGGTGCCAAGGTGATTTGAGCAAGGCAATGCTCCAGCTGAGTTTGCAACATCGCCAAGAGATGAATACCGCCGGGTGTAATTTTAGGCTCTTGATATTGCTGTGACAAGCATCCACAGCAGATTTGACCAGAAAGGTTTCAGGATATTTGCAAACGTGGAGTAGCTTCTTTTCAAGGCATGTGGAGGGCAGTGTTTCAATGAGGAGCTGGGCCATTTCTTCTACAATACTTTCAACAACAAGCAGAGTTGTCAACCCTTCTTAATCTCTATCATTCAGTTACACAAGATGAGGTAACATCAGTTGATAGCATTAAGACTGCACTGCTAACCTCCTACCACACAGCGAAGTCTGCTGAACAGTCTGCAGGTTGTTTCAGGTACTGATAATCCTACCAGCAACAAATACAACTTCTGAGCAATCTTTCAGTACCCTCATTGCAAGGCTGAATCATCTCATGATTGTATGTACACTATCATCAGGACATTTGTGACAGACTCGACCTAAAATCTATTGCCAATGAGTACATCACAAAGAATGAAGCCAGAAGAAGCACATTAATTTTGCTACCTTTATTCCTTGATGGTGCTTTGACAGAAAGATAATGTCTGCTTCTCATAAAGATATTCTAAAACAACCATGTAACAACTTCATGGAATGGCACTTTAAGCCAACTACTGTAGCTATGTATGTACAGGAGCCCATGAACCCCATAGGGGAGTAGGAGCGTCTAACTCTATAGAAACACATCTCGTAGAGTAGAGCTGCTACCATGCCATTATAAGGAAAAGTATGAAGCACTAATTTATCTGGACATAAGTGGGTGTTCACAACACCGGATAGCGAATGCAATGAATCTCATTATTATTTGTACCGTATTGTAAACAGCATAGACCACATAGTAATACTCGTGCACTGTAGTAGTTGTAATACGCTCAACAAAAGAACTAGAGATAAGAGGCCCTTTAAAGGGGACAATGGTACTCCTGGGTGACCTCCGACAAAACGCAGGAGAATGCTGGAACAGTCCCAGGTGCAATATAGAATGCACAAAGAAAGAATGACAGCACAAATGATCAGTTTCCGTATCTCTGGTAGCCCAAAGTGAAAGAATTACAAGCCCAAGACACTCCCAGAAGCCAAGCCAGTAAGTAACTTATCACTGTAGCTGTTGCATGAGTAGCTACTGAATACTAGGTTCCTAAATGTAAGTATTAAATAGGAAAGTGATAGAAAATGAAAGTTGTTCCGACTAAATTGCTTTCACAGGACCTGTGCCACTGTTTGGCCAAGACTTGCTGGAAGAAATCAAAACCCGATTCCCATCATTACCAGTTCATCCTGCCACAACTGGTTCTACACAATGGGCTATTGTCACTGCACCACTTATTACTGTGAATTCTACCAATACTCAAAGCTCAAACCCAAGGGTCATCTTTAAGGCAAATGGCACTGGTCTGCAGTACTACTTTGAAGTCCACTTTCATTAACTTCATTCCTCACCTGTGGATGAAGGCAAAGAACGCCTATTCGAACTGTTTTCTTCATTGCAACCAAACAGTGGTTACAAACATTGCCCAGGGATCCCATCAGTTACTTTTGAGAGCAAAAGCCTTCACAAGTGGGGATTTCCATTCTCCCGAGCAGACCATGTTGATTGTGCCATGTGGTACAAGTCCAAACCTAGCAACTAGCAAGAAAAATACCAAAGGCTGCACTACCTACCATCTTCAAGACATGGTCCGTAAAAATAAGCCGAGAGAAACAGCTGTCTGCTGACTCACGTTACCCAGAGAAATTTTAGACTCCAAAATCTAGGAGTTTAATATATTCATAAGGAAAGTGAGGCGCATCCCATGAGCTCGTACTTTTTACTTCTAGTGACTATAACTCGCGCATGCAGTATAGTATCACTCCCGAAAGCGGTACGCAGATGTATCGTCAGATAAAGGTGCGGGCGAAAGCCACGTGGGGGTACTCCTTCCGGTTCTGGAGCAACTGCTGCAGCTTCAACATCATTTTAGATTTCAATTGTAAAACTTTGGAACAAATCCGTTTCTGACTTTTAGACCAGCAGAAGTTGGTGACCTATTCTTGTGTATTCTGGGGAAAAGTCTACTGTCTAAGTTTTGTGAAACAAGAATTCAGAGGTAATGCAAAATTAATATGTAATTAAATATGCATATGCACGGCAGGTTTCATACAATTGATACACAAACTATGTTGATCTTAGCAGAAACTAAAGAGAATATTAGTAACCTTAGAAAGACTTGGAACATTTACATTAAATAAACAATAAAATAAGCAATTCTAGAACTTGATATGTCATCACTCGTCCAGATGTGCACGCCCTTTCACACACTTGTGATCCATCTAAGAAACAAAGCAGATAGTGTTAAAGTAAGTTCAATATTATAAGGTTATGTGCAAGATGGAATGGGGGTACACCTGTTGATATGAACAGCAGAAAAAGGTGACACCCACTGCCGCAGAGCGGCAGCTGGTATTTTCTAAATACCATCCAAAACGGCCGTGCAGCTCATGCACCCTATGTGGCAAGCAAGATGGTTACTACACCCACTTTGAATCTTGGGCTAAAGAAGAGAAAGAATTTATTACCCAACACCTTGGCAATAATCTATCCCCTGACAGCTGTATATGCAAAGCACATAAAGTAGAAGCAAAACGGTACCACTCACAAGAGGGGTACACTCCCAAATGGCGAGGACAGGTAACTTCAGGGAAGGCAGTACAACAGTGTATATACCCAGACTGTTCAGCAACCAGTACTAAAGAAAAACTAATCACACCAGCATTCCAGTCCCTCGAAAACTTTGAGGCAGCCTTACAAATACAATCCGGACCAGAACGTCCATTCATTCTCTGTTCTAAGCACTATCATAAACAGTTTAACAGTCCACAGCCTTGTGCAAGTTGTGGTCTGAGGCCTAAAACAGGAACACGCTTCACAAGGCACAGCCCTGATGCTATCACTGTAACCCAAGTTGGTTGAATCACCAAACCAATTGTTTAACTCTTTACCTCCAACTTCACTTGAAGAAAAGCACAAAGTTTGGTTCTCAGACATCAGAAATATTATCAGTGACCGTATATCAAATGAAGAAGAAAGAATGCCATCATATACAGCACTCTGGCGTCACTGGCTACGATCGTGCTGGGTAGCTCAAATGTGGCAACACTCACCGGAGGAAGATGTGTACTTGCAGCTTCCTTCTCCAGAAGACAATGGGTGGAAACAAGACAATGGCGGCTACTGTATGGATTGGGACTGTCCAAATCTGCAGAAAGAAGTACAGGAGACAATAAACTTTCTAGTTAAGGGTTGTTCGTGTAAGAAGGGTTGTAAAACCAAGCAGTGTGGGTGTCGCAAAAAAGGGCACCACTGTGGACCTGGCTGTGAGTGCCAAAGTTGTACCAACCTGATTCCAAGTGCCACACAAACTCAAGAGAGAGCCAATGCCATGGCCCACATAGTTATAAATTTAGAGCAGGACACGGAATTCAGTGACTCTGAAGAGGAAGATGAAGAGGAAGATGCAGATGGGATACAGACGGAAATCATTACCGACACAATTGAGGATTTCTTAGATTTTATAATACTGCCTGACATTCCACAGTAGCTAGCCAAAATAGTCACTTACACTTTCCTTTGTTACAGCTATGTATAAGTAAGTTATTTCACTAACAATGCACTGCACTCTCACTGGAAGCCTCCATGCACCCTTATCACTGATTAAATTCAATGTTTTGTTCGAATGGTGTTTCTATGTCTTTGGAACACTCCCGTTTCTGAGAGACTTTCAGTCCAATACTCCCCAGTACTTTACCATAGTAATAATACAACACTAAAATGCTGTAGAACTTAGTGTCCAGCACACAGTCTGAAAATAACAACTCACCTAAGTCAAAGGTTCGAATGATCCAATTCTTCTTTGCTCGTGTTTTACGGTCTACCACGGCCAATTTGGTCCATAGTCTGTTAAACCTACTTCAGAAAACTTAAGCATACTTTATTTGTATTAGAAAAACACGCTTAAAGTATCACTAGCGGGACTCATACACGCTCTCTGGAGAGTTTTCTCTCTGAGGTTGCGTTCTCTCCAATTGACGCCATTTCTGCTTCCGCGCCTACTTCCGGTCAGACGTTGGCGGTTCGACTGTATAGTGGCTGTACACGCCCAAGTTCACAACTACTGTTTCGATTTGCATCACGCAGAGAAATGACCCGCACCACGTGAGGTTATGAATAATATATATCCCTCCTAGTATACTACTGCAGAATGGGACTTTTAATAATTTGGCACCTCAGGGCTACAAGGGAAATTATGGTTCATAATTTGTCCCCTCAAGCAAGGAATGATATGAATTAGTTGTAACAAGTTCCAACAGTGCATGTAGCTATAATGAGAGCATATAATATTATAAGCTCTGTAAGCTTCTGTTCAGAAGCAAATTGAAAGTGAGGCTGAGGGAGGGGCTCAGACGGTTCCGCGCTAGTTGAAGGGCGGGGTTGTTCATTTGCGGATAGGAGGTGGGGCTGCTTTTCGCTAGTTGGGTGTGGTCCGATAGTATCGAATTGGAGCGCACCAGGACAGTCAGTCCAATTGCACACACCGACGCAAGAGTTCGAGTAAGGACAAGCCATTTCAGACTTTTTTTCGCTACTAGCACCTGTTTTTCTGCATGAATGTAACTAGGTAAATTTAGTATTCAAGGAACGAATTGGTTGACCAATGATGTACATACTCGCTTAGGCTCGAGGGATATATAATACTTAAAGTCACAAAAAAGCATTTACAAAATGAAGAAGCATGTAGGGATGGAATCTCAAAATCTTTTGCCATTTTTGTAACCATGCCTCGTGATGCTTGTTATGTGGGATAACAGGAGGCCAGTTTAATAGTTACATCATGTGGCATTTTTTCTAAAATGCATGCTTTAATTGGTATATAATCACAAATGAGTTAGTTAATACAGATTATGCTGTTGGTACAGGGAGAAGTCAGAATGTTTCATAAATGGTAGTTTTAGTGTCCAATTTTTTAATTCGGTAGTACGTATGCATAGTATGAGGGAGACAAAGGTCTGTCACGAGCAGCTGTAATCACTTAGTGCTACTAAAGATGATGTGCATTGCATGTGTGAAGATGTGGAGGATTGAGTCTACATGTACGTGCATGTTGCTAGACAGTCATGGTGCAAGGTTGTGTGTTATGAAGTGCTGTAATCATTTATTGTCTGTGGATATGCCTGGTGTGGCATGTAAGAGATGGTGGTAGCTATGTGTGTGGTTGTGAAATGGCAAAAGATGTAGGGACGGCAATCCGTAAAAGTATTGTGGTGTTATTCCTACCTTATACCATACTTAAGTCATTCTGACCAATCAGCGTACAGTATTCGGGTGCAATAACGGGTCGTATATCCCGTTGCTAGCTAGCAACCATGTTGCAATGCAGCAAACCAATCGGATTCACGCAGCACCGGATGGGAATTTCGGTACCCGATTCCGTTCCATTCATTCAAATGCTCAAAAAGCTGTGGCAGGGTAGGATGCTGTGGGAGCGCTCGAGCGTAGCAGGACAGATGGCGGTTCTTGCTCATAGATTGCTGGAGAATTGCTGCAAGAAGGCACGGTAAGCTATTGTTCTCCGTTTATAGCGAGTTTTGTTGTGTTTCCGTGTGTCTACGCATGTAGCCACGCTGCCAGCCTACCGTTTTAGCGCTAGGTTCAGGCTAAATAGTTTGCTATTGTACATACTAGCCACCTTTCATGCTTGCTAGGTTTGGAAAGGATGTTTTGCCGAGTTTTAGAGCCTTTATCTTGATTCTAGCTAGCCATTTTATCGAATCGTGCCACGATTGTGGCCGCGATTTTCGCCGTACCAAGCCGCTGCAGCTTACTTGCCTTCATTTCTGGATGCCTTCTACAGACCTTGCAACTCTTGTCTGAATGACTTAGGCACGGTATAAGTTAGTTGTATCCCTGCCAAGCGAGATATAAGACCCTTATGTCCCTTGGGAAAGCTTTCGTGAAGCCTCGGGCTTCGCCCTCGGCACTTCCTCAGCTTCACTCAAGCTTTCCCGTGGGATATAACGGGTCTTATATCCCGCTTGGCATGGATATAACCTATACTTGTTTGGTTACTTTTTTGAGATTCCATCCCTACATGCTTCTTCATTTTGTAAATGCTTTTTTGTGACTTGTTTCTGCTACTTTTTTTGGGAGGGGAGGGGAGAAAAGTTTATTTGCAGTGATGCGGTTATTTTTTTAGAGCCGACTCATATGACAACAGCAAGACCGCCGCAAAACCACTCACCATCTTTGTAGTGCATGCACATTCTGAATGGCAGTATGTATTTCTTACTCCATGCAGGTTCTGGTTGCGTAGCTGCAGCTTGTATCTAGCTATGTAGACAATACTGCCATATATTATTATTATGCAGCAGAACTTAATTGTGGTGTGCTAGCAGGGAGACCATAAACAACTGCAAGCAATGCGGGCAAGGATTGTAGGTCGTAGGAGTGCACAGCACTGAGAGCGAGGCGGGTACTGACTCTATTTAATGCACATCACCAAGGTTAGTCTGGTCCAGCAGTTGTATCTCTGTATTCATATTAATAAAATGTCTTATAGCAACTCACTGCTATGATGAAGCGCACTCCAAGCCCTGGCAGAAGCGGTACACATATTCTTCGCAAACAATTAAATAATGTACGGACTGACACTGACACCGTAGGCATTCCTCACACGTGCTTAGTGTTGTACTTCCGGTTGTGTTATTAATGGTTATCTTTGAAAATGGCGTGGAGCGGCGAGCGTTCACTCGAGAACGCTAGTAAATCACTGCCAAAAACTTTGAGAGCGCTCTGTTATGAGTGCAATACCCAGCAGAGAATGCCGCTTCTTCGTGTTTGAATCATTGTAATTCATTCAGCTATTATTGCCCTAGGCTCTCGGAAGAACTACTACTACTACTACAAGAAACAACGAGGACAAATGGTGAGTTTGCAACCCACCGATTTTGTACTTCAGCGATGCTTTCTAACATTGGTATTAGTCTTTTTGGTTATGAAAATACCCGAGAATGACAGGTACAGCTCATAAAAGTTTATGACTACGTGTGAAGATATCATTTTGTACATATTTAATGCGGCGGCCATTTTCTTCCCGTGCCATCCCTACATATGGAGTACGGTAAGTACAGTTGTTAGGGATTTATGGCAACGTAAACAAACCTCGCCCTCGGACTCGGTTCGTTTACTGCCATAAATCCCTGACAACTGTACTATAACTATAACTAATAAACGCAGTTGGAGTGTTAGCAGTGTACGTACCAAGCCTGACAATAGTTTCCCAGCACAGGATAATGTGTACATGCAGCTCAAAGTATTCTAAGTTTACTCTGACAACCACCATCATTGGAACAAACTAAGGGATGACCTTTAAAGTCCACAGCAGAATTATTGCCATTAACAACTTTACTGTAGTGTTGATTCGGACAACCATCGTCACAAGCGGCTAAGGTATGACTTAAATCTTGCATGGGTTTCTCAAATGCTTCTTTAAGGACAACAATAGCATCTACTTCTGCTTTGGTGAGAGGTTTACATTCGCCAGAACACTCCCATTTCTTGGGTTCATTTGTCATATTAATTTCCCTGTCTGTCTTAATTTGATTAGCTACCATACATAATCCCATTCTCATGTATGGGAATAGCATGGTCTCTCTTCACATGCTGGTAGGCTGAATCATAAAAGTAAGGCTTGGAAGAAGCAGTATGACAGCCTACACCAAATTCTTCACTTGCTCTAATCTGAAGGGCATTGACTGATCTAGTACTCTTGAGCAAAGACCCAGCATGTTGCTTGCGCATGTGCAAGCCATTTCCTTCATGTACATGTCTTTCACATCAGGCTTGGGCTCTGCTAATACATACCTTCCTCTTCTACTAGCACACATGTGTTGTCTATTATGTGCATAGTATGTTTTTAAATGACTTCATTCTAGCTGTACAATTCTTGGCAAAGCTATAGTGTGCTTTAGAGGCAGCCTTTTCTTTGTCTGGGTCAATGCTATAGTGTGCTTTCCTGGCAGCCTTCTTTTTATCTGGGTCAAAGTTATGGTGTGCTTTCCTAGCAGCTTTTTCTTTGTCAGGGTCAATGCTATAGCGTGCTTTCCTAGCAACTTTTTCTTTATCAGGGACAATGCTATAGCGTGCTTTCCTAACAGCTCTTTCTTTGTCAGGTTCAATGCTATAGTGTGCTTTCCTGGCAGCCTTTTCTTTGCCAGGGTCATTGCTATGGCATGTTTTCCTAGCAGCCTTCTTTTTGTCAGGGTCAGAGCTATAGCGTGCTTTAGAGGCAGCGTTTTTCTTATCAGGCTCAATACTATACTCTTGCTTCCTTTTAGACAAAATTCTTAATTTGTTTTCCTGATAAAGCTTTTTATTTTGAGCCTTTCTTTTCTTTGCAGAGGGCATATTTTATGGCTAAAACTTGGCACTGATATTGCTACCCGTATACAAATACAGAACTCCAAGGTAGCAAGCACTGAAAACAGGCGAGTCAGCAGAGGGGGTGTGGCCTGTGTACAAGGCTAACATCCTCTCAGTAAAAATTATGCTAAGTCAAGTTGAGACCGACAACTCCACGGTGAAGCCACCACGTAAGCCGTCTAGTCCAGTCTCCAAGTACTCCATGAACACAAAGGGTTCTCAAACACAATAAATACAACTAGTCGCTAGAGCGAGTCTCAGGGTATTTACTATTTGTAGAAGTTGTTTACTATAGGCCTGAAGGCTGCATGCACACTGTAATGACATTAGTTAAGCATAAGCATACAGTGCCAGTTACAATACAGTTTTAATTACAGTTAAAGTTGACAGTGACTGATGAGCACGAGTTAAAATAGAAGTGACCAGGAATGGAAGCAGAGGTAGAGTTCTGTGAAAGCTGGGTGACGGCCGCCTGAGTGTTCAAGTGTGATGGCCCAGTGGTACATATGGCAGGGGATGGTACAGTCTGTGAAACTGCTAGTGACTCGGCTGTACTTGGAGGTGGTAAGGCTAGTGGCCCAGTTCGAGACCTCTTCACTCTGTTGAGGACATCAGAGAGAGCAACCTGTTGTTCTTCCGAGGTGCGTTTGTATGTCCTCACACCATCCACACTGCGATGGCCAGTCCGCTCCATAACCAGCTGCTCATCCACACCTGATGCATACAATCTGGTTGCGTTTGTTACCCTCAGCGAGTGGTTAGTTTTAAAACCCTGGATTCCAGCTGCTTTGCACAGGCGCCCCACTGTCTGGGCAAGTTTGTTGTGTCCAAGTGGCTGTTTAGAGTACCAGCATGTTGGAGTTGGCTTACTCAAGGGCTTCAAGGTGACATTCGACTTCTCAGATCGAGGCTAATGTCAGGAGTTGAGAATCCATTGTGCCTCTCTGATGAGCGATTCAAAGGTCTCCTTCCAGGGAAGATATAAGTAGAAGAGTACAATGACCAGTGCCTCCAGCAGCATGCCACAACTAGTATTCTGGAGATAAGATTCCTCCCTGCCGGTGTCTCCTCTGAAAGTGTTCCTGAGATTCTCATACCCAAGGAAGACAGGGACTGTGGTGGACTTCGTAGCACCCTGAAGCTTGCCTCTTGAGCACAGGTAATGCTAATTCACAACAATATGTGTGAGGATGAGCTGGTGAACGGTGTTCGTGGAGTGGTAGTGGGCTTCAAGTGGCCAGGTGGAGCTAAAGATCAGTCAGAGTCAGGTGCCCTCCCTGATTTGGTACTGGTCAAATTCCATGATGCATGTATTGGCCAAATGCACTGTGTCCATGTGCCCAATGCTGCAGAGGTTGCAGCTGTTGCCATTAAGCCAGTCACTGCCAGGTTTGTCTGGAACCTGAGACTGGAGAAGAAGGGGTGTGGTGGATAAACTGTGACAGGTGCCGCAGTTGGATGCACTAGAAGTGTGTCGGCTTGTTGGAGCAACCATCAACCCCTGTGTGGACATGCCCTGTCATCCCTATATGGCAAAAGATATAGGGATGACAATCCATAAGCAGTGATAGAAGTTGATATAATTGCAAGATTTCATAATAACTTCTTCACAATGACCACAGTCACAATCTTTAGCACAGACATCACAGCAAGTGCACTTCGTGGATGGGGCAGTTATTTTGTCTGCATCATTCATGTTTTTGCAATACTCAATCATTCTTTTCTTGGTGTATTGCTGGTCTGCATTCGCAAACAAGAGTAGAAGAGCCACCAATTTCCGACCGTGGTGTTTTTACTGGCAATGGTGTTTTTGCTGTTGTTTAAGTACCTCCTTTGTTCATCGGTACTGGGTTTATGGTAAATCCCTTAAAGAGCTGTCTTCTGGATTTGATAATAACTCTTGACTTGGAAGAGGGATTTTCCTTCTGAGATGAAACCGATGGCGTACTGTTGTGACTCCCCTGAAAGATACCCAATCTGGCAATGGTACACCCTGTTGGAGTTACGTTTTGAGAAGATTAGAGTGCAGGGTATTTATCCCCACCCCCCTGAAGACTGTACTGCTGAATGTCGTGACAGAGGTAACAGTTTAGTGTTTAAATGCAGTATTCATGCCACAGTAATATACTTGTATTGAATTTTTTTTAGGTTGTGGAACTCTGTGGGTGACAGACTGTATATGGAAATTAACGTTTCCCCATTGTATGCACAGAGTTAAGGTATGCACAACCACTTTAAGAATTTGTGTAACATGCATGCATGTTAGTTCATACCCTATGGCAGTTTATTCATGCCATGTACTTACAATTTCTTTTCACAATATTTTCACAATATTAATCAGTATCAGGTTGAAGAGATTCCATCCCTGTCTATGCCTGATGTATGCACAAATATTCCAGTTAGTCGTAAGGCCTTCTGTAGAGAGCACTGCCAGGAGCTTCAACAACAGACTCCACCAATCCCTACACATCTAAGAGGTTTCCTTAAACACTGTGGGATCTCTCAGGTTATAAAAATTATGGATAATGAGTCACTTGATATTCATATGAATGCCCCTTGTTGTGGTATGTAAGTTTATCTCTGTATTACGATACATGATTACATGTAGCTGGATCAGATGAGCTTCCAGAACAATCTACAGATGAGAGTGAGCACTTACTACACACAATCCTCGACAAAACCAGTATTGATGGGGGACAGAGTGCTGCAGTATCTCAAGGTTAGCATGCACTAACTCCATATGTACACCTGGCCAATGACCAACGGATGTTGTGCACTGAATTTTGATAGGCCAAAAAACTTACAGTGATATTCATTACTCACTGATGGTGGTAATTTCGTGAATGTTTTTTCCCTGCTTTCTCCTCAAGGCACAGCAAAGTTGATCCAGAAGCATCCTTCACTTGTGAGTGGTGACACAGCAGTTGGAGATATGTGTAGCAAGAATATTGGTGAAACAAAAACGATTACGGCACTGGTCACGGGGGCATCAGTTTATAGTGCGGGCTGGAGGCCACATTGAAGCTTGGCAGCCTCTGTACAAGTAAGTCCACAGATATTCATGACACTTATGGTAAAATCAAGTCACTATACACCTGCAACTATCATCCTTTTTTATTGGTAGAGGTCTGAGTCGCCCAGCCAGGTCTTCCTAATTTTACTCACTTGGCTTAATGCCTTGATTGAGATGTCTGCAATCCATCCAGACAACCTCAGCAGCATATACATTGCATATGACATGTGCAGTGTTTGTCGCCTCAATGTTGCTAGGAAGCCTCTGCCACTGCCAGCACCCCTCAACACTGCATGGCTAAAAATCACTAAAATCATTGATTCGTTTCATTTGCCTAACCACACCAATCTCCTCTGTCATACTGTGTATTATACAGAGAATTGAAAAAGGAACATCTTGATTTCAATACACGCGTAGGATCACAAACATTTACCTGGCTTGCATGCTCCAAACATATAGTATGTGCAATGCCTAAGACGCATTACGTACATAGGATGGTTAGGCGCAGAAATGCATATACAGCAAAGTGCTATCGCCATGGACGAAAGCCAATTTGCCAAAATCTAAACGATATTGAACCATCAGAATATTGAAAACTTATAAAGTTATTCATTGGTTGTTTTATAATACTGTACATGTAGCTATATTAATCACCATTTTTTGTACGCTGTATATTTGTTGATTTGCATATTATGCTTGATTAAATGAACCACCTAATCACTTATAATAGTTTAACCCACCACTCTTCCAATTCAGCTTGAAAATTTGTGACCTATTACAGTTAGTTGCTAAACTTTACTTTAACTCTTGCATGCTCGTGTATGATGGTGTTACACCTTGAAAATTGAATATCGTTGTCAGTATACTAGTAGCTAAGAGCCTTAGCTTACTATGAAAGGTGTTTCTGTGCTAATAGCACAGAAAGTATCGTAGTCTCAGCAGACCAAACTGCCCAGGCATGCACATAGCTACATAAGGGTAGCCGCGAAGGGATGCTATTCATGATCAACACGTTCAGGCTTGGGCGGAGCTTGCTAAATAGTCTCGGATTTTTCAAAGCTTGCTTATGGAAAACAGGTCCATGTCAGGAAATCAGACATGCACGTCAGGAATTTTGCTCTTAGTCAGGAATTTCTTGAATAGAGTACACATGAAGTGCAAACCATGTCAGGAGTTTGGCTGTTTGTCAGAAATTTTAAAAGCATATAGACATGTCTCAGTAACATTTCCACGTCAGGATGTCAGAAGTATATGGATAATTATGCATGTCAGGAATTTTGTTGTTTGGCAGGAATTTCTGGAATAGAGTACACTGTGAAAACCCTGTCAGGAATTTGCCTGCTTGTCAGGAATTAATTTAAAGCATACTTGAAAACATTTCCGTGTCAGAATGTCAGAAGTATATGGATAATCATGCATGAAAACTAAAGGTATCTTAACTGTTATGTCAAATGCACTCACTAAGCTTTAGGCCTAAACACTAAACAAATCCACCCATACTAATTATTCAACCCCCTTAACCCTTAACATATACTATCACATACCCTAAGTACTGACACATTCACTGAACCTAAATACGCACATACTTACTAATCTAATTAGGCACAATGTCATAGTAACATAATCAATGAAGTAGAAAAGAGAAAAGAGCTCTGATTACAACAAAGAGAACCCAGGACCAGGAAAGAACCAGAAAGCCACCCATGTAATAGATATTACCCTCGCAAAGGGCGATATATCACCCTGTGATGATCTTATTGCTCGCGGCCCATCATTCTCTCTCGGGCTGTGCCCTCAAGAGTAATGGTGAGCCTTGAGCAATAAGATCATCACAGGGTGATATATCGCACGCATGGGCACTCTGTGAAGGGTAATATCTGGCTTGTACCATAGCAACAGTTATAATCGTGGCGAGGAGATACGCACAATGGTCAGTCTCTTTTAGCCCAGTGGTCCATTCTACTTGGGTGGTTGTGCCTCACCTTTTCTAAGAGAAATACAAGACCTCGGTGCCAGTGCTCTCGACACCGATCTCAGCGATATAACCGACAAGGCCGAGGACCCGCTGCTAGCACTAGCAGACCCAGTGAAGAGTGGCAAGGCCAGTGTTGAAGAGAATGACTTGGAGACTCGTTTTGGAACAAGTGTATGAGAAGACATTGAAAGTGCCATTAAGAGCAGAATACCAAAGAACACTACCAGAAATACGGACTGGGCTATGGGGTATGGAACAGCTTTAGCATAGCTCATGATATTAATGCCGTATCTACTAGCGTGGTTTTGCTAAAGAATGAGGAGCTGGCAGACTACTTAGCACGTTTCATTATGGAAGCCAGGAGGAAGGATGGACAAGAGTACCCACCAAACACTCTTTACCAGATTGTAGTTGGCATCCAGCGCTACATGAGGGAGAATGTTGCAGCATCCTGGTGTATATTCCATACTAAATGCCCAGAATGCACTCAAAAGTGTAACTGCTATCTCCTTTGGTGTAATCTGGCAATGAATTTGTTTTTCAACTACAAGGAATGTACTTTCCACATTATCGACGGTTCCAAGTGCAATGATATAGGGCTGTGGAACAGTCATCTTCTGGGCAGCCAATTTTGGATTGATGATAAACAATGCCACAAGTGCCGTGCTGCATGTTTTCAAGTAATGACTGTCCTGGTATGACCATGCATGGGTAGCCTCAATTACAGAGAAACTTTTAAAGATCTGATTATGGTCTGACTTGGTCCTTGTATCTGGCATCAAATATTAGAGTAAACACGGTGCGTGGAGACTCTTGGCTTCTGCAGAGAGAAAATGTATACCATTAAATAGATAAATCTGCGCGCATGCAGTAATTTTTGGCCCACTTTCACTAAGGATGTCAGTATAGGCTAGTTGTCTCAACCTCTTTATGGTTTGATTGTCTGTCTCCTGGTCAGCTAACACAGTGATCTTGTCACAGAGCTGTAGCCATGTTTTAACTGCTGCATCTCTGACACTCTTCTCCTTAGCTGGATTGAATTAGAGAAAAAATCTGGAATTGAGGCATGCAGGCAGGAACTAGCAAAGCCTCACACATACCTCAGCATATTCCCGCAATGGAGGGTATCACTTCAGCAGTTCACTAAGTGGAATCACTTTATCCTTGATATCTGCTCAGCGAAAAGGAAATGTCCTCATAATATCCCTTGTAATTTTTGGATTCAGGTGGAACTTTCGATACTCTGCAGCTAGCATCTGTACATGCCGATCATGTGATGCTCTGTCTTCATGTGGAGCAGCCGGTGACACTGGGGAGTGTGGAAACTGATGTTGGCTCTTTTTACCAGCAGGAACGTAAAGCAATTTTAGGACCAGCCCCACGTCCTAAGATTGCTTTACGTTCCCGCGTCTGTGTGTGTTCGTCCGCAAATATCACGTGCGCTAAATTACATCATTCCGTTACTATGCCAGTATAGCCACAAGTGCATGCCGCGTAGTGGAAGCTACTGAAAGTTTGCAGGCTCAATAGGCCAAGGTCCGTAGGTTAGGTTAGTTTTTGTGTTGCCTAGACTGCGAAAAAGTGGTAGGTAGCGATGATAGTTATGTCTTGGCAAGTTCTGATTGCTAACTGGAAGCGCACTACGAAAAAGCTGTGTCAGCACTTGCTGGCAGCGCTGCATGACGAGACTGTCTGATCCATTCTACAGCTAGCGCTGCATTAAGCTAAGACGAATCCGTTGCTGAACACAACCTTCACTTGAATGATTTGTGTAAAAAAACACCCGGCTGGTTTTTAGATATGAAATATCAGTGTTGTTTTTGCTTTGGTTTGCTCTCTACAGATGCTTCTGCCCCTTGAAGATCTATCTTCCTACCAGATGTCCCCCTCATTCGTTCCGTCAGGGATTCATTGATGTAGCCCTGGAGGTAAATTAAAATGCCATAGCTGGTAAGTTTTATAAACAAATTTGCAGGGTCAGTTTGTTGTTTCCTGGATTTAAGTGTACGTGTATGACATCCATCCTAATATGAAAAACACTGGGCAACCACCTCATAATAAATCAGTAACTTATTCTTCATCCCACAGTTTTTATCTTTCAGCATTATACAGTAAGCTATACCCTCCAATTCCATGGCTGCAAAATGAATCTGCATGTATAAGGAATGACACTGGAACAAAAGTGAAATTTCTTATAGCAGGAACTTATAAGGAATAGTGTATGTTAGATGATGTGTCTTGTACCTGGCATGCACATGTCGCATGCAAGGAAATATACAACTATAATACACATGTCCTACAGTAGTATAGGGCAGAATTTCCCATACAGTTTCCATCCCTGTCAGGTAGAATTTCCTTCAGCTTTAGTACACTACATGGCAGGTGAAATTCTTGTCCACAAATACTGAACTCCAGGACATGGGGGAATTTCCCATACAGTTTCCTTTACCCCTGTCAGGTGGAATTTCCTTCAGCTTTAGTACACTACATGGAAAGGTGAAATTCTCGTCCACAAATACTGAACTCCAGGACATGAGGGAATTTCCCATACAGTTTCCTTTACCCGTCCTTAGTGTCTGTCAGGTAGAATTTCCTACAGCTTTAGTATACTACATGGCAGGTGAAATTCTCGTCCACAAATACTGAACTCCAGGACATGGGGAAATTTCCATCAGCTGTCCAGAGCTATATGACAGGTGTGACTTTCATACAAAAACACCTAACTCAAGGAAATGTGGAATTTCCTTAATTATTTCTATAGTTAGAGGACATGAACTTTCCTTTTGTCATTCCTTAATACAGTTTATGTGGAATTTCCTTAGTCCCTTTCTGATGCAGAACATTTAAAATTTCCTTAAAATGTCAGGATGACCCCGTTCAAGGCCAAGTCAAATTTCCTTACCACTGAGCAATTGTACAACAATGATATACAAATTCCACGAAGGGTTTACAACTCACAAAAGAACACTACACATTTATCGAATCAACTGCAAATGAAAGTGTCTAAATAGTCCAAAACAGTCACTTCACAAAACATGTCTTAAACTGCAGCAAATGCCCAAGATGGAATTTCCTTACTATTTGGCTTTGAAGCAGGGCCAAGTGTATGTCTCTTCATCCAACTCAGATATTCTAACACCATGAAAAGCTTGCCAAAGTTTCTCTCTGAACAGCACGAGAGCGAGTATACCCAGTAGACTTGCTGAATGTTGTTTCAAGTACATTCACTAGTTTTACAGCAAAATTATCGAAGTTATCTGATAGCTTGGCTCTGATGACTTTCCAATGAGCCTTGTAGTCTGTTGTAATGTAGTTTTGCTTCGTTCTGACCTTCTAGTAATCTTGTGATGAGTATGACTCCGGAGGAGAGAATGATATTGAAGACTGCAGCTTTCCACTGCCATCACCACCACCATTATCACCATCACCACCAGTATCACTATCGCCATTGCTGCTTGATTGTTCCCCAGATCCTGCAAGTTCAAGTACCAGAGGGGGCAGAGGCAACAGGGAGAGGGAAGGGAGTGAAGGGAGGGTGGAAGCAGGGAGAGGGGGAGTGGCAGCAGGAGCAGAGGAAGTGGAAGCCAGGAGAGAGGGCATGGAAGCAGGAGCAGGGGGAGGGTAAGAGGGGGTGGAGGAACAAGGGGAGGATCCAGAGAAAGCAACAGGGAGACAGACACAGGTGGTAAGAAAATCATTTACACATGCATTGCCATCAGCTCTCTCAGCTGATGCCAGGCCAGTTGATTTCTTTCAGCTCTTCTTTGGAGACTATACCATGGACGTGTGGTGGAAGAGACAAACAGGTCAGTACAGTAAATGAATCAAAGTGCAAAGTTCACCTACATCTTTCCAATATTCCACGTGTAGGTATGCCTCTGAGCGGATTGCCACACTTCAGCGCCAGGGTGTCCTGAGACCACTGAGCCATTTCCACAGATGGAAACCAGTCACCCGGACCGAAATGAAGGCCTTCATTGGAGCAGTCCTAAATATGGGAATAATACAGATATAGTAACATACAAAATACACCATCTTTTTTTTTCTGTTGTAAGGCAGATAAGAGGTACTGATGGGAAATAACCAGTTCGTTCAACTTCATCCTGTAGGTGCCAGAAATAGAGGCCTATAGGAAGACCTCTTGGATCTCCATGATTCCTTTTGTTTTGGCGACCTCATGCCTCGTGATCGCTTCCAGGAGATCTGGCTATATTTCCCACTCAGACCCATCTCTTCCAGAAAAAAAGATAGACAAGATCCGCACTCTTCTGGACCATCTTCTTGCCAAGTTCCAAGACCACTTCTACCCATCAAAAGATCTTTCATTAGATGAGACAATGGTTACATTCCGTGGTAGGTTTGACTCTACCCAGTACACACCAAACAAGTCTGTGAAGTGGGGCATCAAGGCCTTCACCCTAGCTGATGCGAAAACTGGATACATGCTGAACATTCTTGTGTACACTGGACGTCCACGACCCCATCCGGTCTCCATTCTCCCTGGCTGATGATGCGACAGTGTAGTGTCGTCACGAGGAACTCATGGTCATTGCCTGGAGGGCCAAATCCAAGACGAAACTGGTCGTAATGATTAGATCCTCGTACTCTGCTGGGATGACGGAAGTACGAAACCGAAGGGGAGAGGAAGTGAAGAAGCCGGTAGCCGTTAATGAGTACAACCACTCAATGAACAGAGTAGATCGCAATGACCAACACTGCATATACTACACATACGTCAGAAAGACTCAAGTGGTGGCAGAAACTATTCTTCTATCTCCTTGAGTGCTTCCACCGTGAACAGCTACATCCTGTACAAGGAAGTACAAAAGGCAGCAGGAACTAGACCACTCACCACCCTTGATTATCGACATTCTGTGATTGAGGACTTAGTGCAGCAACAGCTGCAGCAGAGTAGCAGTCATCGATCCGTCGGTCATCAGAGGTCAGGCTCAACTCCTGTTCGCCTCAACAGGAAGCTCCATCTACTCGATCAGCGCTCCACCTATCACAACTGTGTGGTCTGCAGTGGACAGACAAGACACACAACTTGCTACTTTTGTAAAACCTGCCCGGAACAGCCAGCTCTCCATCCCACTACTTGTTTTCAGTGTTACCATACCCTAGAACGTTATCGTATTACAAACTAGCTAGGTACTGAACCACTAACATTGTATCTTGTATGTCTGAACTCACAGCTAGGTATACTTATTACAACCCTAAAAAGCTAGATCTGAGACCAAAGATAAAGAAGGCCACTCGGCTTAGACCGCTAAATTCCATGTCTCCTACTTTACTGTAAATTTTAAGCGTGCACTGTCACCGACTATACAGTACATACTGCATCATGAACCTTGCAAAGTGCAGACAGTAATTGAGATTACGTGTGTTACGCAATAATTCAATTAGCAAACAAAGTCGGTCTAGGTACTAGCTAGCTACGTTTAACAAATTGTACCCAGGTGGATTTGTGCTGTTTAATACCGCTCTCACTGAACTGACCTACCTACCTACCTGCAATGTAATGGTCTCTTACTGAGAGTGAATCCCCTAGTGATTCAACAGTAGTGCCGTGGAGTCACCACTTCGTTTTCCCCTGTCCAACTGGTCCTGTGTATGCTGCCCAACTCGACACTCCAAGGCAAACGTTAGTCCATCAACACGGATCAATGATACCAGTACCAACTGCCACTAGCACTGTGAGTTTATTAAATAGGCTGGTGGGATTTATTTAAAATAGCTGCACATTTCATCTTTATGTAGGCATCTGCTACCTTGTCATGACCACTGTTGACTGAAACTACCAAACCGTTTAAGTATGCTGTTAAAATTATAAATGAAAAAAAATACTGTCAGACTATTGATTTGCACAGAGTAACTAAGGTGTTCAGCACACCCTTAGAATTAGAGTGTCAGTAAGTGGAGTCTTGACAAACTCGTTCCCCTTGCTTCTAAAATAGACTCATTTCAAGTTGGTTATCTAGAAACGCTCTATAATCTAATATCCACAGCAGTTAAAAACAATCAACAACCTTCATGACGATGGCGTCCTCACAGACAAAGAGTTTGGTGATGAGAAGAGATGAGTTATGGGAAATCTTCGTAGCCTCAAGAATTATACCACTAATTTAAAACAAGAATCCATGGAAACGAGCTATTATACTAAGAACAATAATAGTCACTCATATTCTGAGTCTGATCCAGGCCTTACAGTTATCACTAGAAATGTTTGTGAATGCAGCTACCAAAACACTCAATATCATCTGTAATCTGCAGTAAAGCCTCAGTAGCTTTTAGGTAGGATTTGACGCTGGAAAATACCTTGATGGGATTCAGGTCCGGTGAATAAGGCAGGTAGATGAAGAAGGCACCAACACTTGCAATAACTTCAATGCTTTCGATATGGTGAATGGATGCGTTATCCATTATCACGACACTATGCTCATTGGTGCCGTTCAATGGCATCAAGTGTGGTAGCAGAGAATTCATACAAGGTGTCACCATTTATAGCTCCATGGTGAAACTGACACTCCAAGATTTCATTTACTGACATTGCACCGATAGCGGAAATGTGCTGTCCCCTTGCTTAAAGCTTCTAAGCATGAGTGCGCTTTGCACGCAAGCTATAACCAAATATTCTGAACGAATTTAGCCTGTCAGCGCCGGTCTCGTCGACAAAAACCAGCATCGATCGTTCATACAGTTCCAGTTCTCTCTTCTCTGCCGAAGTTCTGCGCTCTACTGAAGAGCTACAATCTTTGTGCGAGTAAATCCACATTTGTGCAAAAACCTACAGATGGTAGCTATGCTGGCATCTGTGCCACTACTTAGCAGTTCTCGGCGAATTTCATATAGGTAGATCCCTGGTCGTTCTATGACTAGTTGTCGAATAAGAAACTCGTCATTCTGGCTCAGTACTTTCCCATTTTGGCGCTCTGGATAGGGTCGCTTCTCTACGGTGCCTTCAGTGTCAAAACGGTGTTTAATTCTGTACACTGTAGATAGAGATACACCTAAATTCTCACTCACTCGCTTTGGGCTGTGTTCAAGTACTTTTATCTGATAGATCATTCGCCATTTTATGTCAGCTCTACTTCTCCAGGGCTCGTAAGACATGCTTGGCAGTTCACCAGGATAGGTCATAGATAATCTGTGCTAAGGTCAGCACGTGCTAATTGAATTATTACGTACCCGTTTTCCGTTTACTGTCTGCCCTTTGCAAGGTTCATGAAAACTGCAGTACCATGTTACCGTCGATTTAGTAAAACCGAGCGTAAAGCGTAAAGCGTAAAACGGAAATGAAATTGTAAACCCACATGAAAAGGGTACTTTAGTATGCACGTGCACATAAAAGCTTGCCCATCAGTGAACTAGTGAACTAGCAGAAGGCCAGAGCAACCCAAGTTATCTCACTCTTAGGCTCTCTATTTCTTATCAGCTGTTAGTCTTCTAGTCTGACCGACAACGACTTCGAACCAACAGTCTTCATACACGCCTGCAGACGTAGACAGCCGCCACAGTGTACGATTTTGGCGCCAACAATGGACCCCAGTCAATACTACTATTTAAACTGCAGCTACGCAGATGGATGCTACCCTTACCCGAATCACGTCATGCCCACTAGCCAGGCGGTGCCATCCAGGGTACAGTCTTCTGCTGTAAGTTTACTTTTATAGTTTAGACTAGCGCGCCAAACCTGAGTGGTGGTGTGGCGCGCAACTAAGTTACAAATTATGTACATGTAGAGTCATGGTGATTTACTAGCATAAGCCTCAGCCCAGTTTTTGTCCAGGGTTTTAGGCTTATGGTCCAGTGTTTGTACATTCCTTTTAAATTTTTATGGTTATTGATAAAATGCTATTTAAAGCTCACCCTAAACTGTACTCAAGCATGCCTCACAAGCTTTGAGAAATTTACTTTATGGTTTTGCATTACCTGAAGGGAGGGATCTGTAATAACCTAGCTATTTTGTTAATCTATATAGGAAGACGAAGGAGCAACTGCAACCCCTCGTAGGTTGGCGCCACTTAGTCATTACTGCTACAAGGTTAAAATAATCAATCCAAATAAAAGGAGTGACTTTATGGTGCTAACTTGGCATCACATGCATGATCGTTTTTACTCTCCAAAAGCAATGAAGCTGAAATTGATGGAAGATTTTACGGAATTCGTACCATCCGATATTAATTTTCATGTGGGGTACTTCGAAGGCAAGGCTTCAGCAAAAAAGTGGATTGTGAGCTCTGAGGATTGCAACGCCATGTATGATGCTCATTGGTCTGGTGATCAAATAACGATATGGTATGATGCCAAGGAGAAGGGAGCATCTAGAAAGCAAAAAACGATGACCATGAAGCAGAAGCAGCTCCACTTACAGAGAGAGAGGAAAGAGAGAAAGAGAAGAGTATCCTTGCTACACTTACAAAGAAGCATGCAAGTAGAAAATACACAGAACCTCAGCTTAAACTCTGGGCCCGACTAATTCGTTCTGGAGCTGTTTGATTATTGTGTGTATGGCTGGGCTTTATTGAGCTTTGACTTTCGGTGCATGCAATCTCACGTGACTACAGATGCAAGTTGTACACGTAGGAATTATTTACGTTTAGCATAAGATTTTGCTGTCCAGCCAATGCATGAGAATGTAACAGCAAAGAAATTACATGTAGGTATAAGGTTGTCAGGAATATTCACAGGAAACACCAATCGGAAGTTTCATTTCAGTTTCATGAACATAATACCTCAAATTTCATGTCATGTTTCATGGCTTAAGTAAACTGAATTGTCAAGTTTCATATAATGTTTCATGACAACAAAACTTTGGATTTCTAAACATGTTTCCATACACTGAATTGTCAAGTTTCATATTATGTTTCACGCTTTAGCAAAATTTGATATTTCTAAACAGGTTTCCATGCACTGAAATGCTAAGTTTTGTCACGTTTTGTGACTTCTGAAACCTCAAACTTGGTATTTTCATATATTATATGTACTTAGTGTCGTGATTTGCCAGACCGAGTCTGATTATAATATAAATAAAGCCTGTTGGAAACAACACCAGACCACAAACAGGCAACCTGCACATCACATAATAATTAAAATTCACTTATATAGATATTTGACCCTCCGAAAACTGAGTTTCATAAGCAGGATACAGTTTAGAATATAGTTGGCGCAAGCAGGCAATTGAGTCTGCAGTTAGAGACCCAATCACTGACTTTGGACCTGGTACAACAGACTCATCGAATAACACAGGAGATGAAATGTCATAAGGAGTGTCTGTGCATCTAGAAAGTGGTCAGCATTGGGCCACTGCTTAGCTTCATGATGCAAATGAAGATGCATGTTGTCCTCTTGGAAGCGACGCATTAGCTGTAATTCAACTGAGCGATTGTTAGTAGGCTGGCCCTCCAAAATGACATTGTAGCGCTCAAAAGGAAATAGCCAAAAACTGTGCATTGGACCAAACTCTCTGATGCAACATGCTAAGTGGCAGTGCATGTGCATGTTGGGTGTAATAGCATCAGAACCATACAACTGCACTGTTCGTTTACAAAATCTGAGTAAAAGTGCATCTGCAACTGTGATGTCATGATTTGTAATCGAAAATTTGTAGTCGTCTACAAGCTAAAACAAAGTGTCTCCAGCACTCAAGCTGAGGTCGTGGTAAAAGATCAGCCAAATAATACATTGAAAAATAAATAGCCCAATTTTTCCACTGATCTGCAGTAAGAAAATTTCCCACTTGTATGGATACAGGTAGTCGACCAAGTTCTGTTGGAACTATTGTGTTTCTTAGCCTCTCCTCAATTTTGGCTAGTGCAGTTGTGTCGTCAAGGGCATTTCTTCCAATCCACAAATCTCTTGCAAAATGTTTTGCAGTACCCAGAAAGAGATTGTGCATTGGATCTATCAATAGCATTTCAATTGGGCGGAAGTATGAAAATCTTTCCATATAGTTCCATCATACACATCAGACAATGATCCAGCGGTAGCAAAAGTCTCTCTAGTAGACTCACATTGCTGCATAAATCCAGTACGTAAAACAAGTGCTTGCAAACTGGATATAAGCTTGTGAAGCAAAACACACCGTGAGGGTAGAATTTCCTATGACCACTTGAACTCACAATTTCCTTCATTAGACACTCATTGCATTTTTTTAAAGGTTTGTACACACAACGAGTGGCAGTTGTTCTAGAGCCGGCCTTTTTAATACATTCTTCAAATCTGTAGAGAGAGTCACAGGCCCTACAAACAGTTCGTTGCTCAAATGTGTTACATTGAATAACATCTGAGAGTGAGTGGTTATGCTGATACATTGATTGAGGAAGTCTTACAGCAAGTTTGGCAATTTTTGTCGAATATCTACCAAGAAATCTCAACAACACACTAAGAAATTTCAGCAACCAGTTAAGTGCCCTAGTGGTAAGAAAAAACCGTGTCTGAAAAATGGAAAGTAAAACAGTAATCCATATGATAATGATGCTTAGTTCAGCCTTTTCTGGACTATCCTGCGCTAATGACACATCTGGTGGAGGAACAGTGGCCCCCTCAATCTCAATATCTTCATCAATCTCAGTATCACTCTCAATCCAAAATTCAACACCTTAATAATGGAGAAGAATAAGGATAATCCAAGTACATATAACCTGGCTACCTCTCCTTCCACAATAATGAGTACACTTTAAGCTATAAATAGGAAGTAATAAGTAGCTAGAAGAATGAAATACTACACAAATTAATTTATACATACATTTATACTACACAGGTACCTTGATCAGTGGTGGTGTCATTCTCATCTGGAGGGCCTAATGGGTCTTCCCAATTACAATCACTGTCATCACTGTCATGTTTTTCTTGCCTGGTACTTTCTGCATTCTCGATATTGTCGCCAACTGTATCAAATTCAAATTCATCTAGAGAGCTAAACTCACTGCTTGAAAGATCGTCCCCATCGATCAGATCTTCAGCCCACGACTTGTTGACTGGATCATAGTACAGCCTTTTATGCTCCTTATAGATCTTCGCACTTAATTCTTTGCTACAATGCTCACACACTTTGTAGTTAGGCTTATTTCTCTTAGCAGGTAGATAGTCTCCTTCAAAAAACTCCTCAGCCATGTCGTTTTATTTAGTGGTCATCATTGATTGTATATTTAATTTAGATATTTTTCTCGGTTCTAAGTACAGCTACCTAATTATCAGATTTTGGCGGGTTCATGTCTAGCTCTAGTGCAGTGATAGCAAACTGCGAAGTGTTTAACCAAGATGGCCAGTGGTTATAACTCACTTTCAGGGGAAGAGAGCGAGGAGCTATTCGAAGGGCTCTCTAGTCCAGAGATTGACACACGTGGAACAGTCGCAAATCAGTCTCCCAATGCCAGCGCCATAAGGGGCTCAACTGTCAGTCGCCGTTTGTTCAGCGGGACCGAGCCCCTTGACGAAGACCCGTTAGCAGACGTAACCAACCAATCTGCCTCTAGATCGTCGCCAAGGGCCACGGCTGGCAATGACACACAGCTGCTAATATTGCAGGAAGTCAAGCAAGCAAATTCTCGCCTAGACACGTTTTCCGACCGTCTTGAGGCGTTAGAAAACCGTCTTACTTCAGTGGAGACCCATCAGCTATCTTCTGTGACCCCCAGCAGCAGCAGCACTGATAGCTCAGCAGACAGGGGCAAGAGGAAGGTGCCTGCCAAAGTGCGGGTAAGTAGATTTTGCAGGGAACCATGCATTTCATTTATGTGGCTTTTTTTGCACAGGATACGTTTTACAGATTCAGAAAATCAACAGATTGTTAAGAGATTGATTGCTGAAGTCAACACTCTAGATTCCAAGATTCCCCTCATTCAAGTCCGAGGTAATTGTTTTATAATAATTATAGTATCAGAAATAGTTTATCAAACATTTGCAACATTCTGTTTTATGCAGATACATCCAGGAGGTTTTTTCAATCCAAATATGAGGAAGAGGCTCTTAAACACAAAGGAAAGTATGACCATAAAGTCAAACAGCAACGCCGTCGAAACAGGCTGATGAGAGTGAGTGGTAAATCTGCATGTTATAGCTGTTAACTGCATATGCTAAAAACCTTCAGTGTGCTGTCTAGCTATGAAATTAGCTAAGCCTACATGTAGCTTGAGTCAGACAAGTCAACATAATTATAATTATGCCTGTGGTCATCATGAATCTCATCAGAAAGCCACAGGATATACATGCATAGTATAGCTTGCATTTACAATATAGATTTTATCTCATAGACTCCTAATAGTGATCAAAATGACCCAGTTAAGAGTTTGATAACTTACTTTCATAATCTAAAGCTCTGGCCAACAATAGCATTTAAAATGCCCGCTAAGTACCACTATTATGCACATGCGCAATATATCAGAGAATCTGCGCATGCGTACAAAGTCCCGTCGCATCCACGTGCATGTTATTAGCCTATTGATGAAGTAGCATGCAGTGAGTGATTTTGAACCTGTTTAAGCGTCCAAATAAGTAACCTTTTGAGTTAAAATAGATAGCCAGTTTTTCTCAGGGTAGCTTCCTTTTGTAATGGCTAGTACTTCGTCATCATGTAAAGTGTCCTTTTCGGAGGATGTGGACAGTGCAAGCGTAGCGAAGTTTGAAGAAACCGACGAAGATTTTTCGAGTTCAGAAGAATCCTTTCATGAAATTGTCACCACAAGTGAAGCTGAATCAGGTTCTTCTTCAGATGAGGATGCAGAGAGAATTGAGATGGTTTTTGAGAGGGCCTACACATGCAGCCCCTCCTTGTTTTCAAGACCGTCTCTTGATCCAGTAGAAAGGAGCTCGCTATTACTGTTTGACAAAGATCTCATGAAGTATGATGGAGAAATGGATGAAGGTGTGTTTGGGTATATATTATCTATGGTTTGGGGGGGAGGGGTGCATATTCGGGGGGCGGGGCATGCGGGGTGGGGCATGCGCTACTAGTCACATGACTATCAATGCGTATATTCTGTGCCAGTGGATGGATGCTTGAGGTGTGTGTGTGTGTGTGTGTGAGAGAGAGAGAGAGAGAGCATGCAAGCATGTATACATGTGCATTGGGGGTAGAGTATCTGCACATACTCACTGCTTTCTAACATCACAGGTGAGGACAGCAGTGCTCTATCAGACATAAGCTCTAGTTTTGCTAGTCTAGGTGGTGTGGGATGTGGAACAACCGATGCCGAGAGTTCTGATGAGAGCTCAGATGAAGAAAGAACAATTGTCAAAAAAGGGAGAAAAGATGATGGAGGCAAGGGCAGCAGAAGGGGCAGGGGTGGCCGAGGAGGCAAGAGCAGCAGAGGAGGGAGTCAGGATGGCCGAGGAGGCAAGGGCAGCAGAAGGGGCAGGGGTGGCCGAGGAGGCAAGAGCAGCAGAGGAGGGAGTCAGGGTGGCCGAGGCGGCAAGGGCAGCAGAGGGGGCAGGGGTGGCCAAAGAGGGGGGGGGGGGAGTCAGAGAACACAGAGAGGTCGAAGTGGAAAGAGTCAAAGTGGAAGGAGAACCCAGGAGAAAGGGTCAGTAGCATGGGTATTTCGTTTCACCATACAAATCAAAGGCAATCTATGGGGTAGCCATTTTATTTGTGTTCCGTGTGTCTAAACTGCCAGCCTACCGTTTTTGTGTCAAAATAGTGCTAGGCTCAAGCTGGATGAATAGCTACTGTAGCGACTAGCAGTCGTTCTGTTTTCTAAGAGCATTTTGCCAAAGGTCACCAGTTAACCATGTTGAGCTGAACGGCATCTTTAGAGCTTCTTGCAAGCTTTAATGCTTTGGTAACTCTTGTCAGAATGACTTAGGCATAGTATAAAATGGCGTAGCGGGCGTTATCTACTTTGGGAAAAAGTATCTCCCTTACAAGCCTCGGAAGTACCTCAGGCTTCACTTGGGGTACTTGGCATCTGCGAGAGATAATTTTTTCCGCGGTAAATAGTGCAGGTATTGTTCAGGTCGGCTGTGTGTGTGTGTGTGTGTGTGTGTGTGTGTGTGTGTGTGCACTATATGTGTATTGGTCTATGATTGTACTATAAATGTAAACATTGGAGCACTTACCTCCCTCACTATTTGTCATTTGCAATATACATTTGAGGCAAGCCTGGGAATGGGGCTAGGAGCACGTAAAGTAGTGCCCAATCTTGTTCTTGGATATGAAGTGTCAATCTTATTCTGCTGTGTTATGACATTTACGTATTTCTACTACTACTCTTTCTGCAGGGAATTGAAGTGGTCTTGTGGTGCAATGTTAGCATCAGCTGACAACCAACCTGCCGCACGTGATATCCCTCCTTTCAATTGCCCAATAATTTCAACACCATGGTTTCCCTCGATTATGTCTCGAGATCGGTTTTTGCTTATATTGAGGTACCTACATGTGAATGATACATCCCAGCAAAAGAAACATGGTGAGGAGGGATATGACCCACTGTACAAAGTAAGACCTCTTCTTGACCACCTATCGGCAGTGTTTCCAGCATGTTACCAGCCAGCACAGCAGCTATCAATTGATGAGATGATGATCGGGACAAGATGCAGAGTGTCTTTTCTACAGTTTATCCCCCAAAAACCAACAAGGTTTGGGATAAAGGTCTGGGTGAATTCGGAAGCAAATACAGGATATACTTTGTGCTTGCAGGTATACACTGGAGCAGAAAAGGATAGCAGTAATAAAATGGGCCTGGGATATAGAGTGGTGATGGAACTGTATCAGCAAAGAAATCACTGTCTTTATATAGATAATTTGTATACAATCCCCCAACTACTGCTGGACCTCCTGGATAAAGGTATCTACTGTACAGGTACAGCTCATACCAACAGGAAAGGATTTCCTGCATCTCTAATACCATCAACCCAATCTATGAATCCAGGTACTTACCGGTTTGCAACTACATCTGGGAAAAAGTTGACTGCTGTCTGGTGGAAAGATAGGAGAGACGTATATGTCATGAGTACCCTCCACAGTAACTCTGTGGAGCTCATATTGAAGAGGCCGAAAGGGTCCCAGCAGAAGCAGCCAATGCCTTGCCCAACTATGATTGTGGACTACAATAATAACATGGGCGGCGTTGATCTTACAGATCAACAACTAAGTTACTATTCTATGACCACTCGCAGAACCTTGAAGTGGTGGAAAAAGGTTTTCTGGCGACTTGTGGATATATGTATAGTGAACTCATGGATTATTTTTAAAACAAACTTTCCTGGGTCACCAATCAATTCCCATAAAGCTTTCCGCCTTCGCCTTTTAGCTGAACTAGTTCAGCCACTTCTAACACTCAAAGCAAGTTCTTCGTGCCCTGATTACTTACGCACAACAAAGGGACGGAAGACAGTATCCTCTGCAACTCGACTAACCGGGAAACATTTTTCCTATAAGAGTGTAAAGCGACAAAGATGTGTTGTCTGCAGCTACAGCTTCACACAAGCAAGGAAAAGAAAAGACATAAAAACACAGAATTACTGTCCAAAGTGCAAGGTACACTTATATTTGGGAAAATGCTTTGAGATTTATCGCACTCAAACGAACTACAAGCAACCCGTGTGACTTGCCTTTCTTGCAAACAACCTTTCCCGTCAGCAACCCATGTGACCTTTTCCCTTTATATACATTCTAGTAATCCATGGGACTTTTCCCTGTATGCATCCTTTCCCTTCTTTATTGTATATAAGCAACCATGTAACTTTCCCTTACATGCAAGCAACCCGTCCTTTTGTAGAAGCCCATGTGACCTCATTGTATTATTATGCAAGCAACTTGTCCTTTTGTAGAAGCCCATGTGACCTCATTGTATTATTATGCAAGCAACTTGTCCTTTTGTAGAAGCCCATGTGACCTCATTGTATTATAGCAACTTGTCATTTTGTAGAAGCCCATGTGACCTCATTGTATACATGGTTGCAATTACCTGTATGCCCAGTATTTTTTTGATAGTGCATATACCATGCAAATACATGCAGAAGGCGTGGCAGGGGTGGAGTCAGGTTCTAATGGTAGGCGGAGTCTTGCTTGATAGTGGGTGGGGCTGGTATACTCTAGCAGTTCACAATTCTAGATACACACTTCTTATAGACTTCTCAGAAACTTAGGATTCTATGGGTTAAATTGATTTTGCTTCACAGAAATTGGAGTCTCGAAAAGCTTATTGCTGAAGACAGCTTCATTAACAGATACCTGGAGAGACTTGTGGAAAAAGGTTGTTAAAGAGTTTATGTCAAGCGAGGAGAGTGGAGAGGAGGAAATTGGCGATGGAGAGAAACGACCAGTGCTGCAAATAAAACCATTGCCTTGGAGGGCGGCTAAGGTCGATCGCTTCTTCAAGCAACTTGACCACAAGGCATGTAAGGTGAAAAGCAGGCAGTCTAAGCAGCAAACTCTGCCTCGTGTCATAGGGTGTCGGTCCACACGATCCAAGCCATGTGGCTTTGCTGATGACTTTTTTGGATTTACCGCACCTTGAGCCTTTTTGTAAGGACCATAGTAGAAACTCAGAAACCAAAATTTGATCATGATTCCTATATATATATATAATCATAAAATCATCTCATCGATCATTGATCTCATCTACTCACTTAGCTATAGACAAATTTGCTTGTATTCACACTGCTAGTCTTATTAACGTGTATCCTCTAAGTTATTCTCATATTTTTAATCTTGATACACCATGGCAATATGGGGGGTGATCTGTGTCATATTTAGCAGACACAATTTCTCCAATAACCCTCTATTGCATACTACCTACCATTATGCAGGCACAATATACCACCATACGGGCACAATATGCCATCATGTGGACACAGAATGCATACTGCATGTACGATATGCCATTATGTGAGCACAATATGTCAACATGCAGGCACAATATGTCATCAGGCAGGCACAATATGCCATCATGCGGGCATGCAGGTACATACAGGTACAGTATGTCATGCAGGCACAATATGCCGCGCAATATACCATCAGGCAGGCACAATATGCCATCATGCGGGCATGCAGGTGCCATACAGGCACAGTATGTCATCATAAAGGCACAGTATGTCATGCAGGCACAATATGCCGCGCAATATACCATCAGGCAGGCACAATATGCCATCATGCGGGCATGCAGGTACCATACAGGCACAGTATGTCATCATAAAGGCACAGTATGCCATCATACGGGCATGCAGGCACAATGTGCCATCATGCAGGCACAATAGGCCATCATGCAGGCACAATATGCTATCAAATATGCCACCAGCATGTATGTATTCCTGGATGCATGCACAACCTGCCAGTGTGCAGGTACTGTATGCTAACATGCATTAGCATTATGCATGCACAATATTATGTCAACATGCGGGCACAATACAGAGGTTTGCAGGTTGGTTGAGGGAGAGCAGTGAGAGTAGCTAAGCAGTGGACCGTGACTAATTTGTAAGTTCAATACTAATTTGATAAGTGTTTCCTGATTGCTCTTTCATGTGATATTGAGCGGCAGTGCATGGTAGCTAGCTCTCTGAACCTGTTACAGCTGCTGTTTGTTGCTGGTCTAGAGGAAGACTATGGACTTCAGTGAGTACTCTTACTCCCCAAACTATCATCTTTACTCATTTCAGGCAGCCCCAACTAGTGGGTTCCCTTCTAGTCATGCAATGACTGGTAGCAGTGGTAGGCCAAGTAGTAACACTTCAACTGGTCTCACGACCCAAAGTGTTAGTACTGTAGTCTCATTGGTGACTATTAAAGTTATTAATCCAAGCAAGGAAAATGAATCAAAAATGTTTGTCCTTCGAAACATTGAGCTGGAACACTTGAGTTCACCTGAGAGCATGAAAGAAGTAATAGCAGATCAGCTAGCAACAAGTGAAGGCTGAAGCAACTAGTTACCCTAGGGTCTGCAGTAGACTGATACACTAGCTCATTGTCCTTTAGGTATGCCTTCACCTTACTAAAGGCTTCCTCGATCGGGTTGAGGTCAGGGCTGTACGGGGGCAAAAAACGGACGAGAGCCCCTGCTGCTGTGATCAAATCAATGACTGCATCCACGTGATGGATGGCAGCATTGTCAATAACTACCACAGATCTGGGATTATTGCCATCAAATGGTTGAATTATGTTCAGTAGACATCTCTGAATGAAGTTAAGAAATATATCTCCATTCACGTTGCCTTCAACTAAGTATGCATCTTCGATGCCCCTGGTGCTCATAACCCCAATTGCTGAAATTCGCTGGCCATATACCAACAGTTGTTGAGTCATAGGGGTGATGCCTCTTAATCCATATCCTAAATGCCGCACTAGATTTCGTCTATCACAGCCAGTCTCATCTATAAAAAGTATCATGTCTGGATCGAAAGCTTCTATTTCAGCCATGAATTGTGCTCTTATGATTTCGGAACGTCGAATAGCAACTCTCTTCATTTTCTGTCTTGTCAGCCCTAGGCGCTTTGCAGTTCTACACAGTGTTACACAGTCTACCCAACTTCCAGTTATGTCATATAGCTCTGTTTGAACCTCCCTCAAGTAAATACCAGGATAAGAAACGACTGGAGGACAGTTAGCTCCTCAAATTCACTTAATCTTCTTTTAGGCCCATGCCGTGTTTGAATTGATTCAACATCTCCGGTGGTATGATATAAGTGCACAACTCGCTCCACAGTTGAGTGACTGACATACAGATCCTCATAAACTTGCCTTATGGTTTTACCCTGCAGGCATACCATGAATACGATTCTCCACCTCAAGTCCTGAGAGTATTTTCTTGGCCGTCTAGACTCTGTGGCGACCACGTGTATTTGAATTTGCAACGCTGGACTTTTGACCCTCTGAAGCCTTACTGTAGATTACATAATACATTTCCTGCATTTATCAAATTAGTCATGCTCTAGTTCTCAAGTACTACATTGACCAACCCTCTACCAACTTGCAAACCTCTGTATGCATGTCACGGAATGTCGTGCTATAATTATTCTTCAAAGTTCAAAGTTTACCTTACACGTGCATGCGCAGTTATTGGGACTGCCGGAGACAGCACAAAGAGTGGGAGAGGGAACTACTCCATCGCGTACACGGAGGTACGTTGGTTGCGCCATTAAAAACTATATCGATTGACGGATTGTATGCTGTTATTTAAGCCGTTAAAGATGATAGGCTAGTGGATAGATATTCAGTGGAGATGTAAAGGTAGCTATTTTATGATGTGCAGTGTAGTACCAATTGTAAACGGTCCTAATCCCCTCAATTTAGTGGGGAAGTTATCTTTTAAGAGGAATATGAGAGGTTGGCACTTTCCCTAATGGTCTCCTAATGCTCCTCAGTTCTGGAGGAAGTGGTCCATCACGGACTGAAGCTTCATTTTTACCCGGTCCATCAAGGACTCAGTCTCAATTTGCATCGGTGGTCCAGAACTTCCGTCCCCATCCACCTGAGAAAAGAGGGCGTTCAACGAGACGATCGAACCCATATGAACGGAAAGGTGTGGCAACCTTAACTTGGACCCACAAATTTGTTGCTCTAGCGGATTGCAATCAGGATGACGTCCCTACAACTCAGCAGAAATACGAGCTGAAAAATGCAGACCTGGGGGAGCAAAAAATTGTTTTTCGCTTCAGTGGTGGTTATGGTCACCTGAAGGAGAAAGTGTTGGAGTGTTTTCCTCGGCTCAAAACAGGTGGTGGCATTGAGTTTCTGAGGACTGGTGGACCATACTCTCGGCATCTTGTCATAATCGACTCAAAGCATTTGCAAAGTGTTGCAAGATTGAAGTGACCAAACCAGGATATACATACGACCAGTTCAGTCTAGCATTGGCGTAGACCTCGTTGCCACTGATGACAGAAGTAACAAGGTAATTTTTCACCTAATTATGAAATTGATTTGTATTTTGGACCTCTATAGCAGAGGTACTGGTATATTGATCGAGTATCTGGCAGTAATCAGTGTGGTATACGTTATTACATAATATTTTTCTAGTGTACTTCTAAGCTATGATGGGATTATCTTATTGTTATTCCTAGGATGATGAGGAGGATGATAGTGTAGAGGAGAAATGCCTCACATGTGGAAAATGATAAAGCTATCTTTTCTCCGCATGCATGTGGAAGTATGCCGTGAAAGCGAACAGCTCTATGATAAGGAAAAGAGGTACATTGACTATTTCAACCACATTAACATGCTATGGTCCCTATGTATTGTAACTGTGATGTAAGCTGAACCAGTACAAGACATACTCTTTTTGCCCTATTAGCACTTGTAAAGACGATGACATTCCTCCACTCCCACCAAGAATTATCACTACTTTGCCTAGTGCTTCAAACAGTTCCTCTACCAACATCAGTACTACCACTGCTAGCGCCACTAGCAGTTCCACTAGCAGACCCTCTAGGTTCTCCTCAGAAGGAAGTCTGCTACCATCTGAATATGTGTATGTCAGCTATTAGCACATCAGTCTACGTTCTAGGTGTAGAACATTATGGGGCAAGCATGAGCGAGCCCCATAGTCTTGTTACATGTGTGTATAAAACTGACTTGTACTTTCGTATTCCATAGGGAGTACATAAGCCTTCTGGACGAAGAAGCATCTGATGCCGAGTAATCTGCTGATTTACAGAGTGCTGTTGTGGCAGGCTTGACCCAGTTAGTTCCCACTCACAGTCCAAGGAGGTGAGGATATTATATTATCATACATCTAATTCACACGAATGTACAGGAGTCAATGGGGAAGCCTTATAGGTACACGCGCTTGATAAAAAGCCGTATTTTTTACTACAAGTCACATGACAAAATCCGTATCTATACCGCAAGTCACGCGTAAATCCGTATTAGTTCTGTAACTCACGTGCGTTACAGCCATGGCTGAAAATCAGTTGCTGAAAGCGTTTCAGCCACAGAATGACAGCTTCATCGCTCATGGTGGTGGAGAATTTACTGGTAAGGAATTAGTAGAACTGCAGATAAACCTTTAGCAGCCATAATAATAAAGCTAGATCTACATACAGTACAGACAAATGAACAAGCATGAAGTAGTGAACAGTTATACTAAATTATGATAGTTCATGGTCAGTCTTCTTCGGAGTCTGAATAGATGACTCGTGGGCGTTTTGCCTGCTTCGAGTTATGCCCAAAGTTGAAGTTAAATGTGCAGGTGTTGAAGCATCCATTTGTTTGCATGAAGATAAGTTGATGTTCATGTGTTCCTGGAAGGGTGTACAGACAGAAGATGGCATGCTAGGCTGAGGAGGCAGCTGGACCTGACTGGAAACTGGAGCACAACGAGACTGGATGGCTGAGGTGGCAGTCGGAGGAGACAGTTGGACTGGGCTTAAGACTGGACAAAGTGACAAGACCAAAGTAATTGAAGGAAGAGGCGGAGCAACGACTGGAAGAGGTGGCTGGATGACTGAAGCAGGTGATGATGAACAATAGTTGCTAAGCAATGAGACATGTGCTTCTGCTGCTCAAGAGATGGCTTCTTATAGTGGTTCAAGCTCTGAACACTCTTGTGTCCAGTAAGCTGCATCACTGCAGAGTCTGCAACACCTGCTCCACACAGCGTCTGGACTTGCGTCTTCCTGGCAGAGTGGTTTGTCTTCTTCCCAGTTAGAGCACCAATTTTGGCCAGATTTTTCATGATACCATCAATCTTGTGGATGCCAAGTGGTAGCTTCTTGTACCAGTATGATCCAGGTGCCCGTTTGTGGTTGACTGAGAGGTAGAATGGGGAATCATCCTGGCACATTTCTGGAGGCCGTCGGTGAACAAATTGCCGAAAGATATGCACTGGATACCTTTCAGGTTTGTCAGGGGTAGCCCACATCTTTGGCTTAAAAACACGAGCATCAGCGTTGGTGCTCTTTTCTGTTTCCCCTGTTCGTGTTTTTGTGCCACGTTCAAGAGAAAATTCGATGAAATCAGTCCCGTAAGAGGTCTCCTTGATCGTGAAGTCACCGAATCTGAACTTATGGTGCTCATCACGTCCTCTTGTACCCATCTGGGTGCTAATGAGCCACCAAATTGTCTGTTGGAGAGTTACAGGATCTTCTGCTCCCAAAGCACCTTGCTTGCACAGTTGCTCCACCTCTGTGGCATCTATGGCTTCTGCAGCATGGGGCTTATTCCCTTTGCCCTTTCCCTTCAGAAACTTTCGTGATGCCTTTAGCTTCTCTCGGGATGGAGCAAACTGGGTATCACGGATGATGCTGTATGGCTTGTGGAGGTCTTTGGTAAGATGGCGGTCAATGTTACGCTGAAACGATGACAACGTATCTGGCTCATACAGCAAACCATCCTTCCTGCGGACTGAGACAAAGAAATGGCCTAGGAGACGGTCTAATTCACCCATGGGTATGTCCTTGAGTTCTCGTGTCTCTCCATGCTTTGCACACCAGTTGTACCAGGCACTCGTAACAATACAGACGGCAACAAACTCATGATATTTTCCGGTATAGCTTTGTACCATGGTGATACTTGTATAGTCAAAGAATACCAGTAACTGTAATTTTGTATATATTTTTTTGGTGTTGTGATGAAACTGGCACTCTGGCACTTGTTGAACTCCTGAAAGAGCATACAGCTGTAAATCTACCACTTTCTGGAGATGATACTCCACACCAGCTCATTACTGTTTGACGCCGTAAAATTTGGAGCGATGTAAAACACGCTTTTTCTAAGCCGTATACCAACCTTAATCTCCCCATACGAGTCATTTTCTCTGGAGAAGAGGCAGCTGATGATGGTGGGCCATGACGTGAGTTTTTTTAACTGGCAGTCGGTGCAGCCACCAGTGACCCATCCTTATTTGTAGGGTCTCCATCTTGTAAATCTATTGTGCACAATACCTCTGTAGTTCTAGAGAAGCACTATCTGTATGTTGGGAAATTGATTGCAATTTCCCTCACCCAAGGCGGTTCTGGTCCAGCTTGCTTTTGTCAGTGGGTATATGACTACTTGACACTGGCGTTTGATGGTGTTGAAGTTGCAGTTAATGATATTACTGATACCGCAGTACAGGACAAACTCAAACAAGTAAGTGCGTATGGGTGCATGCATATGTGTGCATATAGCTCTGTGCATGTGTGTTTAGTATAGGATAGATCACTGCGCAGCAGGGTGTATGACCCATTGTATGACCATTATATACCTGTAATGCTGAAATCTGATTAGTTAGAATGACTTAGGAGTATAATTACTGATATTCCTTCTTTACAATAGCTCCACAGATGAGCAGCTACGTGACCTGCTGGTCAGCGATGATTATGATTTTGTTCTGGATTGTGGATACCGGACACCTGTTATGAAAGTCCAGGTTTCGGACATACCATCCATCATTAAAGCTGTATCAGTGAACCTTACTGTCGTGAGTGTGAAGTCTGAGCTAGACCAACTTGCAGAAGGATTAAGTCTGTTTAGGGTGCTTGAGCTGTTGAAGTCCTACCCGAGGAAGTTTCAGTCACTTTTTGTTTGTGATCCATTCCACTCTTTCACCCACAACTCTCTACACCTGGCAGCAATAGACGTATAATTGAAGATGACCTGATACAGAATTGGAATGAGTTTCTGCAAGATGTTTCCAATGAGATGATCACTAGGTGGAATCTGTGTGGTGTAGTGTATATCTGGTCTGTATCTATACATTGTGTATAGACCTACAACATTCCATAACATAGTAGCCATGGCAACTCTCCTATGCACTTCCAGTCCGCCATATTAAAATGTCATAAACAATGCATGTCAATAGCAGCACATTTCTGTTGCTCGGCAAAGTTACATGTAGCTAGCTTCTGTGTGTTATAAATTAATTAGGAAATGGCTTTTTGTCAGTGGTTAGAACAGCCTACTGTCCAATTACCATAGGCATACTTTTTCCGCAGAAATAAATTTTCTCAAAATCCTGCCTGATTTAGGGTCACACACTACATAGTGTACATACAGAATGTTGTTGGAAATGCCATGACTATGATGCTATGGAATATTGTGCTACAAGGGGTCTATCTATACTTTGTGTTTTGTTAAAGAGTTATAGTGTTGTGTGTGTATCACATGGGAGAGTAGTAGTTGTAAGAAAATTACGATTGGTATTATCTATTCTATAGAGTCACCTGTGTGTTGTATTGAAGGTGGGGACAGAGAAGTCACCCTTACTCTTGAAGACATACTAACATTTGTGACTGGTGCTAGTTGTGTCCCTCCCATGGGATTTAATAGCCCTCCGCAGATCATCTTCTGTCATGAAAGTGCCCATTATCCTACTGCAAGCACCTGTGTTCCATCAGTAACACTTCCTACGTCCATGAGAGAGATATCTGTGTTTGTTGCTCGGATGACGGAGGCCGTAGTTGGAACAAGCAAAGTGTAACTATTGACAGTTAACTATTTATGTTGTTTTTCTTTATGTTGTGTTAAGCATTGTGCTGAACTGACTTCACATTATCATGGTTGTTTACAACTGAGTCATAGCCTCCTGTCCAGACTTCCCCTACGAAACGTACACACGATTGGCCCGCGAGGGGCGGGGTCTCGTGCGTACGGTGTGATAGTCATGTGATTTTCACGCTATCTATAACTAAATATGGATCCTATTCAAGAGCTGGCCGAACGCCTGGATTCGATAGCTACTCAGTTGAATACTGCAAGGACGCAACCTTCCAGACAAGTAGAAGTGTTGGAGTCCAGTCTGGTACGTGTGGAGTGCGGCGCCTACTCTACTGCAATCGAACTGGACCTGGTGAGCGACTCACTACCGTGTGGTGTACTTACCAAGCTTTGCCGAGCGCTTATCCTTCTTGAGAATTTGCGCAAAGGAGCTCAAGAGGAAATTCATCATACTACGGCAGTAAATCAGCACTGCACTGAGAACACGAGCACCTGGTAGGCCGCGATTTGTTATCAGTGCTTCCATTCTCGAGTCACTGATTGAATTTGGATTCAGTGCTGTCAGCATTGCAAATATACTTGGGGTGTCAAGAAGCACAGTCTGCAGACGCCTCAGAGAAGCAGGCCTAAGTGTATCACAGAAGTACTGCTGTATATCGAATTGATGTAGTCCAATTGATTTCCCGTATTTTCCCAAATTGCAGCTACAAGATGATGATGGGCCATTCAAAAGGGAGGGGAATAACCGTTCAGCAATTTCATGTAAGGGAGTCTGTACGAAGGAGGGAACTGAAGTTCGCTTCTGGAGCACCATAAGAAGACGTCAGTACAATGTGATGTTCCCTTTGGAACTGTGGCATATCGATGGGAACCACAAACTGATAAGGTATACCATTAAGCACTAGGTTTTTCATATGCGATAGGCTATGGTCTCCGAGATCACTTACACTTTCACGGGTAGATAAGGGTAATGCATTTATCACATGCACACAATTGCTTCATAGATAATATAGTGCTCCGATTACGTCAACAGTCTGCTACTGCTGCAGTAGGTAGTAGAGTATACCGTAAATTATTTGTAAGCCTAGCAAGCTAGCGTAGTTTTGTGTTGCCTAGACAGCAAAAATATAGCAGGTAGTGATGACAGTATTCTATGTTGTTGTGAAATGGTGCTCTCTCCTCCAAAAATCTGAGGGGGCATGTGCCCCCCACCCCCCCCCGGGCCCCCTGCTTCCGCCGGCTATGAAAAGTGTGGTAGTCTAGTTTTGTAATAAAGTGAATGTCACAACAGAAAGTATATTTAATCTTCCATGATTAGCATTTGTAATTGTACATAACTAGAGGATAACTGTAATGTTTGTCCTTCAGATGGAGATTTGTGGTGCATGGGGAATAGACGGTTTTTCGCGAATCCCTGTCTTCCTGAGATGTTCAACAAATAATCGTGCAGAAACAGTCAAAGACTGTTTTGTGGACGCTGTGCAAGAGTACAGTCTTCCTCTCCGTGTCAGGTGTGATATGGGAGGGGAAAATGTGGATGTAGCTCAGTTTATGTGGTCTCAGCCAAATCGGTCACAGGAATTTGGAACAGTGTTAATTGGAAAGAGCGTTCACAATCAAAGAATAGAACGGTTATGGAAGGATGTATAATCTGGTTGTTCATTCCTATACTAACAACTTTTTAACTACTTAACTACTGGATCCATGCAATGAAGTGCACCTTCTAGCTCTCCACTATGTATTTTTACCACGAATTCAAGACAGTTTGGATCATTTTCGACAAGCTTACATTCAGCATCCAATCAGTTCTGCTCGTAATCAGACTCCTGCACAGCTGTGGACAGTGGGACTGATCAGAGGGATAGAAGAGAACAGAAGATGGGCCGACGAGCTGTACCAGGTATTACTCTTAACATGTGATACTTTAGTAGTGGTGTAATCCTTGTACTCTGAATGACTATTAGGTGATTCCTCGTGGGTGAGGTTACTTGTATTTTACATACAATGGCAAAACAGTCAATATTAATACGGCCTTACATCTTTCCTTTTAGGAAAACCCGTCTTTGTATGGTGTGGACTTTGATGGTCCTTGCTCACTAGATGATTGTACTGATGATGAGGTGGTCCCTGAGATTAGTATTTTCAATAAGGATGAATGCTTGGAGACACTAAGTGCAACAATGGACCCACTGCACCCATCTGTCGATTATGGACTAGATTTGTATTGCTCAGCTGTTAACATTATTGAAAGTATTGCTCAGCAGTAAAAAAAATTTTGGCACTGCATGTTGTGCATGCCATTAGCTTAATACAGCTGGTATAATTGCACACATGTTGCATGCACCTTGGCATGTTGTGCATGCATGATGGCAAGTTGCGTATACATGTTGGCCCATCAGAGTAAGACACATTGTGCCTGCATGACATATTGTGCCCACATAATGGCACATCGTACATACAGTTTGCATTCTGTGTCCACATGATGGCACATTGTGCCCGCATGATGGCATATTGTGCCTGCATGACATATTATGCATTCTGTGTCCACATGATGGCACATTGTGCCCGCATGGTGGTATATTGTTAGCTTCGTTCCCAGGCTCTCCCGACTCAATGAAACGGGAGAGCCTGGTATATTTTGTGACGTAATTACATGAAAACATGGACGCGATGGCCTGAAGTTCCGGAAATATAAATAACTCGCCCACGCATCTCGTACTCGATCGATCCAACTCCCTCGTGGCTGCCTAGTTTGCTGGCAGCGCTGCGTGTCGGACGGGCTGGAATTGAAGCAAGAAGCCGAAGAGGTGGATGCTCACTACCAGAGATACTCTCGTGGAGAGACCGTAAGTTCATTGGACGCCTTCTTTCCCAACAGCATACTAAGTACTAAAATTATACAGCTGCTGTGACAACTCGCGTATCCCTGGTAGTGAGCATCCTCCTCTTCGGCTTCTTGCCTCAATTATAGCTCGTCTGACACGCAGCGCTGCCAGCAAACTAGGCAGAGCTACCTCAGTTGGATCGATCGAATACGAGATGCGTGGGCGAATTGTTTATATTTCCGGAACTTCAGGCCATCGCGTCCATTCACGTGATATCGTGTCCATGTTTTCATGTAATTACGTCACAAAATATACCAGGCTCTCCCGTTCCGTTTGCATCATTGAGTCGGGAGAGCCTGGGAACGAGGCTAGTATATTGTGCCCGCAGTATCATGGAGTACGGTAGTACTCCATATATAGGGATGGCACGGGGGAAAAATGGCCGGCCCATATCATGTGTACAAAACCATGTGCTCGTAAGTCTGGTAAACCCATACTATAAAGCCTTAATGAGCCATACCTGTCATTATCGAGTACTTTCACAACTAACAGGACTGTTACAGTAGGTAGAGAGTATCGATGAAGTACCACATCGGCAAGTCGCTACTGCCTGGAAAAAAAAAGTCCTCAAACTCCCCATCATCATCAGGCACAAGCTTAACGGTGTAGAGGCCTTCTGCCATTCTGTTATTACAATGTATATAATGATATTTTTCGCGCTATGCATAATATTATTACTACATGCTAAGTAAACATTACCTGGCTGGCAAAGAGGGGGCGTAGCTGCTCGGATGAATTCTGCAAATTGGAAGCCTTAGAGCCATGGTAAGTCACCACATGAATACCACTGAAAAGTACTGGTATAGCTGCAGCTGTTCTAAACCGCGCAGCTCAATGCAGCCGCTTGTATACGTACAAACTGGCCACGTAATACTGCTGGCTATGACGTGTCATCTACGGTAATGTAATGATAGTAATATGCATGACGTCCACACATGTCTATGGGGTTTAACTCATTGCACGCGACTAAAAAATTATGCAATTTGTGCGTATACGCGTAATTAACTGACAGCGTGCTCGTAGTTAATTTGTAATTACACAAGCTTCTAATGGCTTAGCTGTACCTAAAAAGCTTGTGTAGAAGCCTTAACCAAGCTTAGTAAGGCTATACAAAGCCATACATAAGGCCACTCCAACTGGTAGTCTGGTTTCTGGTCAGGGTTTTTCCCAAGTCAAGAGGCGGGCGGGTGGATATACTCATTACACAATTAGCTATCACAACAAATTACATAGTATTACATCATACACAATTCATACACAAATTCAGGTTTTGGCTATGACAGGCTTGTCTGCACAGTCCACACACTGAGGATACTTGTCCTTTGGAAGAGAGGACACTTCTTCTGCACAGTATATACATATGGGAGAGTATTTTGCAGTATAATACAGTTTCTCAATCAGCTCGCCACATACTAATTCTCTTGTATATACTTCATTTAGCCGTCCAGGTAGTTCTAAATCTTGTAGCTGTGCACCACATGTAAATGAAACATCCTCAAGTGCAGCTTGTAGATCTGCCCGTTCCTTTCGAGTGAGCTTGTGTCGTGAATAGAGTAACCTCCACATAGAGCATTCATCACACTGGAGCATTAGGTCCACATTTTTGACGTGTTGTAGGCTTGCTGAAAAGGGGAGAGTTTTCTTTTTCTTAGATTTTACTTTATGAGATGGTCTGTGGCTCTCGTCAGTCTCTGAACCAAGAAAGTCATCAAAACATTTGTAGTGACCGTCTTCCCCAGGAACTGGGTCGGGGAGAAGATGAATTTTAGCAAATGTATCCTTCGGAAGTCGAACGGGCTTGCAGATATCACACGAATCAGATCCACACTTCTTTATCTGAAAGCAATAATGGTGCCGTGTACAACAGTGCTCTAGAAATGCCGCCAGGCCCTGCTTGGATGTGATGTTCTTGTTTGTGAGAGACTCATTCCTCTCAACAGTCGAATCAATGGCTAGTAATTCGTCCCACATCGAGTCAATATCTGTCTCACTTGCAGCAGGGAATGCAGAAAACTTCTTTCCCTTCAATTCCAATCGTCCTAGTAGCATGACCAGTAGAGATTTGACATGAGCTACAGTGTCTAGTGCTGTAGACTTGAAGTCTGGTATTCTCTTGGAACAATCACGCAGGTCACGTAGGCTTTTGCACTTAGCAGCTTCAGTCTCAAATTCTTCATCCATTTTTTCACGCATCAGTCCAACACACTGTAAACCTAAGTTCAGAGTGGACATAACACGTTCCACTGGATTGCGCCATGAATGTGCTGGTGCCGTCCGTGCAGCACACAGGAAGTCCAAATCGAGTTTTAGAAACAAGGCAATCAAAGATACTTGAACGGATACATACGTAAGTCGATGGTCCGGCCCACCATCACTATACAAAAAGAGAACACTCTTGTTTTGGTCATCATTTGAGCTAAGAATACTAGCAAATTCTGTGGCATGTCATATAGGGGACAAGGGTTCAAATACTGCATCCTTAAAGCCAACTAACACCTGCCCTCTATACCACGGGTCATGTATTTTCTCGGGGATATCCACAAGGAGAGCAACTGAGGGAATAATGCTAAATTTTGTGAAATCATGGTCACCTACTTCAAAAACTGTACCAGCACGAACTAATACTTTTTTCCCCCTTTCTGCTGCAGCCACAGGGAAGCCAGGCTCTCCAACTTTAAGTCTATGTTTGTCGTCAATACATGCCATTGTACAGTTGTCTTTGAGCTTTATTGCATACTCGTGTAAGTACCGAAATATTGCTGAAGCATAATGCTCATCCTGATGACTCTTGCGAAACTGTCGCTTTTGAACCATGAAGCGGATATTGAGCCTTCCTGTGTAGTGAATTGATACCTTAGCCTTGGGTGTCTTCGGCCAAAACTGTAATCGCAGCCATTCTTCACTTGGTATGCACGTATCAGGAGGGCAACGCTGAGCAATCTGCTCATGGAGGTCACGAACGGATATGGCCTTAGCCAAGTGTGTCACCTCACCATGACGTCTGTCATCTACAGCAACTCCCAAATCTTCATCAATAAACTTCTTGGCTTCATCCCAAAACACTTCGAATTTAGTCCTGGCAGATCAATCAGTGTATTTGGATTCTCAGGTTCCATGCTGATGATCTCACGCACGCGTTCATCAATCACAGCCTCCTGGGCATCATGGGATGCCGAACAATCTCCAGTTAGTTCTCTATAGAAAAATTGAAGTACTGCTGGCTTGACAGAAGGCGAGACTCGTCCAAATTTCTCAAACATGGCTTGACGCATAGCTCGGGTATGAAATTGTGGTAAGTTAGGTTTCACTTGCTCAATGACTTCTTGGCTTCTTTGAAAACTCTCTTCAATTGATTCATCAGGTTGGACTTTCCAAACAAAATGTAAATTATCCACATTGTTACCGGATGAATATGTCAGCAACATAACTGGAGTGGGCAAGCCATTTCTCTCGAGACTCTGAATATATTCGTACCATTTCCTGGCCAGATCTGGAGTGAAGGCATTCAAGTGTACATATTCATAACAGTTCTTCTCTTGGAGAGTTAAACTCAAATCTTCAAATACTCGAAGTACCACCCCACTACATGAGTGCACGTACTTGATAGATATTACTTGCTGGTGAACCATTTCCCAAGATGGATTCTTCCAAAATGAGGCTTGAAGATTCTGAAACAAAGATGATGCCAGGGTTTTGAGTATGGCAGATGACATATTGGTACATTGTCGCTTTCTATGTTTAGAGAGTTCAGGTGTGTTATACCCAGAAAATCTCAAAAAGAGCTCTGGAATTGGACATGACTGCTTTTTCGATGTCTCGTGGTGCCCATCGAGGTACCATAAACAGTCAACAATCGTCTTCACAAAATTCTTCCCTGAAGACTGGACTTCACTAGCTAGAAAAAGTAACTGTTTATCCTTCAGCATTTGTAGAAAATCATTGTACAATTTATCTTTCTTAGTATGTACCGGCACAAATGCAGGAAGACCAGGTTGTGATAGTTGCTGCTGACTGAACATCATCAAAGCAAGTGCATTCTGCCTAGGCGGTGATTGTTGATGCAAATTGTATGTATGGTATCGCAAAAATGGACCAAAAAGTTGGATAGCAGAATCTAGAGGCAGTAACAGTTCTATTCTGTCTAGTGACTCCTTGGACCTCCCCAAAAATGCAGAGTCAAGTTGTACTTGCTTTACCACCACGTCATGCTTTTCTAGCTCACAAATAACCTTGTCATCATAGAACTGCTGTACGGTGATTCCAGAAATTCCCACAGATAGGATTGACCATGGGAGGAGAAGTCTGTTTGTCGATCGATTGAACACGCTACAGTTCACGAGGGACATTGTAGCTTGAAAGAGCTGTAGGATCAAGATATAAAGAATTCTCACAAGTTGTATCACGGACCACGCACTATTCACTCACTTACCAACAGATATACAAAGAAAGTCATTGAAAAAACAGCGAAACCAATCGGACGCACACACCTGTAGAGAGGTATGATACACGTATGAAAAATAGCCTAGCTACACATGTAAAAAATGCGCGAATGCACTATAGCCAACATTACAACACACTCCAAACTAAAACTATTCGGTGTACAGTGTGAATAGGCATGGATTAGAGCAGATTAGCCTTACCTTCGAAGTTAGTTAGAACTCACGAGGACGCTTGTGGCCTTCCTGGACAGTCTGCGCATGCGCAATAAGAATAATAAGTCTAAAGTTCATGCCAGGAATTGGATGCGGGCGGAGGATCAGAAACCAGACTACCGCTTGTAGTGGCCTAAGGTAAACTGCTGTTTACAGCGGACTTCAGTGGGTAACTCCTGACAGTACCGATTGTTTCAATTCTCTCACCTATATAAAGCCATCAGGATGTCTACCAGGGCGCTGAGGCTGGGGGAAACGAAGCAGTTGTGTTTGGGACAGTCGTAGGCACCTACACAGCTCATGAGAAACCACTATTACTGTGACGTCCTGTATAGATTCAACACGCTTATCTCGATCGGCAGCCATCACGTGATTGAAATACTTCCGGTTACAGCCCTTGTGGTCATGGTGCCTATGTAAGCAGAAGCCGGGTGTATGTAGGGGATGCCCCTTAGTGTCCATATATGGCAGAAGTAGGCTGGCTTACCTCGCGTAGTGTAAATAATATACTCAAGAAGTATCCGGGCCACGTATGTGGCCTTCCGCGTGCAATGAGTTAAAGTGTTATGAGTGCATGTTGACATAAATGTTAGATATTGTGGTTGCATATCCCACCTCCACCACCTAACTCCATCCGATCAGCACTGGGATGCTACTACTCTTCTTGAGAAGAGCCAACAACAGCGCAGACCAAAGACAACCATCTAGAGAGTGAATGCTATCAATTGCACTTACTTGTTAGCCATTGTGGTTGCATATCCCACCACCACCACCTAACTCCATCATCCACTGTTCACTGGGATGCTAATACTCTCACGAGGAGCCACCAGTAGTACAGACCCAATTGTAAACACCTGGAGAGAGTGACATAGGGAATATAAATATGGGTAACATATGGAATGCTTACCAAGAGCCGTAGTGTCTTGACTTTTCACGATAAATTTGTGCTTTCCTGGCCCTTAGTTGGTCCATCTCTCGTGCAACTGCTTCGTAAGTCTTAATTTTGTCTGCAACGAGGTCTAAAAGAGCAACACCATCAAGTGTGTGTACTCTGCTGAGGGCAACATAGGCCATTCCTTTTTACTGACCGAGATTGATTACAGCAGCATCAAGGGAAAGCCCTTGTACTTTGTGTATTGTAGCTGCCCAGCAGGGAAGCAGAGGTAGCTGTACACATTGGAGCGTCACACCTTGGCAACCATAAAACTTGGCAGTGACTGGCTTAACGGCAACAGCTTCAACCTCTGCAGCATCGGGCACATGGACACGGTGGATTCGGCCAAAACGTGCATCACTGAGTACCGAATCAGGGAGGGCACCTGGCATGGACAGATCTTGAGCTCCATCTGGCCAATTGAAGCCCACTACCACTCCACGAGCACCGTTCACCAGCCCATCCGCACACATAATGTTGCGAATTAGCATTACCTGTGCTCCAGCGGCAAGCTTCAGGATGCTATGAAGTCCAGCACAGTCCCTGTCTTCCTTGGGTATGAGATTCTCAGCAGGAGACCTCTGCAGGGAGATCTTGACTCCAGAATAGCATACTCTGCTTTGAACTCATACACAATACTAGTTGTGGCAAGCTGCTCGAGGCACTGGTCATTGTACTCTTCTACTTGTATCTTCCTTGGAAGGAGACGGAAAACACCTTTGAATTGCTCCATCAGAGAGGCACCCTAGATTCTCAACTCTTGACGTGAGCATCAATCTGAGAAGTCGAATGTCACCTGGGGTCGGCCTCCCAGTCCTAATGTGATTTAGAACTTCTGAGTAGGTGGTATCACCCCTCTGGCGCATGTTTGTATTGAGCTCAAACACTGTGAAGAGGCTACGCCACAGGTGAGTTGCTCCCTAATCATAGCCTTTGCCATCCTGGAAGACGAATCGATCACGGGCAGGGGGCAGTTGAAAGAAGTCACCAACTGCAATGATACTGATTCCACCAAAGTGGACTTCAGTGTCATCTGTACCCTTGATCTCAGTAAGACGCTTATGGAACAGGATGAATGTGAGCATCTGGTAGGACACCATACTGTTACCATCACATGCACGTCCTTCCTAGCCTCGTTCCCAGGCTCCACTTCCCAGCTTTTCTCGCACCGTGTAGAAAAGCGGGGAGGGAGCCTGGTATATTTCATCACGTGCTACATGACGTAGGGTGCGTAGTTTTGTTAATCGAATTACGTGTGACGCTTTTCCGTTGTAGTCTGGCGTAGCCCGCCCCTCGCGAAAAACGGTCGTTTTTCGCGAGGGGCGGGCTATACCAGACTATTTCCGTTGTACGGCAAATGTAGAGCGATCGTGACTAAACAGCAACAGACCAAAGGACCAGCTGCAAATTGAAGATGCAGTGGTCCAGTGGATGTGAGAACGGACAAACTATGAGTTTTTGAGTACCGTAGTCTGAGCCTACTCCATATTTATGTCTGAGTCTAATAAACAACAACTGAGGTCAGGCGTTTAGTTACTACACAAACTGAGTTTGTCCGTTCTCACATCCAATCGACTACTGTATCTGCAATCTGCAGCTGTTTCTTTGGTTTGTTGCTGCTTAGTCACGATCGCTCTACAGTTACCGACTCACTGCTCGAACCACATGCACAGCGATAAACGTCACGCGTAATTTGATTAACAAAACCACGCACCAAACCACGCACCCTATATCACGTAGCACGTGATGAAATATACCAGGCTCCCTCCCGCTTTTCTACACCGTGCAAGAAAAGCTGGGGAGTGGAGCCTGGGAACGAGGCTACGTCCTTCCAAAGGCGTCGCAGCATGCATGTGTAACATTGGAACATTTAGCTGACTGATAGACTCTCTATAGACTATATGCTAATAGAGGATGTGGTTTTGTTACTGTTAGACCACGTGGTCAGTTGTGCAATACAGTTCTGAATCAGTTGATTTTATGTGAAGAAGCTATTTGATTGCTACCTCTTTTGGCTGTAACTGAAGTCGTAACACTACATATGGGGGCCTGTCCGGGATCAGGACCGGTATTCGACAAGCACTAAAGAAAGCCTGCGGAGTTGCCAGTACACACGATGACTGCAGTCGAGGCTCTACGTACGCAGATCGACAGCCTTCAATGGGAAGTGAATCGGCTGGATGCCAAGAACCTCAAGCTTAGGTCTCAAAGTGCAGAGGCAAGCACAAGGGTCGACCTGGAAGCTGAACTAGAGCGGACGAAGCAGGACGTGGCGGGACTGACAGAGCAGTTACGAGCCTATCAGCTGCGAGCTGAAGAGAGTGAGCGGGCGGCAGCTGATGCAGAACAATGAGCTGTGGATGCCCAGGCTAGCCAGGCCAACCCAAGTGGGGAGGTCTACCAAAGGAAATTAGAAAATGCCCTGGGAAGGGTTACTACTGCAGAAGAGAAAGTACAGAGGCTAGAGACCGAACTGGGCGACAACGAGAGCAGCCGATCTCGAATGGAAGCCGAACTAGAGGAGAATGAACAGGAGATCGGACAGTTGCAGGGCGAGCTAGCTACACAGAGGGAGCAGATGCACAAAGAAATTGAACTAGACCGATTCAGGTGTGTGGAGGAGGAGCGAAGGAAGTGGGAAGCCAGAGAGAGTAGACTGGTAGACCAATTAGAGATTGTCCAAAGGAGCCACGTTGTTGCCACCACTACCTCTGCTATGCTGAAAGGAAACTCTTGTTATCTGAACTGGAAGCAGCAAGGCAAGAATTTCAGAAGTGGAAGGTATCAGTGAAGCAAAACAGTTGGAGATTGAAGAGCTGAGAGCTGAAGTAGCCTTGCTACAAGCAAAGCTGAAGAGAGCCGAACCTCCGGATGAGCAAACGACACCTGATGCGGGAGCAATCAGTGTTGCTACTTCCCCTCTCCAGCCCGTGGGACCTACCCTTTCGCACACCCCAGAGGGAGAGCATGCAGCTACCTCTGGACATATGAGGACGACCATCCCATGGACACTAGGTGAGGAACACACACCTGCATTGGGTTCTAGAGGGGCACCTGTAGTTGGATACAGGGTATGCCTCTAACCTTGTCCCCTATGGTCCCCACCTTTACTTCCCCATCTGGGAGTACCACCTCAAGGATGTCTGCTGTGGAACGACAACCCAGCTCCGTGTATACAGAAACTGGACCCACAACGATGCCCAGAGGTGCAGTCCCCTCATCACCTACTGTATTGCCTGCCCCTCCGGTCTCTGTCGTTGCGGCCCCTGATTCGCTGTTAACCTCATCCACTTCGTTGCTGGCCCAGCTTCCCCAAATCCCTAGGTTTAGTGGAGAAGAACACTCCAATGGAGAAGTATTCCAAGACTGGCACGAACAATTTGAGTCAACCTTACCACAAGGCTGAGGGGAACAGCATATTCTTTCTACCGTTCATGCGGAGCAATTATGGCCTTTTGGTCGCCGAACTGAAGAAAAGGTTCACCCCTGTCCAGCTGAGGGCCGTTCAGACCCAACACTTTCATGATCGTCAACAAGGACCAAAGGAGACTGTGGATGAGTATACCCAGGAACTAAAGACGCTCTTTGCTAAAGCGTATGCTGGGATATCGAGAGGATTACCAGAAGCTGAGACCATGGGCCAGACAGTGTTGACCAACCAGTTTGTCTCAGGCTTGCAACCAGAGCTCGCTGGAGTTGAAGGCAATCTGGAACAACTGCTCTTGAAAGCTCGATTTGAGGAGGCAAAGAAGAGGGAGCTGGCTTCGGTAAAGACAGTTCCTTATGCTATGAAGGCTGTGGGAGGGTCCAGTTTAAGCCCTGCAGCGAAGAGTTATCACCCCAAAAGTGGACAGACAAACCCAGGCGGCACAAAGGACAAACCAGCATGACTTGCTACAATTGCGGAATGGCTGGCCATATGGCAAGGGCCTGCCCCTACCCGAAAGCATCCCGAAGTGAGCGGGTGCCCTCAGTGACGAATGTCACCCAAGATGGGAGCATTGACAGACCTCTCAAGCAGAAGATTGTGCTGGCGGGAGCTACACAAAGCTGAGAACAGGGAGCGTGAAGATTTGATTGAAGTACTGGTTTTTGGGCTCTGCTCTGCTGCTCTTAGTAACTATAGCTAGAGTGTACCTAAGAAGCTGGTTTATGTAGGGATCTACAGAGCTAGAGAAAGTACATCTGTTGGCTAAGTCTGAGAACAGTTGCTTTGCCTACTTCTGAATTACACCAGTTTGAAGATTTCACACCTCCATGATGGCATACAGAGACAATAAACCCCCTACCAGAGAGTGTCCTTTCTGTGGACAAATGTTCAGAGGGCTAGGAAACCATCTACCCATGTGTAAGGAGAGAGGAGACAGAGACTACTCCATGTACTTGTCCAAGAAGACCCTGGAAAACAGGGCAAGAGGTGGCAGTAGCAGGAAGACCTGTCCCAAGTGTCACAAAAACTTTCTCAGGCTTGATACTCACATAAAGAACAGCCCCTTCTGCAAGTCCACAGAAAAGCCTTCAGCTAGCCTCACACCTGAACCCACCACCTACCCAGTACCAACAGAATCCCCCTCTGAATCCCCCCTGCTCCCAGAAGCCAGGCCCTTCCAGAATCATGCTGAGGAGAATAGCTACTCCACTGTTCCCTTAGCAGATAATGAGCCTGCTACCAAGCTGCCATTGATACTCCCCACAACCTTGGATGGCTGGTCTGATGCTGATGCCTTCTTCACACAGCAACTAGTTCCAAGCATTCTGAGTGCAAGTAGTCCCGATGAGAAAAACAAGATCCTAGTAGATGGGATCTACGACTACTTTGCCCAGACATATGGAACAAGAAAACAGAAGTCTTCAAAACAACAGAAGAAAGTCGAGAAGCATGATCGGGCTCTGAAGAAGGTACGGCAATTGAAGAATGAAGCAAGACGAGACCTCAGACAGGCAAAGAAAGAAGGTTTGGAGCCAGGGAGCATTCTCTCCCTATCTAGAAAGTTCTTCAAATTGGTTAGGGAGCACAGCCAGCTGAAACAATCCTCAGTATCCTCCCAGGAGAAAGCCCAATCAAGGCAAGCAAGGCAGCACTGTCACAGGAACTTCTGGAAGTTTACCAAGGATCTTCTTGATGACAACTCCTCAAGCCAAATCACCCCAAAGTTCACAGAAGATAAAGCATTCTCCTACTTCAAGGAAGTCTACCATGCAAGTCTTCGGAACTTTGACCAACCAGCATGGCTACCCAGTGCAGCCCCACCAGAATTTGAGTTCAACTGCGGAGAGGTCACTACTGAAGAAATTCAAACAGCAGTCAACAAATCCAAGTCCTCCTCGACTCCCTCACCTTTCGACCAGATTAGCTACCAGATTATGAAGAAATGTCCATCTCTGTCAGGGGCCCTACTAGATCTCTTCAACTCCTGTTGGTCCCCGTCAGTTGTTCCCTCACAGTGGAGAGTTGCCGCCATCAAATTGATCGGTAAGAGCTCGGCAGCAGATGACCCTACATCTCCTGGAAATTTCCGGCCCATAGCCCTCACCCCTTGTGTGGGCAAGCTCTTCACAACAATCCTGAGGAACCGCTGGCTGGCATACATGACATCCAATAAGTACATCAGTCGAGATATCCAGAAGGCCTTCATGACAGCCACCCCAGGCTGCACCGAGCACCACTGCAAGCTAGCTGCAGTTCTGTCAGAAGCAAGGAAAAACCACAAGTCACTCGCAGTATGTTGGCTAGACCTTGCAAATGCATACGGGAGTGTCCATCATTCCCTAATCCAGTTTTCTCTCCAGCACTATCATGCCCCTCCTTTGTTCCAAGACATCCTTGGGTCCCTGTACTCTGACTTGGCTGGGAGAATCCTTACTCAGGACTGGGCAACACCAACCATCCCGCTTGAGACTGGAGTCTACCAGGGGGACCCCCTCTCTGTGGTGGTCTTCAATACAGTCATCAACACCCTAGTTGACACCCTCCAGACCAGAGTTGACCTGGGCTACACCATCACAAACTCTAACCATCAGGTAAACCTTCTGCAGTATGCGGATGATACTTGCCTACTTGCAAACTCTCCTGCTGCTGCTCAGCGGCTCCTTGATATGACCAGTGACTGGCTTCAATGGTCAGGTATGAGAGCAAAGGTCTCTAAGTGCCACTCTCTTGCGGTAGCAGGACGAACGGGAAAGCTTTGGATGTCAGCCCCAATTTTAGCCTTTCCTGACTTTCAAGAGCCGTTCTTGTTGGAGACGGATGCCTCTGGGGCAGGTCTGGGAGCTGTTCTGGCCCAACGTCAGAAGGACAAATCAGTGAGGCCAATTGCATATGCTAGCAGGAGCCTCCAACCCCACGAGAAAAACTATGACATCACGGAACTGGAGGGCCTGGGCGTGGTGTGGGCAGTGAAACACTTCCGACCGTACATTTATGGACATTCTTGTGATGTCTATACTGATCACAGTGGTTGTGGTGGTTGTGGTGGTTGTACTAGTTGAAGTGGTTGTTACAGTAGTGGTTGTACTAGCTGCAGTGGTTGCAGTGGTTGAACTGGTTGTAGTGGTTGTATTAGTCACAGTGGTAGCAGTGGTTGTACTAGTCAAAGTGGTTGTAATGGTTGTACTAGTCACAGTGGTTGCAGTGGTTGTGCTATTCGCAGTGGATGTAGTGGTTGTAATAGTCACAGTGGTTGTACTAGTCACAGTGGTTGTAGTGGTTGTGCTAGTCGCAGTGGTTAATAGTACTATAGTCACAGTGGTTGTACTAGTCACAGTGGTTGTAGTGGTTGTGCTAGTCACAGTGGTTGTAGTGGTTGTATTAGTCTCAGTGGTTGTAGTGGTTGTGCTAGTCGCAGTGGTTGTAGTGGTTGTACTAGTCACAGTGGTTGTAGTGGTTGTACTAGTCACAGTGGTTGTAGTGGTTGTACTAGTCACAGTGGTTGTACTAGTTACAGTGGTTGTGCTAGTCACAGTGGTTGTAGTGGTTGTACTAGTCGCAGTGGTTGTACAGTGCTGCAGAGCAAGAGAGCAACTTTTTCAGTTTTGAGCCTTTTTAAGGCTAAAGCCAACTGTGAAGTATCTAGACAGTGTTTAATATCATTAGAGTAAACCTTTACTACTTGTAGTGCTTCACCAGGAGGGAGGTAGTGTCACGTGACTTTTGTGAAGCAAAATGGCTGCCTATGCCAGTGTGATTTTGTAAAAACGTTAGGCATAGAAATCCCTTATTTCTAAGAGTTAAGAAAAAACCCTTACACACAATGTAGCCTTTACTAAGGAACAACTTTTGGTCTGGGTTAGAGCGCTTAACTCCAAACTATCATAAGATGGCAGACCAGAAGGTGTCATTTTGAGGGGCAAAAGTGTTAGGCATAGCATTACTACAAACCTTGGAGTTAAGAGAAAAGCCTTCACCAGCATTCTCCAGATATGTTTAATTTTGCCTCCATCTACTTTTCGCGAAGGTACCATTCTGTCTGACTCGATACGATCACTTTCTTGCACCGGTTAACGACTTCAAGCGCCATCTTACTATTTTGATGACGTATCTGATCATGTGAGCACAGCTAATGACGTCGTAACCGCAAATCGATCACAGCAGTTCCAAGATGGCGGCACGCAGCAGTGACATAAGCGAACTCGTTTTTTTTTCGACTGAGTGCCGGGGGGTGAAGTTTTACAGTCTCAGGGATGGTGGGGTGGACTTTGGAGACGAACTTTCCTTCGTGAGGAGGCCCCATCACTCCAAGGACCCCAACTGCATTGAGGTTCGGGTGAGGTCACAGAAGCTAGGCCATGTCGCCACGGAAGCAGCAGAGTGGCTTTCTCCAATGCTTTTGGGACCATTCCGCGTGACTGGGTAAGTAAAATAAGCATGCTCTCTGGGAATTGTTTTGATAGAAGTTATTCAACTACAGCTGCTATACGTAAATGACAAAGTCTTTTTTTTACAGGCGTGTGTTAACTCAGCCATACTCCAGAGACAGAGATCGAAACTGGAACTGGAGATTCAGAGTGGTAGACATCACAGTCCAGATTTGTGGAAACCCAGCTATGCTGGAATGTGTCAGAGAAGCATTGGAGGGAGCCACGTCTGTTCTACATGAAATGGAATTCGGGAAGTTTCAGTTCTACCATATTCCTTCTACTCCACTCCCTCTCACATCATCCTCTTCTACTCTCTCTCCTTCACCTTCCTCTCTCTCTTTCCCTTGTTCTCGCTCCACTTTCTCTTTACATACCCCTCTCTCCTCTTCAACTTCCTCTCTTCCCTCACCTACCTCTCTCTCCTCTTCAACTTCCTCTCTCCCCTCACCTACCCCTCTCTCCTCTTCAACTTCCTCTCTCCCCTCACCTACCTCTCTCTCCTCTTCAACTTCCTCTCTCCCCTCACCTACCCCTCTCTCTGCTCTCGATGCCTCCATAGCTACACTCCTTGATTCACTCTTTCAGTGACTGGAAACAGAACACTATACCACGGTTTTTCTAAAAACCACCACCCCACAAAAGATTGATCCTTAGCGGGCAATTTCTGTGTATTCACTGGGTACTTTATACAAGCGTACACATACAGTGATACACAAATAAAAGTATACAAAAAAGCAGTTATTTAAAGTGTAGATGGATGTCACTGTTCTACACTAAATACCCTTCTGTGTGATTTATATTCCTTAACTACTTTATCTACATCACTACATGTATGTCCTTCTCTATAAGCTTCTACATAGTCTCTACATGTTACAAAGAATTTACTTATTAAGTCAGGAGCACAAGTATTTAGTCCTTCTGGTATAATAGTTCTAAGTCTAGTTATTGTGCCATTAGCATGTGCACGCGTGTGCTTCTTTGCGTGGCACCAGCACCTTTCTATTGCGTTCAGTTCGCAATGAAACTTAGGAAAAAAGAGGCAAATATGTCCTCTACCTTCCACTTTTTCCTCTAGAAGAGTTTTCTTATTCTTGAAATCCTCAAATTTGTTTAATTCTTCTTTCATTTTGTTGGCATTCATACCGTTAGTATTTATCCCTCTCTCCTCCAGTACTATTTTCATGCCCTTAGGCCGTCCATCTGCAAGAACCATTTCTTGTACCTCGCCATTGAAGACAGTACTATGCATCACAGGTTGCTTCCCACCTGGCCGAACATTCATCTTTTCAGCATTCAATGTCTGATTTGAACACTTCTTGTGAGAAGGTGCATTATCAAATAAGAAGACTGCTTGGGCATCTGGGTATTTGGCCTCAAAAACATCAATAGCTTTGTCAACTTGAACAAGAAGTTTATCGTTATCAAAATATCCCTCGCTCTGTGTCTCCAGCAGTAGGCGTGCCTCTTGACCATCATGTTCTAAGTACTTTCCACCTGCTTCCTCAATGAAGTCGGAAACCATGATGGATTGCCCAAGTGACTTTTGCTTTAACACGCTCAGGGTTCCATCTCCCCAGTATGAAGACTGGTCGGCATTAGCATAAAAGGTAGACTCATCGTGATGAATTTGTATTAGTGGTTTCTCACCTGGAAGCAGCTCTGGAGTATGGCCAGGATACAGGCATCGTCGATCCAATTGAAGCATCTTGTCGACATATTCCTCTCTGTAAGCAACTACATCCTCCCGTTCGTGGCCATCAAAGTACACTGTTTTGTGATGATGCTTTTGTGTGAAACCCAAGTCATGCAGCCATACACGAGCGGTTTCAACACAAACTGCCACACCAAACTCTTCCTCGATCCAATCCCGGAAGTCCTTTGTTGTCATGTTGGGCTCCCCTCGTTTGTAAGCGTGGCAGTGCACAAAGTCCCGTGCACTGAGACGAAACCCTTCATCGCGTATTATGCTCCTGGTATTTCCACAATGCTTGCCCCTCTCCGACGACAGCAAGTCATCAACCATCGTATTGTCGATGTCATCTGGTGAAGTGCCAACAAGTGACAAGTAATACAATGATGCCCACTTACGGACAGTGTAGGCTGAAACACCCGTAACATCTGCTGCACATTGTGCAGCTTGTGTAATGCTGAGCCCCCATGTTGCGATGGCAGTGCTGAAAACTACAAGAGTAAACGCTCTGTGGGTTTCTGAACTCACATTTGTATCCACATATGTGGTGATCCCATTGAACCCCATATCGAATGTTCTCTCGTGTTTCAAAATCTGTTTCAGTGTGTCCAGTTGTTGATCTTCCCCCGTAGGTTCGCGACTGGTCCACCTGAAACTACTGCCAGCACTAGCATTGCCCCTGGGAGCTTTCTTTTTCTGTAGCATGTTGATTTGCTCTTCAGCCTTCTGTGTGCAGGTTCTTTTACGTGTGGGCTCAATATTAGTGACATCCAGAAGCACTGCCCTTGATCTTCTAACTCCAGGGGTAGCACAGGAAATCGTGGTTTGGTTCTGAAAAGAACCGGTTGTAGCACAGGAAGTCGTGGTTTGGTTCTGAAAAGAACCGGTTGCAGTAGAAGCATTCGCGCATTCCATCGTTGAGAACTTAAAACGGCTGCGGTAAGTGGGGGGTTTCCCGCTTGAGGCCCAGCCGTACTGCACGTGATGAACTGCGTGACATCATCAAAATATTGTGATGTCACGGATCAGATCGCTTAAGTATGGCTACTATAGGGAAAGTATGTATCTCCGGGAATAACGCATTTTTCAGGATTAATAGCATTAGTTTAGTTGTATTCTTACTAATGGGAGTGCTGGCAAGGCATACAATATAAAAGTATAAGAAAATAAAAAAGTTGCTCTCTTGCTCTGCAGCACTGTAGTTGTACTAGTCACAATGGTTGTAGTGGTTGTGCTAGTTGCAGTGGTTGTGAGTGTTTGTACTAGTCACAGTGGTTGTGCTAGTCGCAGTGGTCTCAGTGGTTGTGCAGTCGCAGTGGTTGTGAGTGGTTGTACTAGTCACATGGTTGTACTAGTCACAGTGGTTGCAGTGGTTGTATTAGTCTCAGTGGTTGTAGTGGTTGTGCTAGTCGCAGTGGTTGTGAGTTGTACTAGTCACAGTGGTTGTAGTGGTTGTACTAGTCGCAGTGGTAGTCGTGGTTGTACTGGTCACAGTGGTTGTAGCTAGTGGTTGTACTAGTCGCAGTGGTTGTGATTGGTTGTGCTAGTCGCAGTGGTTGTGCTAGTCGCAGTGGTTGTGAGTGGTTGTACTAGTCACAGTGGTTGTGCTAGTCACAGTGGTTGCAGTGGTTGTATTAGTCTCAGTGGTTGTAGTGGTTGTGCTAGTCGCAGTGGTTGCGAGTTGTACTAGTCACAGTGGTTGTAGTGGTTGTACTAGTCGCAGTGGTAGTAGTGGTTGTACTGGTCACAGTGGTTGTAGCTAGTGGTTGTACTAGTCGCAGTGGTTGTGATTGGTTGTGCTAGTCACAGTGGTTGTGCTAGTCGCAGTGGTTGTAGTGGCTGTACTAGTTGCAGTAGTTGTAGTGGTTGTGGTGGTGGCTGTAGTGGCGTATGGCGTACAGAGCAGGGGTATACAGGCAGAATGAGTAAGCAAGCAAGCGCATGTGAGTTTCAATGCAACATTATGTTGCCGATGAGGCCTTACTTAACTTCCTGAAAATTAACTCTACCGACCAATGACTATAGTCGTTATTACATAACACCCCCTTTACCGACCAATGACGACTATAGTCGTCGTAAGTATAAAACGGCTCTGAGATCGGCAGACGGCACTCAAGGGAGATCCCTGACGACGTCATAATCAACATATTCTTTCATTTTAGCCTCATTTACCAGGGCTCCCCCATGCAAAATCGTGACAAAATTTAAATGAATAATGTCTGCTAAATTGACACGCTAGCTATCGATCAACATTCTAGGCTTTAGAGCGGCATTGGCAGCCTTTCAAATAGCCTGATCATCCTTCAGGACCATCTCTGAGAGCCAGATCTGTGTGTAAGTGCCGGTGATACGGACCGTCATTCGTATCAATATAAAATTTTGTTGTTTTTCTGACAGGTATGGATGTCTTAGAGGGGTGAGAATGGCTGGAGAGGGAGAGAAAAGTAGCTGAGACAATGGCAGAGCAACGGAGAGTGGCTGTACTACACCACAGCCATGGGAGCGGCCAGGACCATGCATTTCGTATGATGTCGCTGTGATCAATCATTGTACACGAAGGGCAAACTCGGCAAAGAATAGCCCCCTATAGTGATAGCAGGACATACTATTCAACCCCAGGTATTCTTTGTCAACTGTTTCTTGTATTTTCATTACCTAGTAAGCCTAAAACACTTTTATCAACCCTACTAGCTAGTTTATCTGCATATCATGCCTGTACATTTACCTTGTGTATTGTGTCTGCTGTTGTTTATGGCTCTCTTGCAGTCAAGCGCCCTCGAACTTGCTCTCAAAGTAAAGCTGGGGAAGTCTTCTCTCTGATTCTGCAAAGTTTTCGGGATGAATCTTCTCCCTTTTTTAGCTAGAGGCGGCTAACGCTATGCGTTACCATGCCACGTGTACCAATTAAATTCCTATGGTCATTGCATTACGTAATACGCAAGCGCAATGGTCAGTAAAGAGTTAACTGTCATCATACACGCATACAATGTAGCTTCTCGATTACTAGAGTTAGCTACAGAATATGTGGATCGTAGCTCTGTGCCATAATACAACCAATAGCTATGCAGAGCTCAATAATAATGGACTGGCAATACACATTCACAGAAGAAACCAACTCTTAGGAACCGACTAAACCTTCTCTTGATTAATCACTAATAATACTTTCCAGCCATATATGTGACAAAATGCAACACCTATTTATAATACAGAGAAACCATACACAAATATATGACAAAGTTCACAAACGAAGGATGTACATATAAGTGGCTCTAACTGTTAATGGCTAGCTGACACCTGAGAGAAAAATATCAACTAACACCTATTTACGCAATGTCCAATATGTCCAAATAAGTTCAAACATCACATTTTGTACTGTTACACCAGAGAGTGTCAACAGCTATGATGTATAGGTACAAATTAAGGCTCTCTACACTGTTGAATACCACACAATATGCACATCTATTGTTCCATGCTCATAGTGTTGCAGTTCTGATTCTGAGCCTGGGAATGAGGCTAGTCCCCCCCAGACAGAGACACAGTCTAACCAGACACTGTAATGTGTTAACATATCCAGACATCTGTTGCTCAGGTTCTATTTACCACTGCTAGCTTTGATGAACAGGTTTCTATTTAGGGGGCGTCTCCAAACTATTTTTTCCAAAATAACGTCATTGTGACGTTTGGAGGTGGGGGGGGGGGGGGTGTAGCCACGTGACGTTTTGCCTGCCAACAAAATATCGGTCCAGACGACGCTGTTTGGTACCGTGCTTCACGAGAAAGCAGGTAGAATTTACGATCACCCAACAACTCAGTATGAGCAGTTCATCGAACAGTATTACGGCAGACACAAGGGTAGCGGCAAGTCAAAAGCAGCAGTGATCTGTGACGGACAAGTAAGTTTATGAAATTATTTTGCTTGACAATCACCACGCCCCCTAAGATTATAACTGTTTTTAATGAGTTTGGCGTGGCTTTATGTACTATACTGTCATTGAACGGCAGTAATATGGTATGTTGTTTTTACAGAAAGAATGGAGCAAGATTATGACATAAGACAGTGAATCGGTGGAGTTAAAGCTCAGAAATCTGTATAGGATGCAAACCAGAAAGCAAAGAAGCAGCAGACTGAAGAGGGAACTTGAAGCCATGGATTCCAAAATCCAGGAGCTTGTCAAGCTCGTAATGAAAGCTTGCAAAGTTGTAGTTGGATGTGCTCACGCAGTCTTGTGCTCAGAAGCAGTCTCTTTTGTTACAGATTTGCCAGTCACTCATGGCTCTCAAGAAGGAATAGAGTAAGAAGCGTCTTGTGAATGACCTCCGCAGGCGAATCAATCAACAGCAGCAGAGATCGAGTCATGATGTCATTCGTGTTCAAGGCCATAATAGTGCAGATTTAACCTGGAAGAATGCATATGATGCAGTTGACGACCTGGAGTATGCTGGTGCAGCTAGGAATGACTTTCCATTGAACTTTGGGCAGTTAAGGGGAGCTGGTGTTATTAAACAGCTACATAATATACTATACTTTTGGCACAAGATTAAAACCTACTAGACTAATGGGTGGGCGAGTGATTAATTGGGCTTTGCAGAATGCAGATAAGCTGTGGTTCTCTGTAACACCAGTTAGCATAAACGTGGCAGTGTATGGATTTACATACAGGTACATGTATACACTTAATTTAGCCTTATAGCTAGTACCCATTCCCTTCCTCAATATAGGCAAGCTGGAGCTTTGGTAGAAGCATCCCTGTCACTGCCCCTTTCAGTTATGCAGGAAATATTTGGGGTTCTACCAACAGCAGCAATGGACCTGGCATTGCAGCTACTTGACTTCTTTCCTGTGTTACTACTGACTCGTGGAAGGCAAGCTTTACTGGTGAATACACCTGAAATTATCATGACTCCTGATTGCTTCGAAAAGTTCCTGACATATGACAGTTCTGCTGAAGCTCAACAAAATGCTCCTGCACAGTCACATTCTGATGACACAACAAGTACACTTGGCACCTCCGAGACGAAAGGTGGAAAAGCTGGTCGACCATCGCTTGTGAGTAAGTTTCCTGGTATTATTCACTGTATGACAGAGTTTATCAAGCAACATGCCTTCTCAGCACACAGTCGTCGTCGAGAAGAAACCGGGACAGTTGGGGTATCCCTGGGTAGTATCAGAGACTATCTCCTGCAGAGTATCCCTGGCCTGAAAGAGCATGGCCTGAGCAAGCACACTGTTGCTCGGTTGATGGAACCTCCCAGGCGAGGTACCATTGCAGGAAAACGATACCAAGGGCTTGTGAAAGCACGTGTGCCTGGGAAACGAAATGCCTATCGAGAGGATCACCCTGATCAGCATTATCTATTAATTTTGCTCGAGTTGCTTATCGAAGGGAGTTCTCAGAAATGTTCAGTAGTGAATGCGCAATATTCAGTTGCGATGACATGAATAAAGTAAAGGTTGGTGCGTTAGCAGTGAGCAGATACCACCAAATCGAGCGTTTCCATCCCACAGAAGATGCCCCAAATGTACCCGATCATGACTTTCCTGTTCCTGGGTACTTGCTAATACCATCAGGATACATGCATCTACTACAGAAGGACAATGTCTCGGTTTCAAGTGAGAATGATCCAGAAGCAGTGGAGTACCAAGAACCTGCCTTGAATGATGAGTCCGTGCTTTCTATTGAATTGCAGAGTGATGCACCGCAAACCACATGTGAATCGGGTATTGCAACAGTTGTACTGACTGTGACATGTGCAGTATCGACTCAGGCCACAGTTGCCCCAGCACGTGGTGAACCAGTCCCCACAATGGCAAATGGAGCCACATTTAATGGAGTATCAGTCACTGCCATGGTGATGGAGGACTGGTCTCAACCATAGCTAGTGGTAGACCTCTCTCAGCCGTAACAAGTAGTGGTCCTGTGTTAGCTACAGCGACTGGCGGACCTGTCTCAGCCACAGCAAGTAGTGGGCCTTTCTCAGCCTCAGCAAATGTTGGACCTGTCACCGCCTCAGCGAATGGTGGATCTGTCATGGCCTCAGCGAATGGTGGACCTGTCACGGCCTCAGCGATTGGTGGATCTGTCACGGCCTCAGCGAATGGTAGACCTGTCACGGCCTCAGCGAATGGTGGATCTGTCACGGCCTCAGCGAATGGTGGACCTGCATCGGCCTCAGCGAATGGTGGATCTGTAACGGCCTCAGCGAATGGTGGACCTGCATCGGCCTCAGCGAATGGTGGACCTGTTTTGGCCACAGCGAGTGGTGGACCTGTATCGGCAGCAGCGTGTGGTAGACCTGTATCGGCAACAGCGAGTGGTGGACCTGTGTTGGCTACAGCAACTGGTGGACCTGTCTCAGCCACAACAAGTAGTGGGCCTCTCTCAGCCTCAGCAAGTGGTGGCCCTGTCACGGCCTCAACAAATGGTGGACCTGTCTCAGCCTCAGCGAGTGGTGGACCTGCATCGGCTTCAGCGAGTGGTGGACCTAGCGAGTGGTGGACCTAGCGAGTGGTAAACCTCTATCAGTCATACCAAACAAGGGGTCAGTAAGTGAAAGGAAAACTGATTCCCTTGCGAGAGAGCACCTAAAAACACCCCACACTGGTCCGGCTGTGATATGTGTTAGAGCTTCCAAATTTCACAGTTCGACTAGTGAGACACACTGTCATGATTTGAAGCCGATGGTTGATGAAGTTGTGAAAGAGGGTCGAACGGTTGTGAAAGTGATTGCTGACGGCGGACCAGATTGGAGCACGAACTCATTGTTAAATGCTCTGTTTTACCTGAGGCTCTGGAAGGAATGCGGCCCCCATGTCCAAGAGACTCGCATCTGTGATGTTTTCTGCAGTGGCAAAAGGAGATACAAAACCTCCTTGCTCTCTCGCAGGGCTTTGTGCTGAAGAAAAGAAGAAGGAAGCTGAAGTATTTGATCGAGCAATATCCGAACTCTGTAGTGTACACTGGAAGGGTGCAGAATTTGATACTTTTGAGATCCATGGCATCCCAATTCCATCCGAGAATTCTAGCCCCAGTGACCATGATGTTGTGCAGAAGTTCTTGAAAGCAGCGGTGAGTAAAATTCCCTCTGAGTATGCATCCCTGTATGAGGAATTGAAGTTCATGGTAGCACACATACAAAGGCATCGGAATGAACTTGTGAAAGTGCCTCAGTGAGAATTGTGATTACTGTACAACCCATCCTCCCAAAGCAACAGGTGTATTTGCATTTCTTCAAGAGCGCAACATGACTCTGTTTTCACCCATGCCCAGTCATAAGTACCCGGGACACTACTGTACTTTCTTAGAAATGTGCCGTAAACCAGCTTCCGAGTTAACTACTCTTGATGCTGGGATGCCATCTGCAGCGAATGGTGTTGGGAGGTGCTCACACTGTCCTGCATTTGTGTTCCTATCCAAAACAGAAAAAAGCGTCATCTTCGACTACTTCATCCGAAGCAGGGTAAAGCTAGAAAGGACCCAGGAGCGTCAAGGAAGTCACTTTTCTGTAATTTTAAGTTGGATTCAGGGAACGTTTGTGGCAAAGGCTTTAATACTATCTATCAGCTCCGCTTGCACAGGAAAACAGCAAAGCACCAAAAAAAAGAGAGTGTCTACCCCCAAGACAAGAGGGAAGAGCAAGACAGGTCAGTCATATGCTGCTCGTTTAATACGGTCATTTTCAAAGGTACAGCATCTTTCTAGCAGTGAGTCAGATGATCAGTCAGAGAAGGACACTGAAGCAGCAGACCAGGCTGAAACTCGGGAATCAGACAAAGATCAGATGGACCAGGAAATGGACACAGATGAGGCTCAGGTGAAAAGTCAAGGCAGGAATCTGGGAAAGGTTGACACAGATGAGGCAGAAGTACACGGTAGTATAAACCCACATGACACAGATCAGGCAGAAGCAAGTGGTTCTGATGATGCAGGTGCACAGGCAGATTCTGAAGTGAACCCAGAGGACACAGGTAAACAGTGTACATTTCCCCGGGGGGGGTTCCAACTTAATGTCACAATGGAATAGTTTGGAGATGCCCCCTTACATAGTCCCAATAACATGTGCTGCACAAATAAAACAATAGTCAATTGTGCATGTATATAGCTACTTCACAGTTAGAGTTAATTCTTATACATAGTGGCTAGCTATTATTGTTAGCATGCAGTTTATTCGGACTCCCTAAAGAGTTACTTGAAGTCATTGCTGGAATTTCACAAATTACAACCATTTTCAGCAGCAATCATTTCTAGTCCAAGACCGAGGTAATTTCGTATTTAACTATGGCAGTAGAAGCATGGCATGCCAACAGTAAATGTATCATATCATTCATGTATACATGATCACCACAATAGTAATCAGAAACTCTCTGGGATTGAGCTTCCTCTCAGAGAGCAAGGGAAATGGGAGGGGGTACATTCAATTAATGTAAACTTGTTCTTCTTGAAATGTCAAATCTTAAGTGGGGTCTGGGAGTGAGACTGCCAGGCTAGTGATCTTGATGCAGAAGTATAGAAATTATAGTGATGAGCATAGCCATTCATACATTTATCATTTGTACGAACCGTAATAGGTTGATACAAGGAAGGACTTCTCCTGAGTTGAATTGTCCTGAGTTGAATTGTCCATGTGCAGATGACTATTTCCTTCCTGGTGTTATTATTTGGGATCCTTCTGTGCAGTACTGCATACCACTTCACATGAAATTACTGGTTTGCTTTGAAGATGGATCCAACCAGGAGCTGCTTTTTTGTCATGGCAGGATGGATCCATTCAGCGGTATGTATCACGAAGTATTTATGGAATACATGGACTTGTTTTATTACTATGCCAAATATTCCGATGTCCAGCGGGGCACTTCCATCACTACTTGTGATTCTCGATTTTTGGCACAATTTCCTGAGAAAGTATCAATTCCATTTGTGGCGTGACAAGGTAAGCATATGACATGATTTTTGATGTGGCATCACGTGGTGTATCATTTTCAGATATAGAAGGGATACTGTGCTGGAGACAGAAGGAACAACAGTCAAAGATCTGTGGAGTAGTTAATTATCCTGCTGTATAATATGAAATATTTCGCTAAGGGATTTTTTTGGTATTTCTTTATCAATTAAACATACTGTATACTGTCATTTAGACTACTGAGTTTAATTCCCAAACTGAAGTTTAGAAACTACTCTTGAGTTGATTTACTTTTTTTCTCAAACTGAAGTCGAGATAGCTGCAGCTATACTAGTTATTGAGTTATTATATAACCAGGTGTATACCAGTACACAGCACTCACTAACTTGCTTACTTACGAGTGACTTGTTCCATTATGCATGCACACCACTGAACCTGTTCAGGTAATTCTATATACCTCCTAATAATATGCACCATGATGCAGGAGGAGCTCGAGTTTACAGCCAATTATTGGATTTGTGGCATGCGTACATGGGTAAAGAAGGGTGGGTATAAGTGACTCAACACACATCACTAACGCAGCACATTGCATTTCAATTGGTATATAGATTAGCTACCCCTAACACAAGTCATGTATATAGAGAAGGCATGGTAGGAACTCCTACATTTTCCTGCATAACACTCTTAACTCATTGCATGCCGTAAGCCACTATAGTGGCTATTACGTAATCATTCCACTACGCCACAAGCCACTTTAGTGGCTATGACGACCGTAAGTGCTTAGTACGGCTAGGAAGAGGAAACCCCTTCCTTTATTAGCCGTTAAATAGTTAGTGATTAGTAATGATGATGTAATAGTACCGAATGTAGACAAAAATTGTAAAAGAACGGATATACACGGCAAAATATAACACTGATTAGCTACGGCTAGCCATGCTGGCTACACTGATACATGGATAATCAGGCTCTGCTGTCATCTTCAGTGACACTTGTGAGGTTCTTGCTTCTGTAGATAGTCAGACATTCAGTAGGACCATCTTTCTTTAATGCCAGGGCGCAAAAACTACGCTTACAGCAGTGCCGTATCGAACTTACCGTGTACCGATTGATCGATCCTGAAGCGCCTGCATGGTTCCAATCCGCCGCCCTTTTTGCCTTGGATAGCTGCAGCAGATAGTCTCCCAACGAAAGCAGCAAAGATTCCGTTGCTTCTTTGACATCTGTATCTGGACTATCATACTTTGCTAGTACATGTTATAGTTAGATGATGGCATTGAGTGGTTTACAGGAAATACACGAGAGGCTTCATCTGATAGACCACGAGCGCGAAGCGCGAGTGGTCTATCAAATGAAGCCTCGAGTGTATTTCCTGTAAACCACTCAATGCCATCATCTAAGTGGCTTGTACTATACATCCCTCCCACTTCACGCTCCATGAGCGCACTAATTTGGTTTGTGGTGTGCAAACAGCTCAATTAAGTTTTCTATGCTCTATCTGCCCTAATTGGCAGATAGAGCATAGGCAGCTGTCTTTGAGGTATAGACTGCTACCGGCACCTTTGAACCGCCCACGCAGTATAGTACAACTACTATTATTCTTTGCTAGTACCTACATCTGTTTGAGTGGAGTATTATTCTTTGCTGGATTTTGTAAAGTTTGTGTGTATTAAGGTGGCGGGATACCCAAACATTGTTTCATGACCTCAAGCAATGTTCAACTACGAATATCTCATCATCTATACCACATAGATGCCTATGTTTTACAGCACTATTACTACAATATGTGATTGCTTAGCACTCCAAAGTATATGTATATATCTTAAAAAGCTACTGAGATATTGAAGCTGCAGCTGGTATGCCTCATGGGCACTAACTCTCTAACCAAAATTTGACTACAGTATCAACCAGACAGGGTGACTATCACAACCTATGAATAGTTTAGAGTATTTATTAGGGGCAGACGAAGAGTTTTTTAAGGGTTTGTCTAATATTACAGAGAAATAATAGCTGTAACCACTGTAGCGTGCGAAAACTCACAATTTTTTTGATATTACAGGGACATAACTCTAGCAACCCACAAGTTATACAAAAAAGCTCTCCGTCTGGCCCTAATAAACACTCTGAAGTATTCACAGGTTGTGACAGTCACCCTGCCTAGCTGATCCTGTGGCCAGATTTTGGTTAGAAAGTTTTAATGCCCATGAGGCACATGCTTTAGCCTCAATATCTCAGGAGGATTGTGAGATAGGTACATGTACTTTGGAGTACCAAGTGATCACATATTGCAGTATTTGTGATGTACAAAGCATGAAGCTGCATAGTATAGGTATTGAGATATTCACAATTGAATACTGCTTGAGGCAACCAAACTATGTTTTGGTATCCCGCCACCTTAATGGCTGTGATACTTTTGTAAGTACAAGTTGTTGAAGTAAGGCCTCATCAGCAACATAATGTTGCATTGAAACTCACATGCGTTTTGCTTGCTTACTCATTCTGCCTCACCCTGCATAACCCTGCTCTGTCTAACTTATACGCCACTACAGCCACAGCGACCACCACAACCACTACAATTACTGCAACTAGTACAACCACTACAACCACTGCGACTAGCACAACCACTGCAACTAGCACAACCACTCACAACCACTGCGACTCGTACAACCACTACAACTAGTACAACCACTACAACCACTGCGACTAGCACAACCACTGTGACTAGTACAACCACTACAACCACTGTGACTAGTATAACCACTACTACCACTGCGACTAACACAACCACTACAACCACTGCGACTAGCACAACCACTACAACCACTGATACTAATACAACCACTACAACCACGTATAACCACTGCGACTAGTACAACCAGTGCGACTAGCACAACCACTACAACCACTGCGACTAGTACAACCACTACAACCATTGAGACTAATACAACCACTACAACCACTGTGACTACGTACAACCACTGCGACTAGTACAACCAGTGCGACTAGCACAACCACTACAACCACTGCGACTAGTACAACCACTACAACCACTACAACCACTGCGACTAGTACAACCACTACAACCACTGCGACTAGCATAACCACTACAACCATTGAGACTAATACAACCACTGCGACTAGCACACCCACTACAACCATTGTGACTAGCCTACAACCACTGTGACTAGTACAACCACTGCGACTAGCACAACCACTACGACTAGTACAACCACGTAACAACCACTGTGACTAGTACAACCACTACAACCACTTCGACTAGTACAACTACTACAACCACTGAGACTAGTACAACCACTACAACTACTTCGACTAGTACAACCAACTGCGACTAGTACAATCACTACAACCACTGTGACTAGTACAACCACTGCGAATAGTACAACCACTACAACCACTGTGACTACTTCCACTACAACCACTGTGAATAGCACAACCACTACAACCTAGTACAACCACCTCACTGTGACTCAATTTTGGTATGGGCTACAGAGTAGCCCGTGGCTTACAGATAAAACTTCTAGTGGAGATGAAGCCTGAAAGACTTGATGGGGGAACAGTTGGGCTATCTGCTGGTGATGGTCCCGTGCTGTGCTACCTTTTTGTTACGGAGATATGAACTACCAAAGTGACAGCGTATTTGGCGTTTGGACAAGAGGTACGTATGAACTGGAGCCCAAACAGGCTCATATATCATGGAGTACTGTAGTACTCCATATATAGGGATGGCACGGGGAAAAAATGGCCGCCCCATATCATGTGTTCATAAGTCTGGTAAACCCATAGTATAAAGCTTTAATGAGCCATACCTGTCATTATCGAGTACTTTCACAACTAACAAGACTGTTACAGTAGGTATAGAGTATCGATGAAGTACCACAGAGTAGAGAGTATCGATGAAGTACCACATCGGCAAGTGCTGGTTGTAGAGGTTGTGCTAGTTGTAGAAGTTGTGCTGGTTGCAGTGGTTATGCTGGTTGTAGAGGTTGTGCTGGTTGCAGTGGTTGTGCTGGTTGTAGTTGCAGTGGTTGTACTGGTTGTAGTGGTTGCAGAGGTAGTAGTTGAATTTGTATAGTTGTAGTGGTTGCAGTGCTGGTTGTAGGGTCTCTACAGTCTCCAGTGGTCTCTGTAGTCTCCAGTAATCTCTACAGTCTCCAGTGGTCTCCGCAGTCTCCCTTGGTCTCTGCAGTCTCCATAGAACTCTGCTGTATCTACAATCTCCATTGGTCTCTCCAATGGTTTGGTGTGTATGGTGGCTCTGTTCCCTCGTATGGTATTTGCAGTCACTATACTGGTTTCTGCAGTTTCTGTTTGCCGCTGTAGTGGTCTCTACCATCACTACAGTCTCTAGTGTACTAGGTGTCAGTGGTGATTGCTTTGTATAGTCACCTATAGGGACTGATTTATGGTTTGAAGGCACATTTGTAAATGTACTTACATTGATGCGGTATAAAATTTGATCGGTTTTTCTGCAAACAAATGAATAAAGTTATAATAAATTGCAAAGATGTGTAACTTAAATTTGAAAAGATACTGCTAGATGAATATAACTGTAAACACAAATGTAAAGGAGTTCCTTAAACCCGGAATCAACTATCTGTTGGTAAGTAGCTCACAGGGAAATATTTTATTTTACCAAGGATGGTAAACAATGTAAATTTGTTATTTTTGAAAAAAATACAGCAGTTTTTCCACAAGTATTTTACTATAAAATTGTACCACTGCAATGCTTGTAAAATATGAATATAAATACACACAAATGTATAAGGAATGTAAATAGTGGGTAATTTTACTTTATAATTTCTATCATTTTACATTCATGCTAAATAGACCATACCCATACATCCATATGCATGCTTAGACCACACCCATACTACACCCCACCCTATACTTAGACCACACCCATACTGTTCCAGCGCTTTAAGCCACATGCACACAGCAAGGACACGCACGTGCATACAGAAGAAACTTTTAATAATTAAACTGGTTTCTGTACATTGTGATAAGTTAAATAACTAAAAATTATGTTCTATGATATGGAGAAGCTTACTCAATAATGACATCGTCCTTTGTCAATCCTGCCTTTTTCTTTAAAATGACCAGGTCATTTTTCGTTAGTTCGTTTCCAAAGTGGACTAACGCCTGTCTAAATGTACTGCCCTTTGTCACAGGAACCAAGCCGAGAGACTCAATTGCCTTGATAACATGGGAAATCTTCAGCTTCGTACCCATCTCTCGGAACCATTTCCGGCTAATCACCACTGCATCATCATCATCCAGAAACTTGGTGTGGTGTTGTAATGATAAGAAAGAAATCCATCTAACTAGGATTTCGTGTACCAGACTCAGTAACATACAGTCATGTGTGGAATCACATTGATACCATAGAGCTTGTGACTATCATGAGGACACTCAGAATTTTGAGCCTTTGAGAGTTGTTCTGAGACAGATTTGAGGTCCTAGTAGCTGTCATATTACAGACAGATTCAATTAGTCTGGAGCTATTACCTTTTTCACTTAATGCATTTGTGTTTACAATTTAATCTTTTCTAACCCTCCTAGTCTGTTCCTCGACCAAGAGTGCTACTGCCTTCAACTTCCTGTACCTCACATCAACGTTGTCCAATTTTTAACTTCCGTTGCGTACCAAGACAGTGACCTAGCTCTCTGGGTAAGAATAAGTTCTCTGCTGCAAGTTGCATGGTAGCACAACTTTGGAGAGTATTGAGTCTTCTGACCATTCAGTGTATTCTATGAAAGTATGTCAGTCTCCTTCCAGTACAAATATACATTCGAAATTTATGTACCCGTATACAGTACATTAGTCACATGTGTCCGTATTCTCCTTCCAGTGCATGGACTATATATACCTCTGACCGATCTGAGACCATGCTGGTCCATGTCTGGTCCTCAACTACTTCAGTCGTCAGCTCGGTAAGTACAGTAGATTGAGTGTAGACAATAACGCTTGTATATAGTTGAGTCCCTCTTATATGGACATTATTAGGACTGTGGCTGGCTGAGTGACTGTAGGTATTCCAATTAAAGCACACTAAAGATCAAATTTAGCAGCTTGATTCTGCTCATGATCACTGCCTTTTAATTATAAGTTTAACTCACCTGGATGGCATATAATGTTATTATAATAGAAAATGTGATTTGTCGAAGATTCCAGCCTTCTCAGGATGGTGGATGGATACTACATGTACATGCCATTTGCCCCCTCCCCCCTCTTCTGCTGCATCCTAAGGTTCCTTGCCCATGGGCGCTTGATACGTACTCTACGGTAATAGTAGTATTTAGGACAGACTTACACGAATGCGAGTTATTTATACCGGATTTTAATTCCTCCACTACAGTGCCTCCCCTGTTTATGAATAAACTCCGTGAGTTTCCCTGCTGGCCAGGTGATGTCCGAACCAGCTCGAAAACGGAAAAGAACCGCTCCGTGTCCTTGCCCTGCATGTCTGGCCGGGTTCGAGATGAGAGAACTGTCAAAGTCCATACAGAACGAATGTATCATTCATACATGAATGCGGTCTCAGCAACGTGCCCAGGTTCTGCAGGTGACCGTACACCTCCAGAGTCTACCACTACTTGATACCTACAATGATGATCATGAGGTACATGTATGGACAATTGACCACGATTCTTCAGCTTCAGATGTGGTCATCCTTACTGAAGAGTGAGTAAGACGGTTCGTAATGAAAGAGGTACAGATTAAATTGGAACGTGGACATTCAGTAAGTGACATCGAGGACCACCTTTCGAATGCAGCTGAGCTTACAGGAGGGAAACAGATTCCAACCTCATGGCCTAATGTTCTCAAGCTGATGAAGCTCCTTGGGTACACCAACCCTCAGCACTACAAGGTGTGCGCTGCAAGAGACCACTCTTACCTTCTAAAGAGTAAGCATCCATGTCCTGTGTGCCAGAGGCTGTGGCACGATTGCATAGATTACTACTGCGTTGGATTGAACTCCACCGACTGGTTCTCCACAGAAGATCGGTGCCAGCAGCTTATGGGACATTGGAACGAAAAAGACGACTGGTTTAATCGACCTCTCTCGTACCGCCACCCTTCCTCGTCAGAACTCTGGCATGGAGAGTGATTTCGCCAACTCTCTTTGTTTTGGGATCCAGACCAGGAGTTTTTACTTCCTGAAAGGTGTCTGAACTGCTTCAAAATAGTCCCAGAGTGTGATTTGAAAGCTTCAGCAATCAACAGGGAAATTTCCGATGTGCGTAGTCCTCACTGTTCTGAGCATTTCACTTGCTTGTTGCAGTATACCAATGGAGATCCTCGCAATCAGTCTGTCATCATCCATGAAGATGGGTGGAGTCCGCATTCCACTTCGGCTCGTCATTCCATTACAGCCATCACAGTGACACATGGGTGTATGACAAAAGGAGCCCGTAGTGACGCTAACAATGCACGAGTCTATTCTTTTGTACCAGTTAGCCAATTACCACATGATTCTGCCCATAAGTATGATGCATTTTTCGAGCCATTAGTAGAAAATCTCTTTCTTTATGGCGAGGTGTTCTTCAAAGGGGAAGTTGAGGGGTATTCTCCACCAAATGATTTCCCGACATTGCGAGTCTTACCCCTACTGGTGACCGCTGATTCAAAGGCCCATGCCGAGATAGGCCTCACAACAGCAGGTCATAAAGGCTGTCGCCGTTGTACCCTCTCAGGAACGTACATCTCAGAAAGGCGTCACTACTACTACGGCAACTTTCGTTACCAATTTCGACATCCCTGCCCACATCGTACAGCTGAGCTGAACCGTGCCAATGGACGAGAAGCAGATGAGGCAACGTCCATCGCTGAACGAAAGCGAATTGCAAGGAACACAGGAGTTACAGGTGAATGCATCTTTTATCGGTTCAAAGATCTCTGTGGGTTTGACCCAGAGATATGACCATAGATGCCATGCATGCAATTGTACTAAACCTGATCAAAAGCGAGCTTGAAAACTATCTTCTAGCTGACCTTGGCCCAAATGCTTCAGTAGCTGTATCTGATCGAGACACCTCCGAGGGTGGAGTCCTTGACCGTAGTAGCCTTGTTAAGGCCTTAGAGAAAGTGAAGTGGACAGTGGAACTGAAGGATGACCGTGTTCCCTCTCTCAATCCAAATCATGGAGGCAGTAGCAAGCTTGGCCATTGGAAATCGGAAGAATTCGGAGAGTTCATCCTTGTCGCACCAGTGGTACTTAGAGGACTACTACCGCAGAAGTCATACGACTGTTTTTGTCTTCTAAGTGAGATCCACCAGCTTGTATTCTCGGAACCGATGCGCCTCCAAGGCTGGTCACCAGAGCACTGTGAATATCTTCGTCACCTTCTATGGAGGCATGCCATCCTGTACGAAGAGTTTTATGGTCTGTCTGCCTGCACCGAGAATGTCGAATACACCTTGCACATGCCTGAAGATATTGTCAGGCACTCAACACCTGACAATTATTGGTGTTATTTGTATGAAAGACAAGTGAGGTACTACAAGCGGCAGACTACCAATATGAAATCTCTCTGCAAGACTTTCGCTGACCGTGCTAAACAGCTTTAGTTCGTTGACGCATATTTGGAGACCAATTCATCCCAAAATGAAGCTAAGTATGCACTGGACAAGTTCCCAGCACCGGTGCTGCTTCATACCTCGAAAGTCAGTGATGCAGTAGAGCTGAAGGAGTACCTTTACTCAGTAGAACTCCCTGAAGAGTCTGCCAATTGTTTGAAATGTGGCATCTTTATAGGGGCAGAAGCAATCAAGGTGCTAGGTGAAAGGGAACTGTCTGATATCAAACATTGGCTGAAAGAAGATGGGGTACGTGATACCAGTGGTATTGGCAACATATGCCGTACGTATAAACGTATCTTGAAGCCGAGTGACTACGGCATTGGCCACATCTACCGAGTTGGAGAGTAGGGACACAGTTGTTGAGGGGAGAGAATGGCTTTTAGAAATCACACCATTGATTGCATATGGACCGATAATGAACAATTACCATTTCTTTGTTGACGGCAACTACTTCGTCCCAAAGTTAGCCTCCAATGAACTAGACTATGATGAATGGAGCCACCAGACAAAGATGATACCTCGACAATTCCACAGACTTTGTGTCCAACCACTGAGTCTGATTGATAGGAAAGTGATGATGTACCCTGTTGAGAGTACCCGGGGAACTGTAGCTTATCAGCTAACTATTGATCTGTACCGGCAAATCATTTGTTCAAAGGTCAGTGTTCCTCCATATCCAGAAATAGACGAAGTTGTTAAGATTGACACACAGGAAAGATGTCAAGAAGTGATGATGATTACCGCAGTTGACAGTGACAATAAATCAGTTCAAGGCTTTCCTTTATGTAAAGTTGGCGGAAGACATCCACGTTGGACTGTGAACCGTTCTTCACTTTTGGTCAGTGGAGGATGCTTCTATTTAGATATGTAATTGTATTGGTGTGTGATCTATTTAAACAAAAAAATTGCTCTCACTGTAAATAAAGCCCACTATAATGATAACTCTAAATAAATCTCATGGCATTGTGGCAGCGGATTGAGAGATGAAAATGAGCCTCATCAAGAGTAGTCTAGCTGCTAGACCCTCCCTCTCCCCGAAAAAAAAAAACGAGGGAAAAGTAAGGAGAGGGAGGGTCTAGCAGAACTTGCAGCATTCCTTGTTGCATGATGTAATGAAGCCATGATGCTCCATAGGCAGTACTAATTGGGTTAACAATTGCTAATTGATAGCTGTAAACAACATAACTAATCGATGTCAGAAAGCAACTACTACAGAAGACGGAACACTTGCCTATATAATGCAGAATCAGACTATTTCATTTAGTAAATACTAATAAGTATCGGATAACCACGAGCAAGGAAGATTACCTGGCGGAAAAACGGCGAGAACAGTTTTGCATGAAGCTGTGACGACAGTTGGATGGCAAATATTGTATACAGAAGCTGTAAAAATTATATAAAGCGTGCAGATAGGCTACGCAGTGACCTTACCAATTAACATAAAGCAGAAGCTGACAGAGCAGTTGGTGCACTACCAGTGTGTCTGCTCAACCGCGAGTGGAGCTTCGATAGCCTAGCGACTCAGGTCACCGGGTGCTGCGCGTACTAGCCTCACTCCGGCATCAAAGAAGCCACAACGCAGAGTATCCCAAGCTCCTCGCAACGTATCCGAGCGCGTCTTCTGCTTTAACTCATTGCACGCCATCATTACGTCACGCGCGTGATGCCACCACGCGTTAGTTTCTACAAAAAATGGCAGACTAAAAATAGTGTTTTCACTTACCAAGGAAAAGAAGCAACGGAATCTTTGCTGCTTTTGTTGGGAGACTATCTGCTGCAGCCATCCAAGGCAAAAAGGGCGGCGGATTGGAACCATGCAGGCGCTTCAGGATCGATCAATCGGTACACGGTAAGTTCGATACGGCACTGCTGTAAGCGTAGTTTTTGCGCCCTGGCATCAAAGAAAGATGGTCCTACTGAATGTCTGACTATCTACGGAAGCAAGAACCCCACAAGTGTCACTGAAGATGACAGCAGAGCCTGATTATCCGTGTAGCAGTGTAGCCAGCATGGCTAGCCGTAGCTAATCAATGTTATATTTTGCCGTGTATATCCGTTCTTTTACAATTTTTGTCTACATTCGGTACTGTTACATCATCATTACTAATAACTCTAACTATTTAACGGCTAATAAAGGAAGGGGTTTCCTCTTCCTAGCCGTACTAAGTACTTACGGTCGTCATAGCCACTATAGTGGCTTGTGGCGTAGTGGAATGATTACGTAATAGCCACTATAGTGGCTTACGGCGTGCAATGAGTTAACTGTCTCCTGGTAGACTAAAACACCATCATCCTTTTTTCACACGTGCCCGTGCAAAACCACAGAGCTATGATGTAATCGCTAGCAGGATTTTCGACAGTGAAAGCTGATTGGTCAGTTCGAATCGAATTTCGTGCAAGTTCTGCTAGACCCTCCCTCCTTACTTTTCCCTCGTTTTTTTTTTCGGGGAGAGGGAGGGTCTAGCAGCTAGACTACACCAAGAGGCGCCTGAAATTGATTGAAGCATGTGCAGCTTGTGAGATTTTGCAGGTAAGGAAGGCTAACCTCTCTTGTTAAAATTGCCAGCCTATTATGAGACTGCATGTGAACTAGTATCACCTTTAATAAGCTTTCTCGTAAATTGTTGCTTGCATACACATTCACTGTATACTATATATCTCTCCACATAAACAATATCAGGCTGCGCATTATGGAGCCTGCCAGATTGGAGGTGAGAGCATATTTATGTTTGCATGCCTTTTGTTAGTTAAGTTGGCATACTTTTTGAGTTGTAGATTGGCCTTAACAGTTCATGTGCCACCAACTGACACACTATTATACAACTGACTACGCTTGGCGGGAGGTAGCTATAGGCTGGAAATAAGACAACTCCTGGGCCCTACTAGCCCCCGTAGGCTTGGGGGCCAATTCTGGGAGCCAAAATGCCACTCCTACCCCCCAGGCTCTCCAGCAACCCACCACACATCAGCCTAAGGACACCATCACCACCGTTCACTAAGCAGGCCAGGGTTGGGTGGGCGGGGTAACTACAGACCCGGTTGTACGTGTCTGTCTGTATCTCTGTAGGAACTGATGCGCATACGCCACAAAATTTTGGTCCAAGCTTGTAACAAAGGCATGCAGAGGTCTAAGGGCATGTAGTGCCCTGGGCACAATGTTTGTGGCATAAACAGGCTGTGAATAACTGGGAATGACGCTACTCACCATATACCTCTCGCTATAGGTGCAGATTTCTGTATTTCACAAGGAACTGGGTACAAGACTATAAATTATTGGCCTCGCTGCACTCGGAAAAAAAATTTTGCATAGGAATATTCATCTGATTAAAACAAAGTGACGACGATGACTTTGAAAGTCTAGGTACTAAGGTTGCTCTGCCTAAACAAACAAGTACTGCCTTTAAGAACACTTGAGTGAGCCATAGCTGCTCACATCTCTGCAATTGGCTGTACAAACTCTACTAACCTACTAATCGGAGGTAATTATTGGCCTCGCTGCACTCGGAAATTTTTTTTTCATAGGAATATTCATCTGATTCAGATTCTACGATGTCGTGGGACTCAAGAGAGCTAACAATGTTCTTGGTAGAGCACATCTATTGGTATCTTGTTTAGTATCCATCATTGTAAATCACTCAATTAAGACTGCCTCTTCATAATATATGAGAAGTGAATGTTTATGTAAGGAGGAACATACATGTAGCTAACTGTACTTAATTAATAGGCTGTTCTGCCTTTCTAGAAAACAAAAACAAAACAAACAAAGGGAAGTTAAGTAGGGTTGAAGCAGAACCTCCGAACCAAGTTGATGGCTATGTCGGCAACATCCTAGCCTACACCCACATGACAATAGGTAGTTCCAAATATTGCACTCCCCGCACAGTTTCTCCACTCATCGTCACCTACACACAACCTACACAGGACAGGCCAAAAGCCTACGCATGCTTTTTCACAAAAACACTTCAGATCCGGTTTTACAGCTAAATCTACCTTGCTATTCACAACTACACTAATTTCGCAATCCGGACTCGCCAATCAAATATTGCAACAATCCACGCCTGCTACAGTAGATTGACCCCAGAGTTATGACAGCCAGCCTACTCACAAGAAAACTACGCATGCTTTTCTCCCCTAACCCCTCCCTTGCTACGTTACACATGCACAAAGCCTAGCTACAACTCACCACTGCTTTTTGCCAGGGCCCCACAAACGGCAGCTAGCCACGAAAATGGGCGGAGTCTATGAGATAGAAAGGTCACTTTCCTAAAGACAACTGACTAGAGAAGACTGGATGACCATCTGTCCGGCAAGCTGCCTGCCAGCCTTTTAGCTACACTCACAAACACTACTACAGACTTCAGGCTGGATTTTACACACAAACAGGATACTCAGCGTTACACGCGGCCTAAACGGCTTCTTATTAAAAAAAAAAAAGAGGTTTGAAAGTGTACCGCTCGGCCACATCAAAGTGCCGAATTTGCCCTTGAAAGTGCCGCTTTCCACATCAAAGTGACACCCCCCCCGCTGTTGATTCCGGTTGCCGCCATGGGAAAATGTAAATAGTTCAATGAATCTCATTAACTTTACGTAGCTCACGTGACCTTGCTGATTGCTCATTAATTATTCATGAGCCGTTTTACAGGGATTTTTTCAACTTCCCTTCCTACCTTAAAGTGACATTATGATACCACGGACATGGAATGTTATTATCTGGAATCATTGGAATGTTGAGAAATTAAGGTGGTGGGATACCAAAACATACTTCAATAGCCTCAAGCAATTCAATTATTAATATCTCATCACCTATACTACCTAACTATATACAATGTACTTTTCACAGCACTGTTACTGCTTGTGAACAAGCATGTAACTCAAAAACCCACTGAGATATTGAGCCTATACAGGAATTAGCAGAATCTTGAGTGAGCAATAGCTGTTTTGTGTGTGCTCTCCATGTAGGTGCTCAGTGACTCAGAGAGCTGCCCGAGTGACGACGATGACTTTGAAAGTCTAGATGAGGTAGGTACCAAGGTTGCTCTGCCTAAACAAACAAGTACTGGCTTTAAGAACACTTGAGTGAGCAACAGGTGCTCACATCTCTGCAATTGGCTATACAAACTCTACTAACCTGGGAAACGTACTTGATAACTATGTAACAGACTTGTCCAGATCTCTGACTGTTCATGTGCCATAGATTCAAAGCCGACATCCTTGTAACACTGACAGAGTTTAAACGAACTGTCAGCTAACGCTGTTCTTCATAAACCCAACAAATTCGACTTGGTGCGCCAGACCATCCTGCGAGGGGGCGAGGGGGCGAGCGTAGGTCTGGGCACAAAACTACTGTGCATTATCTGCATAGTGCACATTTTCTAAATAACGCCCAACAGAACTGTGGCTGTCTCAGGTCAGTGAGAGAACCTAATACTGTAGACACCAGTTGGCAGTGATTACGGGGCTAGTTAGTGTGCTCGGACAACTTAAGTAACGGTTGAGGGCTTGTCCTTGCGCACTAACTAATTATTCCATAATCACTGCCAACTGGTGTCTAAATATTACAATTAAGGTCACGATATATTGACTACACTGCACTTGGCAATTAGGATTCCTTATCTGTACCATTATACGCATGCTTGATTCTATTCTACATAATTATGTGTTTGATTAATGTTCCCTTCAGCAAACAGTCCCACCTCCACCAAATGCCGTGCCGTTTATACGCCTTACCTTGGAAGAACAACTAGAAGCAGAACTGAACTATTTAATTGCATTAGAATTACTTATTAATAATAATTGACTTATTGTAGTAACTAAGGAGACAGTTGAGTTAACAGCCACAGTGCTACATACATGTACAACATGCTAGTACCCCGGTTGAGGGGTCATGCTACGTGGGTCGTGCATGTGTGATTCGTCCCTATGCTTCGATCGTGCTTGAAAACAAACCAGTCTGAACTGAAATCCGTCTCTCTAGCCCTCCCTCTGTCTGCCCTCCCATTTATGTTTCTCTGCGGACTGATATTTGTTTAGCCCGTATGACTGTGGTTTGGCGGGGGTAATTGTAGTCTCGTGACCAGCCTCACTCCGGCCGGAACCCAACTACCCATCCTAGAATGCATATGAGCAAGCATGCTTGGTGCTCTAGTATGACACGTGTGCAGACCCCTTTTTTGAGGTAAAAGTTTAACTTAAATAATACACTTGTGCGCGTACTTACGTGTAGGCACGTGCATGCGAACGAAAACGCGAGACCAAGTGTGGCATGACAGCGTTCACAATGCATACCACCAGAAACAAACTTGAGCCACATCACGTCGACGTGAAATAAGGAGAGTACGTTGGCGCTACAGTTATAGTGCGCTTGCACACGGGATCTCGTTCTAACCCCGCCCCCTAGCTCTTTATTAGATACGTCGCGTCGATGTCGTAGTTGGGTCACGTGTTTCAGAGCGTCACTTGGCCACGCCCACTTTCAATTGTAGTTTGGGCGTGATAGTAGGTGGTAGTAGGTGGAGCTGCTGCGTTTTTCTATTTTACATTAATTTTTACAAGTATGTAAACGAAGTAATGTAAAGTCAATGTAATTTCACTTTTCTAGCTCCTATTCGTTGGCACTAAGCAAGGATAGTAATTTTGATGTACTAATAATGTAAAATAGTGCAATAATAGTAATTGACATTTTTTTTCCTGTGAGTGCAGAGATCCACAGCTCTGTGTAATGTGTTCCTCTTTCATTTGTTGTTGAATTTTTACTCTTATCTCTAACAGTGACTTAGCAGTTAGGGAAATCGAAAAATGCTCCTTTTGTACAGTCTCCAGTACGATACTGTAGATGGCTGTAATTGTACCAGCATAGTTATCAACGTCAGTGTTGTGTCTCACATTTTTCAGATAGTTTATGATTCCAAGGAATACATAGTGTTCTGCTGGCCTGAAAGAGGTTCTTCAATTTTCATGAATTTGATAGTCCCTTTCCTCATCATATCTTGTTCTGGTTGCCTATATCTCTTTCTACGAGGTTTAGAACTGTCCACTGGTTGATCTGAGTGCTTGCCAAAAGAATTGTCACAGTTTACACACCTGCAATCTGTAGAGCAGGGTGAGTTTTCTTTTAAGCAAGGGCAACGGGATGAATAGTTTGTTTTGTTGGAACAGTTAAGTCGTTCTTTGTCACTGGCATTTCGTCCACGCCCACAGCGACAGAAGGTCTTTTTGGATGCCTGAAGCTGTTGGTCACTGTTATATTCTGCTGTACGGCTGTGAACCTGTAGATGAGTGTGTCTGTTTATTCACTGCTAAGTTGTAATGACCTGGTCCCACTTGAAGGAATGCAAGGAGGATAGGTTCAGGGAGGATAGGTTCAGGATGTACGGGGGGATGTATGGAAACATATGGCCAGCTTTCAATGGAAGTGAACACAACAAAAGTGACTCTGAATACATTAGATAGTTCAAGCAGCATTGCATCACTTAATTCACTTGAGAATGTACCCAAGATTGCTTCATCTTCACAATCCAAAACTTCAGAAAAAAATGGTTGGTATTCTGTGCGATTATTGAGCCATTCATCAACCAGGAGTGCCCTAAGCTGTTTAACTATTTCACAGTTGGACATGTTAGAATGTATGTTAAGTGATTGAAGGTGAACAACTAGCTGCTCACCTCCATTCTCATAGCAGTGCTGTAGGTGGCGAGCAACTGAATGAAATAAGCAGTCTCCATCACGAGGCACATCAACTGCTTGCAACTGAAATGACTCTAGAACTGATTCGAGTCGTTTTTCGTGCTTCAGCTACCGTGTCAGAGCAATACTGGAGGAATGTGGGAAACAATCTAGTTGCTTTGGCCAGCAAGTTTGAAAGCAGGCAGCAACAATTATTACCTGCTTTATCTTGACTGTTACAGTCAAGATAAAGCATGAAAGTTATTCTTACATCAGTTAAAATTCCTAACCTTAACTGGTTCTATGCTGTGTTTATGCAGGTCCGTGCCTTCCTACAATTGGGAAGGAATGGTGGCAAAGAAAGCCTCAGTGTGGCTGTTGATGTTGCCACCAACCTAATGCTGAAGAAGGGCATAACACCAAGTTCACGCTTGACGATCTTAGGGATAACATCACACACTACAACTGTGGTGCTAGGGCGCAAAGTCGCAGGTTCCACCAACTGGATAGGGATATGGAGTGGACTGGGCCTACAGTGACACTAAAGGTGCCTGTGATCCACCTAAACATTTTCCCTGAAGATGTGCGTCTGGCTCTCATAAGAAGTAAGCATCCGTACATTTAGTGTTGACACTTGTGTTTGTATCTTATATACTGCTATACTTTAAAAGAGAACAGTGTGTGACCACAATAATTTGAACATCCTTTTTGGCTGGTGTTTAGGTGTAAATCCACACTGTCAACCGAGCTCCCAGACTGGTACCTCCACCTCCAACATCGCCCCACCTGGTACCTCTACCCCCACCTCCAACATCGCCCCGCCTGGTACCTCTACCTCCACCTCCAACGATGTCCCGCCTGGTACCTCGACCTCCACCTCCAACATCGCCCCGCCTGGTACCTCTACCTCCACCTCCAACATCGCCCCGCCTGGTACCTCTACCCCCACCTCCAATATCGCCCCGCCTGGTACCTCTACCTCCATCTCCAACAATGTCCCGCCTGGTACCTCTCTGACTGGTGGGAGGCGACGAAAGCGTCCGGCTGATGTCCTCCTAGATTCGCTGCATAAAGGATTTCAGCCAGTTCGCAGCAGACGTAAGCATGGAAACTAGTTTACCCAGTTAATAACATTAGTAAGATATGCTATAACGTAAACATATATACACGTGAGAACTCAAGATATTTTACATTAAAAGTGCACCTTACTGAATATAGTATCTTACTGAGTTTCAGAGTTATGCTGAAAAATCTGTCATTAAAACTACCAGCAGTAAATGAATGCAATGTGCATGTATACTGAAATGTGTGTGTTGAAGAGATCGATGCTTAGGTAATACAGCACTCCATAATATTATCTCATACATTGTAGCATTGCAGGACTCAGTTTTTACACTCACCGCAGTTAAAAAGTTAGTGTGAAAGTGTGCATACACAGATTACCTTATGCAGTACGTGTATATAAACATATCTTTGAGAACAATGAAAGTGCAGGAGTATACGTGCAGTACAAGCTATGTTTTGACAAGCTAATACACATGCATATATGATGACAGAAAGCCTTCAGGAAGCTAGGTAAGGTCTCACTGGCAATACATTGCTATACTACAATTCACCATTGAAAATCGGATGCACTTTACTCGACTATATATTCCACCTGTATGCCCCTGCTCTGTCTACCCTACAACCAGCACTACAACTATACAAATTCAACTACTACCTCTGCAACCACTACAACCAGCACAACCACTGCAACCACTACAACCAGCACCACTACAACCACTGCAACCAGCACAACCACTACAACCAGCACAACCACTGCAACCAGCGCAACTACTACAACCACTGCTACCACTACAACCAGCACAACCACTGTAACCAGTGCAACTACTATAACCACTGCAACCACTACAACCAGCACAACCACTGAACCAGCATAACCACTGCAACCAGCGCAACTACTATAACCTCTGCAACCACTACAACCAGCACAACCACTACAACCAGCAGAACCACTACAACTATATACCACAACCTCTACAATCAACACAACCACTGCAAGCAGTACAACCAGCACAACCACTACAACCAGCAGAACCACTACAACTATATACCACAACCTCTACAATCAACACAACCACTGCAAGTAGTACAACCAGCACAACCACTACAACCACTGCAACCAGCAACCACTGCAACTACCACAACCAGCACAACCACTACAACCAGCACAACCACTGTGACGAGCACAACCACTACAACTAGTACAACCACTGCAACTAGTACAATTACCACTACCACTGCAACTAGTACAACTACCACTATACCACTGCAACTAGTACTAGTACAACCACTGTGACTAGCACAATCAGTGCAACTAGTAGAGTGAATACAACATCTATAGCATGCTATACATGCACTGTGTGCATACTTAGATATTATTCCCATAGAGACCACAACTATTCATTATATTTGGTGCTTGCAACACCAAGTAACCCCCCTATTATCTACTGGAGAGGGATGTAGCATGCCTAGGAGAGGCAGCACACACATAGCAAAGGCAGTTGCTGTAGTGGGGAGGGATGAAATGTAATTGTTATAGTGGGTATGATCAATTTTACGATTAAGTTGTGGTATTACTGATAAGCCATTTTTTCCCCAAACAGATTGTATAATACAAACAAGTGCACTGAAGCCTGCCATAAATGGCAGGCCTCAGTGCAGTATACCGTCAACTACTTCAATGTCTTTATCACTGCATATAAAGCTGCATCTACATTATCTGTAGTGTTGCGTATTAACTTTAAGTTCAATCCATTTTCTTAAATCATGAATAAGTGCATATAATATAGGATAGGGAATAAAGGTTCAGAATAATGGGACAGAATAGAATATCAAGATTCAGGTAGCAGCAAGTGAGATGAGTTCTGTCAGAAGAGAGGCTCTGGCTTTGCCCCTCATCACCATCTTGGAGGCTGGGCTCCTCCCCTTGCTGACTGCGTGCTGAATGATCTGGATTCAGAGTCAGCAGATTGTAGTGCCAACCTGGACAGCAGAAGAGTGAATACTATACTCTGCTCCCTCTTCTCCGGTCTGTGTTCTTGGAGCGCTCAGTGTCTACCTGCAGAGCCATGGAGCAGATAATAATTTATTGGCACAATCCTAGGGTGAATCTATTATTTTGTACCTGGTCTTGCCTGCGTGCAGCTGCTCTGGCAGCTCTCATTTGGTCTCGATTCTGCGCCCGCACAGCAATGAGCGGTCTCCGTGGACGTCCGACTGGCCCTGACAGCTCTCACTTGGTCTTGATGCCGCCACCGTCGCTCGGCAGAGGTGGTAGCGGTGGTGGGAGCCGGGGAGGGCCGGTTGGTAGCTTTGCTCGGATGTCTTTGAGCCATTCTTTGCTGCAGCATCATGCTCCTCGTCATGCGCCTGTCCCCAAAAGCATGCAGTTGGTCCATTCTATACTCTCAATTAGTATTTAGCAAACAGACTGTCAGCGCCTGTCATCGACAAGTATACACACTACTGATCACTGCCAGTCATCGCTGGAAAGTGCTCGAACACTGTTTACCTGTCATGGCTGGATTCATCATGAGGGCACGTGCGTTCACCCCGACGAGGTTTTATGTGCGCGGGTCACAGGTCAAAATACATCTGGGAGTGCGCGCATGCGGCTTCCGTCTTCGGTTTCATCACCAATAGTCTAAGTTTCGGTTTTGTCACCCACGGAACCAATTGTAAGTATAGCAACATACAATGTTGAGATATAAAAATGGTCAATACAGTAGCCGTTGAGGAGGAATTCTCAGGCATATAACAAAATTCTCAACTCGGAGAATCTCATCAGAGTATCGGTATATTGAGATCACTCAAACTAGTGACTCCGAATCAGTATGGTATACACATTTATAAATATGAAATATCAAACTGTCTTTGAATTTCTTGGTAAAGGTGTCGAGCTACTGCTCACGCTGTACTCTGTATAGTGACCTGCACCACCAAGTATTATTAATGTAGCCCATTGATCTTGAGTCGAGCATTAGCGGACATCATCATGAGACCAAATGTGTCTATTTTGATATTCAATATGGGGTGCCGTTTGTGTCAAAACTACCAAATGAGTCAACGTATCCAACTAGTCTACATCGATGTATAGCAAGCTGGGAGACGATCCGTTACGGCAACATCAGTTCTGCGACGACGAATCACATTGACAGCGACGAATTTCACAGTGACGAATGTGTTTAAATTCTGTGGCATTCAAATCACGTGGTGACGCGAATCACACTGACAGCGATGAATTCACTGAGGCGAGGAATTTCACAGCGACGAATCTGTTCTGCGGCGTCAAATTACGTGGCGACGAATCGTAAATGCCATTATGTGACATGTCATAAGTAGTGAGCACGTGATCGAGGAAGATGGCTGCCGCCTTTGATGAGCTAGAAAGAGGTATCGACAGCACTGCAACAAGCACTGATTTCAAGTGGGCTGACGGGTACTGTGGAAGAGAGGTTAGCCCTTAAATATTATGAATGTCATTCATGATTGTATACAGTGATGTCATGTAGCTAGCTAGCTACTTGCCATAAAATGTGATTGGACCGCAGCAGATGTGAGTTAGACCAGTAACGTTGAACCTCTGTGCTCTTTTTTCCTACATGTAGATTACCTGGACATCCAATAGTAAAGGTTAGTGTTGAAGAGATTGAATATCTTCGTGGATTGTGATTTATGTGGACAAAAATAGCAGAAATAGTAGGAATCAGCCAGTCTACTTTGTATTGACGTTTGGAAGGTGTTGATCTTGCCAGCACATACTCAGACATCAACAGTAAACTTGACGGGATGGTGGAATCAATCAAGCAAACACATCCCAATGATGTCTTGGCATTGTACTTTCCCGATCTAGAGTAAGGGTGTCTATTCATCGTGTAGATCCTGCCATTAGGAGAAGTGTTACAATTTGCAGGCGTGTGTACAGTGCAGGGACCTAACTCACTCTGGCACATAGATGGCCATCCAAATTGATTAATTGTCGTCTTGTTCATGGAGGGATTGACGGCTATTCAAGAACCGTAGTCTACCTTCGTTGTTCTACTAATAATCTAGCCTCCACTGTAATGGCTTCCTATTCAGATGCTGTCGCCAAGTACGGCATGCCTAATCAAGTCAGGTCAGACCTAGGTGGAGAGAACACAGAAGCGTGGCGATACATGGTCGAGCAGCATCACTCAGAATATGCTGTTTTGGTTGGATCATCAACCCATAATGAAAGGATAGAACGCCTGTGGCGAGACGTTTACAGGTGTGTTGGTGTACTGTATGCTGACCTTTTCAGGGAAATGGAGGATGACGGTAGACTAAGCTGCCTAAATGAGGTGGACTTGTTTTGTTTGCATGCTGTATTTTTGCCAAGGATCAACAACGCTCTTGACATCAACCTATATTGACCTATGTTGCATCCACTGTCTACGTCACAAAACCAAACACCTAATCAGTTATTCATCCAAGGTGCAATGAGGCAAAATATGACCCCATGCACACACCTCCCTATGGTTCTAGTAGAATTCAGGCTCCAACCCATCATGATGCAGTTGCTTTTCCCAGATCTACATTTAATCCTTGTGATGACCTCCAGCAAGCACTCCATCAACTAGATATGCTAGGAACGACTGATGACTTTGGTTATTCAGTATATCAAAAAGTGTGCCGTGTAGTTGGTCGTCCTCTGTCTGCTCTTTGTTCATTGCTGTTTTGTTGGATTGTCTTCTGTACTTTTGTCCATGTATTGCTATCTTTCTTGAGAATAATAATTTGCAGTAGTTTTAAATTGCACCAGTCATAAAATATGTTTGTACCCTGTATTAAAATAAAAGCAGAGATGTTACTGCATGTATTAGCCCTATTTATTAAAATATGGACACTTAAATAAACCAGGGAGTGTTACTATGAACCCTGTAGCTACATCATGATCAGTGATATGTTTCAGTAAACCAGGGATGCTACACTGAGCCCTTGTAGGCTGCACAAAATAACTAGCTATTAATGCAGGGATGTTGCTATGAGCGTTGTAGATACATTTCAGTAAACCAAGGATGCTACTATGAGCCCTGGGTGTACATCAGTAGTTATGATACTGCAGGATGCCAGCTGATGTGAGCCTGCATCGACGATGACCTTTTAACTTTAATTCTCGGTGGTACTTTTAAGTGGTACTTTTAAGTGGTACATTGCAGCAGGAAATCACTGTGTAGGTGCAACTTAATGTTAATTCTTTGCACGCTAAGTGCAGGAAAACATGCACGCATGATTGTTAGACTACGCGAAGTGCAGGAAAACACGCATCCGGTACTTCCTGAGTATTATAATCACAGTACGCTAGGGGGCATCCCCTGTCTTTACATAGCTTCTGACCACGTAAGCACGAAAACCACAGAGAGCTACAACCGGAAGTATACTAATCGCGCCATGGCTGCCGATCGAGAAAAGGATCTGGAACCTGTAGAAAACGTGATAGTTTCAGGTTCTCACGAGTTGTGTAGGTGCCTAAGGCTGTCTCAACCACAACTGCGTCGTTTTTCGCCCCCTCCGCTCCCTGGTAGACAATCTGATGGCTTCAAACGGGTGAGAAATTTGAAGCACTCCACGTGGTCGGGAGTTACCTGCTCAAGCCGGCTGTAAACGACACTTCATCTTAGGTATGGCTTACTAAGCTTGTTAAAGCGTTTACACACGCTTTGTGTAATTCGAAATTAATCACAGGCACGCTGTTATTTAATTAATGACGCGTACACGCCCATCATGACATCATTTTACGTCGTGTGCAAAGAGTTAAGGTACTGCAACACTTAAAATCCTCCCTTAATGTTAATGGAAGTGTCTAATTAACCCGTACAGGACTGTTGACAGTGGCTAAAGTACAGTTTGGTACATGTACTAGTACTGCTGTAGATAATAGTCAACTTCATAAAGTGCTTGTTTTACTGTAGTAAGGCATCCATTACATTTCACACACCCTTGATACAGTGTATATTCAGCATGCTGTGTCACTTTTAATTGTTTCATAAGCTTATTTTTGATCATAATCATGAATGTGGACGCTTGGCTGCAAGTATGGAGCTGTGGTGCAGCGGCTTGAATGCAGTGGATTTTCAGTGAAGTCGCGAGTAGCTACTATCGAAAAGCTGCTAAAATATACATTGCTTACAGAGCTGCTTGTGCTATTGTCTGCATATCCATCTGGCAGATTTCATTAGAAGGTGTGGCATAGCACCGGCATGCGCCGGTACACATGAGATTGAAGATTTTGATATCGTCTATGGCACAATTCGGACCTTTGCCACTGGTGCCCCGTATCCACCACCGTCTGGCCTTGTTCCCTTATCCGAGATCAAACACGTGTGGTAACACCCTTTACCTACCAGTTGGGAGGCCGTTGCTCTCACAGGATCAGTTTGCATACTGCATGGCATATGGCATCCTCAATGCTGCTGGATTTGGTCGTGTGTAGGCGTTCTCAATGAGTCTTGTCACTTTGAAATACTGACGTGTTCATGCATTATACTCATCTTCACCTCTCGTACATATACAATATCTTCAGTGCATGCATTGGCTGTTGTGTTTCATGAATTGTATACTGCTGCATGCAAACCATGCCTATAAAATTTTGTAGATGCCCCAAGTACACTACCTTCCTTCTTAATGGCCATCATTAGCATTTACTCCAAGAATTATAGTGTCCTTCAAATATAAAAAATACCAAAGAGTACACACAGGATTACAAATAATTAACTGCAGTCATTGCACTGTTGCAGATGATTGTACAACGTTCACCTTTTGTACAATTTAAACTGACTTTACCTATACAATGATTGCACAACTCTTTGTTGTACAACTTATAATTAAAATTATTATTTTAGCATGAAGTTCATGACTAAGACTTACTTGGGTAACTCAGTCGCAGGCAGGACTATATTCTATGTGTTGACGCTGACTTTAAGTGCAGGAACACCAAAGATTATTTTGTTAGTAACACTGTCATAACCACTAACATTCTCGGTGATCTTCTGTAGTACGTCATCGAAGATGGTTAACCGATGCTCCTCGGACGAATCCTTCTCTTCGAACACTACTCGTGCCATTTTACAGTAGTGACATCTCCCTGCCTTCATCTTCCCTCCACATTTCGTGCATTCTGCACTCTCGGTTAGTCCGTCAATTTTAACTTTGGCGGGTAGTCCTCGCAAGACTGTCGTCATATTCCCTTGCAGTACTGAACATGTCGTCGTCGCAGGCATGTACTGTTCCAGCGCATCCCTATCCAGATCTGCAACCGCTCCGATCTCAGCAGTCTCAGTAATTGTAGACAGCTCGGACACAGACAGGTAGTTGATGCCGTCGTACACTCTCACTTTCACTTTCTCCAGACTGTAAGATAGATCTTCCTCCAACTTTCCGACGTCTTTCTGCCATAGCACTACGCGACAGGTACCAGTGCTATCTCCGACAACACACTCCTGCTTCGTCAACTACCGCCATGATGCTTTTGACTGCACGTCTTCAGGAGGCTTTACGCTTAAGACTTTAACTGTTACTGTTACTAGCTGATTCACTGCCAGATCTTGCAGGTCGTCGACATGAACCATTTTTGCAGTATCCAAGTCTATGGCCTTCAAATCCGTCAAAGGTTTTTGCAGATTTTGTCACATTACTCCGCCTGGGGCTAGCGATGAGTTCGAAACCGGCACCTGCATCTGCTGCCTTCACAGTGCAGTCCGATATAGCAACTGGAGTTTCGTCTTTGCAGAAAGAATCGAGCCGCACTCTCAGCTTTGGGTCAAAGGACACCATGCGCATCGTCTTTTTTCCATCGGTAATCTTACCAGTAAAATATTGAACTTGAGAATTCTTCTTGCTTACTTTAACGGGGGATAGTTCGGTCAATACTCCGTGCACAGTGCACCCGTCACTTGTTTTACTTCTTTCTGACGGTGAAACCTTGTCCAGCTGCAGTGCATGTTTTGCTGCCATTGTCGCCAACTAAAAGTAACTTGGCTGCTGAATGCGAGTGCCCTGATTTTTTTCCCCCTCAGAAGTTGAGAATATTGGGAAAATGGCAGATTTCGGAGCTTTTGCAGCTGTTGACTGCAAAGTCTTGCAATGTAGTATTAAGCCGGTAGCTACTTGCGCAGCTAAAAATAACTTGACTGCTATCGGAGAGTTCTCAGGTTTCAGAAGCTGTGAATATCGAAGCAGAACGGCAGAATTCGTGATTTTGCAGCTGCTGACGGCAAAGTCTTGCAGTATAGTACTAAGACAGTAGCTACTTGCGCAGCGAAAGATGACTTGGCTGCTTTCGGAGTGCTCGGATTTTTTCCGCTCTATAGCTGTGACTATCGGAGCAGAACGAGATTTCACAGATTTTGCTGTTGTTGACGGCAAAGTCTTGCTGTGTAATATTAAGCCAGTAGCTACTTTCGCTACTATAAATGACTTGGCTACAATCGGAGAGTGCTTGGATTTTTTCCCCTCGACTATCGAAGCAGAACGGCAGATTTCACAGATATTACTGCTGTTGACGGCGAACTCTTGCAGTATAGAATCATGCATGCACTAGCAAACTGATACAAACGTACGAGATAAACTTGTCTATTAAACTGCCTATAGCCTAAAACACATGTCAATGAACTACACATCTAAACCTGAAAACTCTCTGACAAAGCTGTCCCAAACAGCTACTTTTATACAGAAGAACACTGACATAACTCCTTCCGAGTTAACCAACCAAACTCTTTCTCTTAGGCCTGTTGGTAAAAAGGAACATTCTCATTGGCCAGGCCACTCTAACTAATCCTTCTGGAGAATTTTTTTTCTTCTCATGGCTATAAGGTCTCTTAGGACCAACCAAATTCTATGGGCCAGAAGATGCATCTGCAAAATGATTCTGATTGGTCTCCAAGCAAAAGCATTTCTGATTGATCTCCAAGTATCTACACACAACAATTATTCAGTGGTAAAGCTAATGTGTCCCAATGAATCAAAGAAGGCTAAGTAATCTTTCACCCACCCGGTAACGATATTAAAACCACGCGCACTCACCCTCTCCAGATAATACTCTCATGCCCAAACGTGACCAGTTACATAACGATGTGTATCGATCATGTTTTTTTTCAGAACCTCCATATGTGCAGTCACGATTAGAGTAAGTAATGGATGTTCGGTCGACAGATATAATCGGACACACTAGCGCTGTACGCATGAATTACCGCAAGTGGGCGGGGCCTTCGATCAGCACTATAGACCTTTCACACTCTGAGTTCCAAGTTTGGTGTGTCACGGGGTCGGGCTCGTATACTTCGGCTTGTAGGCTTTTCAGCAGAACTCCGGATCTCTCAAAAAGAACTCTATCATTATCAGCACAGGTGGCTTATATACTGGCAACATACAGCTCAAGGCAAGAACAGGCAGACAGTCCAAAACGGCTTACAGAAAACACATAGCATACATAAAGCACACGAAAACCCATTATTAAATCAAGACTCTAGTCTCCTATCGTGTCTCGTTGAGCTTCATTACATCTCCCTCGGGTCAATCAGCGACGTCCCCGTCGAGGTCGCAGCCGGTCAGCCCAGGGTCCAGCTACAGGCTCTTGGGTCCCCATCTCAGGTGCACGTTTTCGAGTGTTCCCAGTCCGTCTCTTCCTATTTCTTTTCTTCCTTGACCATGTCTTTCCATTGGGTATTTCCCCTGGGCATTTACGAACTCTATCAAGGGAGACGAAGATTGGAGTATCTTGGGGTCTGTCTACCAAACGCACACTGGCATTTGTTGGAGTCAGCTCAATGATCCGATAAGGACCGTGAAATGGCCGGGCGAACTTCCACGCTTTACCTCGAACTTCTCCTGGCATATGGACAAACACCCTATCACCAACATGGTATTCTCTCATTCTTGCTTTTTGATCATAATGCTGCTTTTGCTTCTTTTGAGCCTGACAGATGTTTTGTCTGGCCAATTCCCAGGCATCAGAAAGGTTACAGACAAGGTCTGTCTTGAAGTCGTCAATGTCTACTTGATAGCATGTACGTGGCTGAGTTAGAGCGACTTCGGTGGGCAGTCGGGCATCTTGACCATAAAGTAAACAGAATGGTGATTCCCGAGTTGACTCTTGCATGCTTGTTCGATAGGCATAGAGGACGTAAGGAATCCGTTTGTCCCAGTCTCTGCCACTGTGGTCCACCGTTTTGGCTAACATGTCTGTCAATGTTGTATTAAATCTCTCGACAAGGCCGTCACATTGTGGGTGGTAGGCCGAGGTGTTAATCTTCTTAATTCCTAGCAACACATAGACTTCTTGTAAGATGTCTGACAGGACGTTTGCACCTCTGTCTGACACGAGTTTGGCAGGCACTCCATGACGGCTGATCACTTCGACGAGAGTTTGAGCTATAGTTTCAGCAGTCTGATTGGCAACAGCAAACACTTCAGGCCATTTTGTTAAGTAGTCCATGAAGACCACGGCGTATTTGTTGCCATCATAGCTGCAAGGAAATTGAATGACGTCAACTCCAATGCAATCAAAAGGGCCAGCCACAGGTATTGGAGAAAGTGGAGGCTTTTGAGCCTTCCCAACATGGCGGAATGCACAAACCAGGCATGACTGACACCACTTTCGCACATCTGTTCGAAGGCCTGGCCGCCAGTAGTGTGTTTGCAGTTGACTGTATGTCTTTATCTCCCGCAAGTGCCCCGACAGTATGCCACCATGAGCTTCTTGGATGAGCTTTTGGCGCTGGCTTTTGGGGACCACTAGAAGTAGGCAACCATTGGGCTGGTTAAAATACAGTACACCATCCATGAGGGAGAAGTTGGAGGATGTCAGAACAAGTCATTTAGCCTCAGTATCCGCAGCAGGGAGCTCTCCGGTCTTCAGGTATGTGATTAATGAGGCCAATTCTCCATCAGCGGCTTGTAGCTCAGACCATTCACCATCCTCAGGCTCCGGGGACACTGTTTGCACAGCAGCAGCAACAGCAACATCTATTGCAGGATTGGTTTGCAAAGGAGCTTCCAAGTTCTCATCTCTGACATCTTGGGTTGTTTCTGTGTCTGGGGAGATACGTGAGAGTGCGTCTGCAACAGAATTTTGTTTCCCCGGACGATATTCAATCTTCAAGTCCAACTCCTGTAGTGCAAGTCCCCAACGGGCTAGCTTTCCAGAAGGATGTGGTGTATTGAGTAGGGATTTTAAGGCAGAGTGATCTGTCAAGACTTTACATTGGTGTCCGTAGAGATAGACATGGATATGCTTTGTGGCCCAGACCACTGCCAAGGCTTCGAGCTCAGTAATCCCATAATTACGTTCATGCTTTTGCAGTGTCCTGCTGGCATAGGCTATAGGTCTGCAGCTGGTAGTTTCACTGCCTTGTTGCTGGGACAAGACTGCACCAAGTCCCACTCCGGAAGCATCTGTTTCAAGGGTGAAAGGAAGCTCAAAGTTTGGAAAAGCGAGTATTGGAGGTGTAGTTAGCAGCTCCTCAGCTTTTCCAAGGCCACTTGACATGAAGTCCACACAAATGGGGTATTCTTGCGTGTGAGGGCATACAATGGTTCAGCTATTTTAGAAAACTGGTGTGAAACGCTGGTAGTAAGAGGCAATGCCAAAAAATTGGCGGAGAGGTGTAAGTCCCATTGGAATAGGGTAGCTTTGAATTTTGTCTCATTTGGTAGGGTCAACACTTATTCCTGCTTCGGAGATCACGTGTCCAAGATAAGTGACCTCTTGTCGTGCAAATGCACACTTCTTGGGCTTCAGGCGCAGTCCTGCCTTTCTAAGTCTATCACCAATTGCAGGTTTCGAAAGTGCTCCTCCCAGGTGCTTGAGACAACCAAAATATCGTCAAGATAAACAAAGCATTGTTTTCTTGCCTGCCCTTGAAGGACTGTTTCCATTAGACATTGGAAAGTAGCAGGTGCGTTGCAGAGTCCGAATGGCATTACAGAAAATTCAAACAATCCGGAATGAGTGATAAATGCTGTTTTCTCTTGATCAGCAGGATCCATGGCCACTTGCCAGTAATTGCTGTTGTCTGCAACCCCAATGGCTTTAACTGGAGTAGTTGATAGCTTGTTCTTTTCTTGTTCATTGTTATTGCCCAAAGGTACCTTTGACTCCGTGTCAATTTTCATTTTGACGGTTAGGCCTTTGTCTGGTTTGGAGATGACTGCATTGGAGATGCATTGAATGGAGATTCATGTGTACTGGGGAGTGGGTGTAGGCCTTTATTACTTTCCACGACATCTGCTTGCCATATCCAACCAAGGATTTGTCCTCTCCTAAGCCAAGTTGGAACCTCTGCAAAATTGTACACTGGCAGTAACAATTGGCCTTTGTTGTTCGGTGATAATAGTGAGTTTGGAATGTCAACAGTTTGGTCATGGTTCAGACGACCATCAGGTTCGAACAGTTGAGGTGAGGAGGAAGGATGGGTTTGGTGCATTCTGGCTTGTAGTAACTTTCCAGATCGGGCTGGCAGTTTGCAGGCTCTCACGAGTCCAACAATTCCTTTTTGTTGTGGCCCTGAGTTGGTCGGTCCTGATATTTTCCGATGACGACCACCACCCACGATCTGACAAGGAGTAGGTTGTCTTGGTTTGGAGGCAGTGTTATTCGGAGTATCTTTCTCCGATGCAAGCAGGGGTGTTTCTGCAGTCATTGACTGCTGTATGTCATTTGGGGTAGACCCTTCCTCTGTGGTGACTGGTGGACTCCGGTTCTTTTGGTTTTGGTTTTCAAGCAAGGACTGTCCCTTGGCATCCAGGATTTTAATTCCAAGTTTGGGCATCAGGTCGGTACCCAGAAGCAAGTCAACTGGCGTGCTTTCCTGGACTAACACAACACCTTTCACTTGGCATTCTCCGGCCTTGAGGTCAACCGTGACCTCTGCGCCAATGGACAGTCGCGAACCACAGTAGGCATGAAGCTGTACGCTTGGGTTGCTCAACTGAAGATTCTTAGCCCTTTGGCATCTGTGTTCTCCGAGGGTCGGGAAACTTCCTTGTTCATGCCCACTATCCAGAATCTGGCGGCATAAGGTTTTAGATATAATGGTTGCTGGGCAGCCAGTATCCACTAAGGCTTCCACCTCAATTCCCTCCATGGTCACTGGAAGTTTAGGCATGGGACCCAGACTAAGGGATTGGAGTGTACTCTGTTTGGAGGAGTCTCCATCCTGGTTGTCGTGACGTACACCGTACATCCAGTTTAAAGGTTGGCTTGGAGCGCTTGATACCGTTCCAGCTTGCTGAACTGTCTCCTCAGGTGTTACTGCTGCCGTTCTTGGAGTATTTTGCCGACCACGGGCTTCTTGGAATCTAGTCCCTTGTCTGCAATTTCTAGCCACGTGTCCCGGCTGGCGGCACTTGTAACAAACAATAGTTGTCGGATTGTGCTCTCCATGCCTGAACTGTCTTGGTGGGTCACGATTAAGACGCTGGTTCTGTTGATACGGTGGAGCTGTATTCTCTTGGTACTGTTCAGTTGTTGGTGCTTGGTAATTTCTTGGATTGGGGTTGGTAAAGGCGGCACTCTCCAGGTCCTTCAAACGGGCCTCCTCGAAACGCGCTTTCTGCCATAATTCTGAGAAGGTCACTCCCTCCAAGTATGCAATTTTCCTCTTTATCTGCGGAACAAGACCACCAACAAACTGACTGCTTAGCACCGCCTGGCCCTCTCCTGTGCATCTGCATTTCCATGTATTGCATTAGGGTAAGCTCTTTGGAACAAGCGCTGTAGCTCCTGGGCGTACGTGTCAACGGACTCTTTCTTGCCTTGCTTTCTCTCATGAAAGGTACTGCATTCCAGGGCTTGTATCCGTACGGGGGTAAACCTCTGTGACAGTGTTTGGACCAGCAGCTGATAATTGTGTTTCTGCTCTTCACTGCATGTACGATAGTATGCCTGGGCAGCTCCACGGAGACGCAAAGCCAACTGTTTCAACTTGATTTCTTCAGGCCACTGTGCCAATTCTGAGACCATCTCAAATTGCTCCAACCACTGTTGGAATGAATTGTTCCCATGGGTCTGATCATCCCCAGAGAACTCGGGTAATGGTGGCAGGTGCAGCTGGGTAATACTATTCAAAGTAGGTGCAAATTGTAGGGATGACTCCCTATTTAACTGCTCACCTCTGGCCTCTAGATCTGGAGACACAGCTTCATGGCATCTTACGAGGGTTGGAGGGCCTCTCTAGACTCCTGCGGTCCCTAATCTGTCAGCTCTCCAGGCTCGCTCAGCTGCATACCCCTCTGGAGCACGGGAAACTTCCTGTCTCTGCCTGCATTCCTGCAACTCGGCTTCAAGGCGCTCTCTTCCCATTTGCTCCTACAACTGCTGTTCGAGGCGCTTCTCTCGGGCCTCCCATTTCTCCTCCTGTACAGCCAGGATTCTGTAGCGCTGTAGTTCCGCTTCTTGCTGGCGGGAAAGCACGTTCGCTAGCCTCTGCGCCTCCTCCTCGGCCACAGTAGCCCGTTTGTCGGCGGCCTCTCTGCCTCGTCGCAGTTCAGCAAATTGTGCATCCAACAGTTCCATGTTTCTCTCACCGGTCTGCTTCTCTGCTCGGAACTGATCGAGCTGCACCATCAATGATTCGACTGTCCTTTCCGTCATCTGTTTCTCTGTCCGGCACTGAAGTAGGCATTCGGCTGTATCGCCTTCTTGTTGGCGGACCGTCTCTAGCCCCTCACGAGCCGTCTGTACCTCCTGTTGCAGTTGCCGTACCCGACCTCTGAGCTGGGAAATTTCGCTCTAAGCTGCTCGAAGGTCCTGCGGAGCCTGGCTCTGGCTCCTGTCCATTTGCAGCGTACTCGCCTTCTCCGCGGGGCTCGCGCCCGCCTTCCACTGCCGAACCAGTTTATCGAGCCTCTGGTTCTCCTCTCGCAACGTTTCCACTTGCTGCCTCAGCTGGCTCTGCCTCGTTGCCATCTCTATGCTTGAAACTTGAGCACTGGCTTTCTCTCACTGACTCCGAGTCTATATAGTTGCTCAGAGCAAGATCCCGGACAAGCCCCCATTTGTCGCGGGGTCGGGCTCGTGTACTTCGGCTTGTAGGTTTTTCAGCAGAACTCCGGACTTAGAACTCCGGATCTCTCAAAAAGAACTCTATCATTATCAGCACAGGTGGCTTATATACTGGCAACATACAGCTCAAGGCAAGAACCAGGCAGACAGTCCAAAACAGCTTACAGAAAACACATAGCATACATAAAGCATACGAAAACCCATTATTAAATCAAGACTCTAGTCTCCTATAGTGTCTCAGTTGAGGTTCATTACAGGTGTTCCTCCGTTGCTTGGTTGTGGAGCTGTAGCCTTCCAAAATTAAGTCCGAATATATCAAAGATCGGTCAGTTGTATGTATTGTCGGACTCCGTTCCCTGTCTCTTCTCTAAAGCAACTGTCGGTGAAATTTCTGCAGCATTGGGAAGCTCCATGACCCTGCTGCTGCACGCCAACTTATCGTAGTTGTAACTGCCTCGAGCACTGAGGGGCGTTGCTGAATGTGAAGCAGGGTCATTCTATCTATGATTGGACGGTGAATTAGGTATTTTTTTGGCCGTAGACGCCCTGAAATACCTGCTAGCATGACGATACGGCTATCAGTGGATTGTACAGGTCTTTAACAGTATAACGGTGCATTTCCGATGTTTATACGTTGCATGGTTCTCGAGATAGAGCTGTTTGTCTGAAAACTTCAGCATTATCTTCACTGAACATGATGCTGAAGTTTTTAGTGGACAGAAGCAGGCAAAACAGCTCTATCTTTGGAATGCCACATCGTATAAACATCGGAGTTGCACCGTTATGCTGCTAAGGACCTATACAATCCACTCATAGCCGTATCGTCATGCTAGCAGGTGTTTTAGGGCGTCTGCGGCAAAAAAAAGAAGAAATTCACTGTCCAATCATGGATAGAGTGACCCTGCTTCACATTCAGCAACGCCCCTCAGTGCTCGAGGCAGTTACAACTACGAACATTTGGGGTGCAGCAGCAGGGTTGTGGAGCTTCCCAATGCTGCAGAAATTTTTCCGACAGTTGCTTTAGAGAAGAGACAGGGAACGGAGTCCGATAATACATACAATTGACCGATCTTTGATAGATTCGGACTTACTTTTGGAAGGCTATAGCTCCAAAACCAAGCAACGGAGGAACACCAAACTCGGAACTCAGAGTGTGAAGGGTCTATAGTATCGATCGACGGCCCCACCCACTTCCGGTAATTTATGCATACGGCGCTAGCGCGTTGAATTATACCTGTCAACCGAACATCCATTACTTACTCTATTGTTGTATTGTAGAAAGTTGTAGTCAGTTTAATTTTGTATAAATTGTACAAGTGAACGCTGTACAACGTACTTGATCTCTTTTCAGAACCTTTATTTATGTGCAGTTGTGATTGTTGATGTATTGTAATAGTGGTGTCAGTGGTAGTCAGTTTAATTTTGTATAAGTTGTACAACAGGTGAACGTTGTACAAAGTACTCAGAACCTATTTATGTGCAGTTGTGATTATTGATGTATTGTAATATTGTGAAAAGTTGTCAGTGGTAGTCAGTTTAAGTTGTACAACAGGTGAATGTTGTATAATGTTTTTTTTCCTTTCAGAACCTCCCATAATATATGTGCAGTCATGATTATAGCAATGTTGTGAAAAGCCATGTCAGTCAGTGGTGTAAGTTGTACAACAGCTGAACATTGTACAATGTAATGATTGTTGTGTCATGATCAGAACATGTAACTTGAACTTTTCTTGAGTAAAGGTAGAATTACTGGCATTGCTTTTATAAGTGTACTTGTACTTGTATGCAGAACGAGAATCGATCTTTTTCAGAACCTCCCACTTATGTGCAGCCATGATTATAAAAGATGTGGGTTATAATTGCAGAAATATGCATGGTGATTATGCATACAGCATGTGATACAATCAAATGTAAGTAACATCCTGTTTACTGACTGGGTGTAATATGTAATGAACTGCTAAGTAACTGATTTGAGTGTTCTTTACTTCAGTAAATGCCTTACCGTTGTCTTCCCTGGTCTTTCTTGTGAGTGTTTGCATGGATGTGCGAGGGGGGAAAATGAGTGTGTGGGACAGGATACAGTTTGGTGACCTCAACAAATTATTGTGAATCTGTACCTATTCCACTATAGTTTTCACATTGCTATTAGTGGAGTATGTAATTGTCCCAAGAACATGTAGGTACATCCAAAACATCTACAGATAATGAAGGTGAGGGGGGGGGGGGGTGTGGTAATACACTAGCCGAAGCACTCGCTTTATTTGTATTTGAAGTTGACACGACAGTGGTTCAAAGCTGAAGAAAAGTGACTGGGAGCAGCCCCAGTCTGTTTTTGATGGTAAGGTATGGTCATTCATTTTGACCCTGGCATGCCATGCTCACAGTTACATGCCTCTTAGGACTTGCTACTGGAAGGTAGATAAATCTGTTGATTGAGCGCAATTGAGCTGCACTGTTGTAGGAGTTATAGCAGTTTCTTTTTACAGTGCTCTCTGTTTGGAGTGCACCAAACAAAGTGGATTCAGAATTTTTATACACAATTTTGTGTGTATCTTCAACCAATGCTCAAAAAAATCTCATAGGCATGTTCTGCATGCAGCCTTTTGTAATTAACCACCAAAAACCATACAGGCAAAATTATGGCTTCATATATTAGTGTATGTTACTATGTAACCCTATTTTCTTCATAGAGAATCACATAGTGCATAGGAAGCTCTAGAAATACAGGAATGTGTACATATACTAAATGGCTTAGATCATGGGCAGATATATGCTCTAAGCTAAGGATTTCTGTAAACTTGTGAGTTAATAAGCTTTATAGCCTTCAAGTGTAGTGATGCAAGGATGAGAAGCTTTGAACCCTTTAATAACCCCAATGAAAGTAAGCTGTCAAAGCAGTTCTGGAGGGACAAATACTTTTAGACGTGTGCATGAGGCCTGTCTGAATCCCTCCTTCCCGGCCCTGATTGAAGCTGTTATGATGTAATCAGGGGTTACAGTGAGCACTAAATAATACATAATACTAATAATAGATAATACAAAATCATGTGTACACAAGAATGTTCTTATATTTCGTACGAGAACCACATCAAAGCACATATTCTTTTGTCTCCATTTAGTGCTCAGTTTTACACTCATGACACCAGAATGGTCTCTCGCAAATATGTGCCTGGATTTGTGAAAACCTGGCATTTCCTGCATTTTTGAATGCACATACTTCAAAGATGCTATGTCCAAAACGCTACGCCGTAGCTAAATGAAATGTTGGTGGTTTATACAGGAGGCATTTCTACAGTAATAATCCGGAAATGAAGCCTTACAGCCATACCGTAAGGAAGATACAGGGCTAGTTTTGCGGAGCTGTTAATTGTGTGGCAATTTTCATAAAATAGCAGTGCTAAAAGGCATATACACGAGAGAGCTGCAGACTTGTAGTGCTGGATTGCTTTAGTTGAAGGTTGATGCTGGTACTGTACCTATGTCTTGCTGAAGGTTATTGAGATATGACAGCTTGAAATTGGGTAAAAATGCAAAGACATCACCAGAATAGCAGACTACTGTTAGTCATTATACTTGGTACTTGTACAGAGGTTTGCAAGTTGGTTGTCCTCTGCAAAGAGCAAATGGGCAATGGCGCTCAAGGCTTAATTACGTTAGGCTGTCTGGAACAAAGGCCATGCAACCGTTTACTTGGTCAACTTTCATTTGCCTGGACAACCAAATTTGAAGCTCCGTACATGCAAGTGATGTAATACACTTGTGTGGACAAGCACATGTATGAATATGATTAGAGCTAAGTATATTTCCTGTGTCAATAATAATTGCACTATGCTATACAAGATGGTTAGTTTACAGAGGTTTTCAAATAGGTTGAAGGTTGAGTCAACTTAGAAGTTGAAGTGCAGCCAAGCGTAACCACTAATTGAATTGGCTATTAAGGCTACATCCGCCAACTAATTGAGCATCCCTACATATGCTATATCCAGTCTGCACTGAGCATGCGTGAGTTCAGATTTTGAAAAACAAGTGGCAAAAGTTGTTCAGTGAAGATGCCAAAGGCCTACTCTACAGACTTAAGATGGAGAATAGTTTGGTTGCACTTTTTGCAAAACAAATCTGTAAAGGACATAGCAAGAGAACTTTATGTAAGTGAAAGTAGTGTGGAAAGATACATCTATTTGTTTAGGACAACTGGGGATGTTGTACCTAAGAAACAGAGATGTGGACCCCTCCCTATCTTAAGTGAGTTTGAGGAGCTCACAGTCCTACAAACTCTACTTGATAAACCAGGTCTATATTTGCGTGAGGTACAAGAGGAACTGAATGATGTCACAGGGACTTGGATTAGTTGTTCTACTATTTGTCGTACTGCAAAGAAACTGGGCCTTTCACGACAAAAAATGCGATGTATAGCAATTCAGAGGTCTGATGTGCTAAGAGCACGGTACATATCTGAAATAGATGAGTTCAAACCTGAAATGTACGTTTTCATCGATGAAACTGGCTCCGATCGACGGAATTCTATCAGAAAGTTTGGGTATGGGATTTGTGGACTAACACCAGTTACCCAGCAGCTGTGCGTTTATGGAAAGAGAATATCAGCAATTGGGATTATGACAACACGTGGGATCGAAGACTCTTACATAGTTGAAGGCTCTGTTAACGCAGATATCTTTCTTAGATTTATTGAAAGATGTCTGTTGCCAATAATTAAACCTTTTGATGGAGACAACCCACGCTCTGTTGTGATCCTCGACAACTGTGCCATTCACCATGTGGACAAAGCTGTCCGACTAATATCAGCTGCAGGAGCTATCGTTAGATTTCTTCCTCCCTATTCCCCTTCCCTCATGCCTCTTGAAGAGGCATTTAGTAAAGTAAAAGGATACTTACGAGACAATGAAGTAGCATATCAGAGTACATTAGATCCCAGAGTTTTTGTTGCAGAAGCGTTCAGTTCTGTAACTCAGCAAGATTGTGCAGGATACATTTCTCATGCTGGTTATATGTAATGACATTTTGAGATTCCATGTTTTTGTTTTTTTGACTTGATGACAAAATACTTACATACATTTCTGAGGGTCTACATGTACATACACCAACAGAACCAGCTATGAACTGAGCAGCTTTTGATTGCGCCTGAGTACACCCACCCATGCCTGGCAGCTATTTTTAAGACATGCATGCAGGGGTAGGGGCACTTAATGAGTGCCAGAGACCCACCCCCCCAAATGAAATACTGTGACACTCCAGATAATATTATTATAAATATTATGACATTGTATGCTGATGATGTAATGCAGGAAGGTCACTGCAGGAAGGTCACTGCAGGAAGGTCACTTGTGTAGGTTGTCCATTTGGTAAAGAATAACATCTTTCTGTTTCTTAAAGTCTTCATCCGAGATAGCACCAATCTCTACAAGTGAGTGTAGCTCTCTTATTTGCTTGATATAAGTAGATTTTAACTCGGCTGCTTTAACTGGAGTGATACAAGTAGAAGTGTTGGCAGAGGGAGTCTCAGAGTTAACCTTTGAACCAGCCTCTGACTCCTTTCCCTTGCTACCACGCCAAAAGGACCCTCTGGGCGGAGTCTCTAGATCAGCATGTCTTCCAGCACTAATAGTCTCCGCCCACACGCGATACTGAATGGTACTAAACTTGGATCCATGTTTTTCCCTTAGATCATCAACAATATCGTCTATGCGTTCTAGTCGTGCTACATAAGCTGTTTTCGCTTTCTTTTTTCGAGGTTTCTGCTTTCGCACTTCCTCCTCTGATTCAGAGCTCTCATCTACTGTGATAGCACCACGTTTTGCCTGTGCCGAAGTAGGTATAGCTTCTTGGGTTATGCCATCACACCACAGCGTTGCACCCTTACTCTGAAGTAGCTGAAGTAGCTCCGTTAGATCAGCATTTGTTCGGATCCATATGCGCTTATTACCTTTAAAGTAACCAACATCAAAGGAGAGTTTAGGACTGACAATGTCACTACCAAACTGATCAAGAATAATTCGCTTTAAATAGTGCACATCTTGAACTTTTTTCAGATCGACATTTCTTAGTATGTACATTTTGTGTTCATTTCTCTTCTCCCCGGTACAGATCACTTTCACATTCACAGAAACTAGTATAGGTTCCTCACTGATACTACCACTGCTACTAGGGGATGGGGAAGATGTTGGGTGGGTAGGACTTGGGTTATCAATGTCGCGCACATGAACCGTAGACCCAGTAGGACATACAGGATGACTGTTGAAGCTCTGAGGCTCTACCTCTGTAGGCTGCTCCCAGCTGGTCACGGCCTGGCCTGAGACTGGGTATCTACAGGGCCAGTGGCCATAGTTGTACTGATTGTTTGTATTATACTGAGGGTTCATACTGTAACTTGGTCCAGGTAAGTGCAAGTAGCTATCAAAACAGACAGCAGGGCTCTCTTTTAGTGGCAACAAACACGCAGCAATGGCACCAAATACCAGTATCAAAAGAGAGAGCAGGGCGGCTGTATGTTAGTGGCAGAAAACTCACAACACTGGCACCAGACACCAGGTAGTCTCGCGTGACTAGACACCAGATGAGTGCAAGTATCAAAGAGACAGCAGGGCTCTCTGTTAGTACGGTGGCAGCAAACACGCAGCACTGGCACTCTGCCTTGGCGCGAAAATGCGTGCACGTGCAAAGACACCTTATCTAATTATCTATTCAATTAGTGGTTACGCTTGGCTGCACTTCAACTTCTAAGTTGACTCAACCTTCAACCTATTTGCAAACCTCTGTAGTGGTTTTACTGTCTACTCGGCAGATTGTATTTCTGAAACTGTGTTTACCTGCGGGGTACTCATGTGTCGGCAAGGATGTGGGTACTTATTATCTTCTTGTCTTGTTGTGTATGATGTGGTAGGAGGTTCATCTGTGATGAATATGTATTGTGTGCTCAGAGAAAGGAATGTGGTACAGGTTAATACATGCTTGTGATTCAAAGAATTCTGGTAACATACTGTAACAGTGAAGTTTGAGGGGGCAATACATGTGTAGTGTGCTCAACTTGAACTCAATAACAGATACTCTGCTAATGCACTGACCTTATTATTTATGCATGTACCTTATTACTAGTACTGATCTCACTATTTATTTACTATAGTCACCTGTCTGTCTGTCTGTTTGTATTTACTATTCACACTTGTTGCTGTATAGGCTTTGGTTACTTTGTAGTTGTACAGGATGACTTAACCGCCCTTCTAGAACATTCCATATCAGTGTATAAATACCTGCACCTGACTTGCAATGACAGTTTTTGTGAATCTGGAACAGTTGTTACACTGGTAGCAGAGGACGGTTGCTAGTCAGTTGAGCTAGAGAGAGTGGACCATGGCAGAGCGCCACATTAGTCTACCGAAACCATTTAGTAGCGGAGATGCGAATGAGTGGTTCCAGAGATGACAATGCAAAAAAGGCACTTAAGTTGCCGACTCTGTTGGAGGGAGAGGCCCTTGCTGTTTGGTTGGAGCTTAGTGAAGAGCAGCAGGAAACTTATGCCACCGCAAAGAAAGAAATTTCCACAGCTCTGATGCCCATGGAGTTCGTTTCGCTTGACGAATTTCATCGACGCAAGTTGCGACCGGGCGAAGCACTATCCGTATTCGTGCATGAGTTGAAGAAGTTGCTGGAGCAAGCAATGCCAGGCTTAGACAAGCCTGCCCGAGACCGACTTCTGCTGCACCAATTCCTCGCTGGTGCACTGGATGCCGTGAGCCGACAACTGAGAGCTACAGGTGAAATAAAAACACTCGACGCCGCCGTCGCACGGGCGCGACTTTTGATGACGATCGACAATCACGGACAGGCCGCAGCCATATCCGAAAAACCAAATGAAGTAAAACTGCTACAAGAGCAAGTCGCACTCCTCACTGACCAGGTTGCCACCTTGTCGACATCTCGCCGTTCTATAAATGACCAACAACGATTCAGGAGCCGGCCACGTTGTTTCAGTTGCAACCGTGTGGGACACATCCAGTGCGAGTGCCCATTCCGTTACCGAGGTCTAGACTCCCGCCGTTGTTTCACATGCGGCCAATCTGGACACCTTGCCAAGGAGTGCCCGTGTCAGGGAAACGGCGCAGGGACGCCTGTGATGGGCAGCAGACGTCCCCACCCCCAATAAGCCCAAAGGAAGTTAATGTGGTAGTGGTGGCAGCCGTCAAGTCAAGGGTAACTGTCACCAAGGGAAGGTTGGGAGGCATCCCAGTAGAGTTGATGCTGGATTCTGGATCGTCCGTCTCACTAGTGCAAGGCAATATACTCTCACAAGCCCAGGACATCGTGCACATCAAGGCAGTGAGACCACTGCAACTGGTGACAGCATCGGGGGAGCAGCTACCTATCATGGGACACATCAGAGCCCTGGTCAACCTCGGTGAGCTGGAATTGTTGCACGAATTTGTAGTAGTGGAGAGTCTGGTTGCCCCTGTAATTCTTGGGGTAGATTTCCTACAGGGGAATGCCTTGGTGCTAGATTTTAGTCAGTCGCCTGTTGTGGTACGCCACACAAAACCTGGTCCCCTGTCCCAATCACAGGCTAGCCTGTCAATTAACCAGGTATTGCCCTTATACGAGGCCGAACAGAGGACACAGGCTAGGGCCTGTGTGATCACAACACTCGAGGAGCCAGGGACGGACGTAGTTGACGATTGTGCAGTTCCAAACTACCAAGAGCCTAAGTCTAGCCTTTACCCAATGGTAGAAAGGTACCAGGACTTATTCCGTACGACTCCTGGTGTTACATAAGCTGCCTATCACTTCATCCCCACTACTGGTAATCCTGTTAAGGTCCCCCCTAGGCGTGTCCCCGCTCATTATCGAGAATAAGTTGACCGCCAGATCAGAACGATGCTGGAACAAGGGATCATCGAGGAGAGTAGTAGCCCATGGATGGCACCGGCAGTATTTGTACGGAAGTCAGGTGACCTCCGCTTGTGTGTCGACTATCGTGAGTTGAATAAGACCACAAAGGATGCATATCCCCTTCCGCTACCAGATGAAGTCCAAGATCGACTCTCTGGGTCAACCGTGTTCTCGACATTAGACCTCCACAGTGGCTACTGGCAGCTCCCAGTAACCCCTGCCGACCGTGTGAAAACTGCTTTCTGCCCCGGGCCAGGCATGGGGTTATACGAGTTTCGACGAATGCCCTTCGGTTTGACAGGGGGACCCAGCTCATTTCAGCGGCTGATGGATAGCGTCTTACGTGGCCTTTCATTCGTCACCATCTACCTGGACGACATCTTGGTGCACTCAGCTACTGAGGAAGAGCACAGCCACCTCCTTCAGGAGGTTTTTCAACGGCTAGCCGATGCAGGGCTGACCCTAAGGGGTAGGAAGTGCCACATTGGAATGGCGAAAGTGCCATACCTGGGACACGTGTTCTCCGGTTCCGGTATGCACCCTGACCCTAAGAAGGTACAGAGGGTGCAAGAGTTGCCAGTTCCAACAGATACCACAGAAGTTCGCCAGTTTTTAGGCCTTGCATCCTATTACCGACGGTACATCCATCGTTTTTCTGATATCGCTGCACCACTCAATGCCCTCACCAACAAGGGAGTGCCCTTCTCCTGGAATCAGGATTGCAAGTAGCCTCGTTCCCGGCCCCCTCGAAAAATCGGAGTTGGCCTGGTAGCGTTTGCATGCAATTTTTGTCGCTACTGTACACGTCATAAACCGCGTGACTACGTAGAACATGCCCAATTTATCGAGCGGTATCAGCTGACATTCACGCGCACGTCGAGCAATAATGGATCGAGAGGTTGGAAGAAGCGCTGTCGTATGCTGGGAGTAAACTGGGAATAACAGCCCTAAACGATCTGTAAAAGAAGGCTGTGAAGGCTTTTGTCGACGGAAACGATGTGTTTGTGTGCTTACCAACTGGATTCGGAAAATCCCTGAGCGTGCCGTATGTGTTGGACTACCTTCGTTCAGATCCCAGTGCAGGGTCGGTAGCAGACCATCACCTGGCTCTCGTGGTAGAGCCAACCGCTGTGATTATGCGCGAACAAGTCGCCAAGCTGTCTGCTAAGTCAATTTCTGCAGCCTTCATCAACCACGAGCAGTTCCGCAGTCGAAAATAACGTTCTCCGACTTCGCTCGTCGACCGATCTTCCGCAAACGCGACAACACTTCTTGATAAACAAAGGTAACACAGGTATCGAGGACTCCGCCATGTCTCGCTGTTACAGTAATAATCGTAATTAAATGTCACAAATGTGCGCGTGGCGAGATCACGTTTCACGTGATTTCGTTCTGCAATCTGATTGGCTCCGAATTTTGAGAGGTGGTGTCGACAGAAATAACACGTGAACGCTACCAGGCCAACTCCGATTTTTCAACATCTTGTTCGAGCACCAGTCCTTGCCTACCCCCGATTTGACCACCAGGCTCGCATCTTCATGCTGCAGATAGATGCCAGCGCTGTTGGTCTAGGCGCAGTACTTGAACAGGATGGCCATGTCATTGCCTATGCCAGCCGGTCCTGCCGGTCCTTAACCGCTTCTGAACGCCAGTACAGTGTCATTCAAAGGGAATGCTTGGCCGTGGTATATGCCCTGAAACAGTTTCGCCACTACCTTCTTGGACGCCGATTTCAACTCGTTACCGACCATGCTGCTCTCCAGTGGTTATCGGCTCAGAAGATGGAAGGCATGTTGTGCCGCTGGGCCCTAGCCATGCAGGAATACGATTTCCAGATTGTGTACCGCAAAGGATCCCTGAATGCCAATGCTGATGCACTTTCCCGTCTCAACACCTCTCCATGTGCCGTCACTTTGGCCATGCCTCACTACTCTGCCCCTGGCCTGTGTACAGCTCAGCAGGAAGACTGCACAATATCTAAGGTCCTCCAAGTACACCTGCACTCTCATACCCCTGCTAAGGGACAAGAATGGAATCAGCACCCCTTGCGGCGGTACCGACAGTTGTGGGCCCAGCTCAGGATTGTTGATGGAGTACTCTGCCGACACTCTACTCCCAGTCCCATGGCCGAGGCTGTAACAGTACCCATTCTTCCTGCTGCTCTTCGCCAAGAAGCCCTCCTCCGTACTCATGACGTGCCTACTGCTGGACACCAAGGATCTGAGAGGACACTAGAGAGATTACGGCAAGAGGTGTATTGGGTGAGTATGGCACGTGATGTAGAGAGATACTGTCGTGACTGTACTACGTGCCAACGGTCTAAGCTCAGCATGCCACGGCGTGCACCACTCACAAATGTGCCAATTGGACGTCCATGGCAAATGGTTCTGACCAGACCAGTGCTCGCATTACTGGAGAACTAGTGAAGATTTTCTCGGTGTACGGTCATCCAGAAATTTTGCATTCGGATCAAGGCTCCATCCTTGCCCAAACACTGGAAGCCTTTGGTGTGCACAAATCCCGTACCACAGCATACCACCCCCAAGGAGATGGTATGGTTGAACGCTTCAATCGGTCCCTCCTCCAGCTCTTGAGAACATACGTTGAGTCACAGAGTGATTGGGAGCATTATCTGCCTTTGGTCTTGTATGCTTATCGCACAGCTGTCCATTCGTCCACTGGTGCCTCACCAGTTCTCTTGATGTATGGACGCAACCCTTCAGTTACACCCTTTTCTGAATCCACTGCTTTTGATTCTCTTTCGTATCCTGCACATCTCCAGGCTAAACTCGCTGAATTGCGCCCAGAAACGTGCATACGACCAGAACACATCTACCCCTTCATTTTCAGTTGGCAACCCTGTTTGGCTCTCTATCCCAACTGCCGGGAAGCTTGATCCTCGGTGGGAAGGGAGATGGGTTATCAAAACAGTGAAGAGTCCAATCAGTATGGAAATTACAAATGGTAGAAACACCAAAGTTGTTCATACAAATCCCCTGCAGTACCGCCATGTCCCAAGCCACCCCAGATCACAAGAGGCAGAATCGAGCACCAATGTTACCTCCCAACAATGGAACACTCCCAGAGAGTCGAGCTTCAAACACGGAAGGGCGAGTGTAGTGTGCCCAACTTGAACTCAATAACAGATACTCTGCTAATGCACTGACCTTATTATTTATGCATGTACCTTATTACTAGTACTGATCTCACTCTTTATTTACTATAGTCACCTGTCTGTCTGTCTGTCTGTTTGTATTTACTATTCACACTTGTTGCTGTATAGGCTTTGGTTACTTTGTAGTTGTACAGGATGACTTAACCACCCTTCTAGAACATTCCATATCAGTGTATAAATACCTGCACCTGACTTGCAATGACAGTTTTTGTGAATCTGGAACAGTTGTTACACATGCAAGGACTTACCTGTTAGAGAAAGAGTCAGTGAAGTCCTGGTGGATATTTGGCACCATCAGAGTTAGCACATATGATCATGTAGTTACACATCAGTGTAACGTATATATCACACAATCTGTGAATTTGTTCTAGTGCTATGACTCATTAGTTGGTGCCTACCATACCTGTATGTAGTGCATGTATGCATTGTATTTGTGTGTGCTCGAGAAATATAAAACAGATGAAGTATGTATACACATATACGTCAACAGTATCAATAAGTGGCAATACGGTAATGAAGAGCATGTGCATGGAACTTCTTGGCTTGTACAGAACGCTGTTGAAGAAGTGGGAGGTGCAACTGTCCAAGTGTTCTCTGCACTCGTTGCTCCCTATGGCTCTCTCTGTCATGTTGTTGCCTAGCCTCCCTCTCTTCTGCATTCTTGGCAGCCAGTCTCTCCACTTGAGAATTCCTCCTCTGCTGCAGCCTGGCCTCTCCTTGACAGTTTCAGTAGCTAGTCTCTCCCTCTGATAAATACTCATCTGCTGCAGCCTGGCCTCTCTCTCCTTGACAGTTTCAGTAGCTAGTCTCTCCCCCTGATAAGTACTCATCTGCTGCAGCCTCACCTCTCTCTCTTCAATACTCTCAGCTACTCTGTCCCTCATTTGCTGCAGTCTCGCCTCTCTCGCCTCTGGACTTTCAACAGCTAGACGCTCCCTCCTTTGCTGTAGTATAGCGTCTCTTTTCCCATCAGCCTGAGCAAGGCGCCTAGCCCTATCTCTTCGTCTTCTTAACCTTGAAGACAGATAACATATTTCAGCAGGGATTCAGATTAGTAGAAAGCGTATTTTCATACCAACCTTGCCTCTCTTCGTTCTGGACTCTCAGAAGCACGACACTCCCTTTCACGTTTTCGCCGTCTTCAAAGCCTCTCCTCTCTCGCTGCATTGGTACCTGATTGTTGTGATTGAGATCTCTCCTGAAATACTTCTAGAACCGGCGGCGACGGGATCAACTGTACTTGACGGACCAGACGGCGTGCGGGAAGCCATAGGAGTGTGCGGGGGCGTGGTACGTGACCAAAGCAAATGTGGGCAATGCACGTGAGCTGACAGTTGAGACGGCTTGTAAAAAAAATGGAGAGGGTCAAGTTGCTTGTGGCTTGTGGGCAAGCTAACTTTAACAACTGGCTGAGGAATAACAGGAACATACAAAAGACAGCAAAATGCAAGGTATGACTACTAACTAACTAACTAATTACCTGAACGTACGTACAAAAAGCATAGTTAAGTATTAAAAAGACATTTTTTTACACAGGGTATCTCAGGGCTATGTCTCGGCATAGACTGGCAAAGGCAGTGAAGGCACTCTTGCCATGGCGCTCCCGCCACATAAACCCGTCGAGGTATGAAGGAAGCATGGACTCGTGCACTCCCTTCATCCTCTTGAACTTCGTCTTTGCCCTATTCCAGTAGCTTTCTATGTTCTGGGTGTGTACCCCAGTTACTGGATCAACAAAGTGAAGGGAGTGGTTCACCGTCTCATGGTGGGAAACTTGCCGAAGCTGCTGCACGCGATTGTATGCTGCCCACTAGTCACTGTGCACGATTGTCCCACTGCGAAGGTGCTGCTGCAGTATAGGCAGCAGTGTCTGAGCACTTCGATCAGGGACGATCGTCATCACTCCCAAGGCTGGAGCGTGGCTGGTATCACACATGCCGAACACCCAAACATCGGATCTTGGAGGACGTCCCCGGTGATGTTAAAGGGTAAAAACATTACTGTGTGTTCAATTAGGTGCCAATATCATCTCTACCAACTACTTGCACCTTGGGCTTATGCCGAAAGAGGGACTCATCAATTTGCACGACCACACCTGGCCCTCCCAGCATGAGTGGAGAATCGCGGTTCAGAATTCTCCAGCTGCAGGTGTCTCTGAAGTACTGGTAGGCCTGAACTGCAGACTTCTCACTGACCTTTGCCTCTTCAGCCGCGTCAGTAACGGGGTATTCGCGGCACCACCAGTACATTAGAACCAGCCACTGCTGCAGCGTCAAATGGGACTTCTCAAAGGTCCCATCTCGAAGACTCACTGACTTCCTGCAAGTGCCATCAGGACATCTCCACCTGTGATGCATAGCTACTTAAATTTTACAAGTATATTGCTAGGTATGATTGTGTATGTACCTATACTTGTCACTGACATCGCTGCGGGTCTGTATAATCATAGCCTGGTTGCATGCAGGACAGGTCTTGTTCCAGGCCAGGAGTCCCTTACTCTGGAACCAAGTGATCTGCTCATCGGTGTCGCCGAACATTATCGGACCAAAATCTAGGAGAGACATCTTGACTGCGAATTTCCCGCCGTTTAATTTTTAATTTCCCGCGACTACGGTAGGTACAAAGTACATACCCATTATTAATAAAGGGCGTGACTATGTACCACGTCCACATTTGCTTTGGTCACGTGCCACGCCCCGCACACTGCTATGGCTTCCCGCACGCGTTTGCCGTCTGGTCCGTCAAGTACAGTTGATCCCGGCGACGAACTATCCATAGCAGTATTTGAAAGATTGGAAATTTTGTAGTAGCTAGAACTTTTTCCAAGTTTGAAGTCGAAAAAAGTTCAAATTTGAAATGTAGCACACACGTGATTTTTTGCAAAGCGTAATTAAACGCAGTGGTGTACGCGTACTACGCGTAATGCGTAATACGCCAAATTAGAATTTTGTATTTAGATTCAGTAGACATACGTACCATAATATATATATAGACACGGGAGCAGAATTCGCAGAGGCTCGCCCCAATAATTATCTGCCTCCAGTTAGTCTTGAGCAAGGATATAAATTGGAGTCTTTGCATTTCTATTTCTGCCAGCTACAGCACTAGCAGTCCACTGGTAGGAATGGGAGAGCTCTGGAACCATAAGACTCCTGCTGTCACCTCCACATGGTTGAAGACCCTTCTTGCTGCTGTGAGTAGCTATAGTGACCAACGTCTTGTCTGCATGACGATGAAGGAAAACTGAGGGGTACGTTCTTAATTTCTTCCTAATAATGAAATGAGTAAATATTACAGCTCAAAATTTAAATAACACAGCTATAGTTAAATACATGGAACCTGTATAATGGACACTTAGAGATACGGAATTAATTCAGAGGCGTAATTGAGACACTACAAAGTGTCTTTAATCTGAGATCTAGAGGTGTCCTTTATTTGGATTACTTTTTAAGAGGTTCAACTGTATCATAATTAGAATTTATTGCCAAAGTAAAAAATACAAACCACTGTTTATAATACCACCAATATGTTTGGCCAGTCCCTCTCCAGGAGTTTCATTGGCAAGACTGTTGATTTCTGCTGAGGAACAGATGTGGTTTGAACTTACTAAGACCATTTAGGGAAGCAAAATGTTCAACCAGGAAGCATGCAACATATTGAGTCGGCCTCTGTAAGGTATGGTGGCCGAGAAGGACACTTCCGGTTACGCAACGCCGATAGCAAGATCGGCACCACCCACCGCGAGATTGACACCGCAGATCAGGACCTGTCGCCTGCTCAGCTGGATGGTAAGAAAGTGAACTACGTTGTTACTACTGCTGTTGTATTTTTTTTCTGGGAAGCAGCTACTTTATCTTTTTATGTACAGAACTGCTTTTGAAGTATTTCTACTCATGGCGGCCATACAACGTAATACTGGTTCGACTTCAACATGTTCATAGCCTTCACAGAAGGTGGGAATATTAATGTTTATTAATAACCACAGCATCATGATCCATCATTTGCACCAAACAGCTTAACCTGGCTGAAAGATCAGTTTGTAAGACTTGGTGTGTCCAGGAGAACAAACTACGCCCCGGATGGGATTGTCAGAAATTGCATCAATGTTAGTGCTTTAGCATAATGTTTCAATTTTTCTGCTGTCATGGTAAATAAGTTTCTTACCTCCATGATTGTAATTTGATACCCAATTACTGGCAAAAAACGGAAGTCCATAAGTCGGTTTTTAGATCCATAGCTACACCTTCACGATCAACATTCACATTTTTTTGCCAACCTTCGAGCATACACATAGTACATTGAAACTGTAATTACTCCTATCTCCACCACTGCTATATACAAACAATGAATGTTGACATTTATATGCCCAAACACATGAAAGTTGTAATCAATTTGCCATTGGCAAAGCAAACACAGATCTCATAGTAGTTTTTCTGGCTTTTTTCAAATATTTGTCAGCGGGAGCTAAGGACTTCAAACAACTACTGCGGCTACCGGGCAATGTGGAAAATCTTGAGAGATAAATACATGGTTACTGCTCGAAGGTACAACAGTACACTGACTAAAAGTGACTGCACTTTAGCATTATGTAACAACCATGCAGGGACAGAGTTATGCAGATCATGCGTCATCTTGATCCCCAAGGTGTAGAGCTCCGACGTAGCCACCGTTTACAGCGAAGGGTGTATGTGAGTAAGGTAGGTGGTTGTAGATGTTTCTGTTTGAACCAAACCTTTAGCTGAAACCATTCTTCATAGGGTCCCAACTTTTGCTGGCACATGGATGGATATGATAAGCTGTCTCCCTACGGTTTCCATCTCCATGGCTGCATCGATGGGTCAGTTCATGCCTCATGCTGTTGTATAACTTAAAATGCCATGATGTTCATTCAGTTTTTCTAGGAAGATACTATGGTTAAAAGTAGCATCAACCAATCATGACCCTTAGGTTGTGTTGCACTACTTCCTGGAGACTGTGGAAGAGATTGGAGGTATTCAAAGCATACTGCCACTTCTGAAGTGAAGGTACAATTCATATTTTAACATACATGCAGGATGCCCAACTCAAATTCGGTCAGACCACGGTACGGAAAATGGTCTGGTTGCGGCCACACAGATCAGCTTCCGCTCCACTGATACAGACAACTTGGCTGGAAGAAACAGTTTTCGGTATGGAACATCTCCAACGAATGTGGTGAGTATATATACTGAGATTGTTCGTACATGAAAACTAAGGAGTACTGTTTATCAGTCTGCCTTTGTATAATTATTATAGAGAATTGAAGCATGGTGGTCACAGCTGCGAAGGCATATGACAGGGTGGTGGATCGAGACATTTAAGGTAGGACCTCTTAATTATTTTTAGCAGTTGTCTTGTATCTATGATGTACTTTATACATGTTAAGGTAATGGAGCAGAACGGGGACCTTGATTTATCCAATAACACCCATATGTAAGCCCTCACCAATTCTGATGACATGATATAGCCGATAAAATCTATTGTCATTTATATTGATATTAACAGTGAATGTCTAGTGGTGGTATTCTACCCAATCATTGAGAAAGAGCTTCGTTTCTTTGTTCGCCACTGGAATACTCATCGTATTTGCTACAACAGTAAAGCAGACTGCCCAGCCGGAATTCCTGATGATTTATTTGATATGCCGTCGTATGTAGGTAAGCAGTCAAGTTGCATCATATAATAGTAATACTGCTTGTATGCTGGCAAAAGCAATATGTGGTATTGTGAATTTATTTGTTATAGATCATATCCTGTCATATTAGGTGCTGAGAATTGTTTGAAGCAAGCTGATTTCCTAGTGTGGATAACTGCAATGACCGATCATGCACACCCTCCTCCATCAATGTCTGATGATGATTTCTACATGGAATGTCATGGACTTGTACACAATCACTTTGGACTTGATCTCGGGAGTGAAATTACTGCTGCAAACTGTGTCTCAGTATATCAGTACCTGGTTGCAAATGTGTAAATTTTTAGCTACCAAGAATTCTAATAACATTCTTGTACAAAACAAATCATAATCATACACTGCTGACTAATTATATAAGGGCTGTATTACTTTAATGAAGTTACTAAGCAAACTCAACAGTTATATACTGTTATAGGCCTATTCTTCATTCCGTATCATCATACTCAGTCCAATGCTGCATGATCTATAGTGTAGAATGAAATATGGCATTCACAGGTCACAGAAACCAATTACTGTTATATATACACTTACAGCGGCAGAGGTTGCCCGCAAGCTGTGTCTTTTCAGGACAGAATGGCATTTTCGGCAGAGGAAAGTTGCAACACTTGTGACTACTCGAAGTAGTGGTTCATTGTATTTGAATCGCGTAGAGTTACAAAATGGGTGTCTATCTTTAGGTCACTCAAACACCTTTATCCCTTCCACTTTAGGAGGCTCTTGTGTTGATCAACAGACCGGAAAGACAAATGAGGCCAAATTGCGAGAGAACCTTCATCTTGCAATAGAAGCCTATACAAGTCGCGTAGATGGATGTCGATGTGGCGATGCAACAATTAAGTTGTTCAAAGGCTCTGAATCAGAGGAACATCATGCTGTCAGTGACAAACTTGAGATATTTCTGAAAGGATCCAACAAACAGAGGGAAGTCCTGCAAAGAGAAAACCCCGATCTCTTTTCCCGTTTCAAAATCACTATTCCACTCACTTTGTGGACACTACTGACCCTGCCGCACCCACCTGTATAACGAAACCACCATCCCTTGTTTTAAAGCAGAAATTTTCAGAACTTGGAAACAGCCCAGTGACAGATAAATTTATTGAAGATGCTGCTGAGTCTGTCCTTTTGAGTGTTGATGAAACAAAAATTTGGCTAGATCATCTTGCTACCGTGGTTCAAAACCGTAAAAGGGGTGCAGCTAAAGCTGCTGCTACACGCCTAATGAAACGGCAAGCTCAGCAGAGACAAAAAATCTGTACAACAGCAATCTGAATCGCTGCAGGGGAGGGAGGGCATACAGCAATCCTCACAACAGCCAACCCTGCAGGAGAGAGAAGGCAGACAGCAATCCTCACAACAGCCAACCCTGCAGGAGAGAGAAGGCAGACAGCAATCCTCACAACAGCCAACCCTGCAGGAGAGAGAAGGCAGACAGCAATCCTCACAACAGCCAACCCTGCAGGAGGGAGAGGGCAGACAGCAATCCTCACAACAGCGGGAGAGAGAAGGCAGACAGCAATCCTCACAACAGCCAACCCTGCAGGGAGAGGGCAGAGATGAAAATGAGTCCTACTGTGGTGCATGTGGGAAGGACTATTACACTTCACCCAAAGATGAATTCTGGATTGGTTGCGACCTTTGTGACCTATGGTACTGTTCCCATTGTGAGGGCCTGACCACGGAACCCATATCTGAGACCTACTTCTGCAAAAAGTGCTGCAATTGATTAAGGTATGAGATACATGTACCCACCCCTAGAAAGATCAAATGTAATAGTAAGTCACCAGCAAGGGGATTCTGATGGCGTATTACACAAGTGGCTCACCTACCTTCCGTAGGAGAAGGGGTATGTCCCTGAGGCATCCACAGTAGGGCGTCTACCCCACACCCTCTCTACTACCCACCTAAAGTGTTACCACCTTTTAGTGTTCAATCTGAGGCTGCTCTCTTTTCCCTCATGCAGCCCGTAGGTCCTCAGAGTGAGTCCAGCCCTCTCCCTGGCAGCCGCATGATGGTGCCTGAGATGTGGTCGGTTGACTTTTTCTGATCGCTATGTTAACGGGTGCAATAAGAGCACTTCTCCATCATCATCTAGGTCACTTTCTTCACTGGACATATACTCCATCCTTGAGAGAGCTGCCTTACGTTCATCAAGTTTCTACAAAAAATAAATTTTGCATAAATGTATGCAGTTCATTGTATGATAATAAAGTAGCACTCACTCGAGATAAACGTTCATGTTGTCTCTTGCGTTGCTTCTTTTGAGTGTCTTTTCCCCTTCGAATAGATGCTTCTTCACAGCAACTCCTGTAGTATCGATAGGCAGCAGCTGCATGGTACAATAAATTAAATTTAATAAGTGTGGCTGCAAATTAACAAAAATTTTCTCATTAACTAGGTATACGCAAGCGCACTATGCCTCGCGTTCACTATTAGATGTAGACATGCACTGTATGGAGGGGAGAGGCTTGTGGTCACATGCAAACAGTTGTGGGGTTTCGTTGTAGCTACATGTATGACCATATATGGTCAGGTTTGTCTGTATGCAGAGAGAGAACTTGAATCATGGCGTAAATCGGTAGATAAAGTTTATCAGATCGGTCAGAAGGTTTGAGCAGTACATGGGGATCAGCAGTAGGAATCAGCAGTAGGATGACAGTTTGAACAGGTGAGTAAATGTGGAGTAGGATGAGTACAGTACATGGGGGAGTAAATTTGGAGTAGGAAATTAGGCTGACAGTTTGTACAGTACATGGGGGAGTAAATGAGGAGTAGGATAAGGATATGGAATATCATACAAAGAAGTTTCTTGCTTTGTTGCAGTTGTTCGTCTCGTGTGTGGGGTTAATGACGGATGCATCCAGTTTGCCGAACAGTTGTAGCTATGGGTGGGTGATCTCGGTGATGGAGTTGTCCGTATATTTCGCTGTAAATGTGTTGGACAGAAGGAGAGAGGTAATCGAGACTGCATATGAGGAGGAGATGGCTTTTGCCCACCTGTCATCTGCGTCAAGAGTTACAATGGTGTTTCCTGAAAGGATCGTCACTTTTGCATATGTGTGGGTAATGCAGAACTGAACTTTCTGCGTCAACCCACAGAGTGTGCAACTTCCTAGTTGTGGGTGTTGAGAATTGGGTATTACCCGCCCTCTGCAACTCATACAGAGTAGAACTTGTTGCAGCATGGGGACTGCGATGGCTTCGGCAGTGGTCAGTGTAATAGGTTCAGGTGGATCATGGGTATTGGAGTCATCATCGGAATCATCTGGTTCGTCGTCAGGCCTGTAGACACTTGTTAGAATTTTTTTGGCACTGAAGGTTGCCGTAAATGGTCGTGCTGATAGGAGAGCGTTGATTGTAAGTGTGTTTGGTGTAGCGATTGCTGTGAGCATGTGATCAAACGCCTGCAGTTGGACGGTTGTATCTTCGGTTTTCAGGACAATTTCAGCTGACGTTTGGGTTTTGCAAAATACCACTTTCTGTCTGGTATAGCAGGCCGCACACCATCCATAGGAAAAGCATTTTGGCTGCAGAGTGACTCTTGCACTGCACACTATACAAATGGGGTAGTCCTGGTACCTGCGTACTGCTGTCACTGTTGCAGAATACAAGACTTGAGTTGTAGGAGAGAGTGGAGACTTGACATCCATGTTGATTGGTATATATAGTTACAATTGAGTCTGACTGAACTGTGATGAAGAATATGGTTGGAATGGTGCCTTTTTATGGTAGCGCGGGTTGCTTACTGTTGTTGTGCAATGTTGTATGATCTCATTTGCGAGTAAATGTATGTTGGAGAGGCTGAAAAGATTAGGTAATGGGGAGGGTTGCATAGGGACTGTAGATAAGAATGTGTATTTTTAGAAATAGCTAGCTATAGTGTTTGGAGAGAATTAGGGAGAGGTGTGAAGATTATGTAATGGGGGGTTGGAGTACAAGTAGGCTGTGGATAAATGCTATTTTTAGACTGCAATCTACTTGTGACACCTTTGTCAGCTGCCAAAATTGCATTAGTGATTTGAGAGGGTGGTGCATGTAGTACTTCATTGGCAGAATTATAGGGAGGTGTGAAGATGATGTAATGGGGAAATGGGTTTTAGGGAGGTCTGAAGTGGGGAGGTGTTAAAACTATAGGGCTTGAGGTAGGATGCTATTTTTAAATGTGTAGGTTGTTCTAGGACATGCATGTAGGGTGATGTAAGCATTAGGTAAAGTGTATTTTTGGTATTTTGCATGCATGTGATTAAGCTTCTGGCACAGAGTTGTCGTGGATAATGATTTTGGTACTGGGTAGATGACTTATTACACGATGGGCATGATAGAACCACGGATCACTGCTGTAATGTGTATACATGCAGGAAAGAGTATTGAATTAAGCATAATGTTAGAATGGTTTCGAGAGAATGTTACAGTGAAGCTTGTGAGCGGTGTGCAAGTTCTTTTAGGCGTTGTTCTTCTTGCAGTCTTTCCTGCAGCCGTCTTCCGTGGTTAATGGACAGTAGTCTGTCTAGTGTCATGGGCTGGATGATTGAATCCTCGAGGCAGCGTAGTCTGGAGAGTGCGACGAAGGTGCAGCCGGCAACCCTCTCAGATGCTCCGATGTCGATTACTGCTTTGGGGAGTGTCTGTCCTTGTGACTTGTGTATCGTGAGGGCGTAACGGAGACGGAGGGGTAGCTGTTGGCGAGAATGGTGACGACTCCCTGAGTTCCATTCGAATGTGACGGGTGGAACTGGTATGCAGCCAGGGGTGCTGTTAAACACTGGTCCGGTGTAGTCGCGAAAGTGCACCAGGACGGCGATGGGCAGACTTGGAGGACCTTGCTCGTCTTGGAACAGGAGGCTGATGACAGTTCCTGGTGAACCGTTGCATAATCCAACCTCTTGCCATAAGTTGCATGTCAGCATTACTTTGGCACCTTCTGCAAGGAACACAACAGGTTCTAATCCACCGGCCTCATCGGACTTTGCTGAAGCTGCAGCAGTGTGGGAGTGAATGGCATTGATTCGTGCAATGGGCTTGTGGAGGCTTTGTAATTTGTCCATGTTGTATTGTGCAACAGAGTTTTTATCGTAAAAGAGGTGTACTGCATCAGTGAAGCTGGTTGAGCATGTATGTGGAGAACGTTGAAGGAGTTGTTTCCAGTCGTCTTCGGTTGTTTTGCCGTCACGGAGTCGCATGAGTAGTTCTCGGAAGGCAACCACGGCAGGACTTGTGCCATTTTGCCGTTGAATTTGGTTGAGTACGACGACTGTGTTGAATAATTTATAGATGATGTGGCCGTGTTGTGCCAGAGGGTGGGCGGGTGGTGGTGCAAACAGTGGTGTGTCGCCTACGGGAGGAAGTTGCCCGAAGTCTCCTATGAGGATAAGTGAAAAACCACCGAGTGGTTGCTCTAGGTGACCAGTTGCTTGACGGAGCCGCTTGTCAACCCAGGACATCATTCTCTGGCCAAGCATGGACATTTCGTCGACAATCAGATAGTGTTTGCCTGTGACTCGTTGCTGCAGCCGTGCAAGTGATGGTCCCTGCAGGTCTTGCTTGTTGTGTGACTGGATCGGCAGTTGTAACGTAGAATGGAGAGTTGTCCCACAAATGTTGAATCCTGCCAATCCAGTTGTACCAGTCAGGAGGCAGGTTGAACCCAAAGTCTGGGCAATTGCTGTGATTAGGAATGATTTTCCAGTGCCAGCAGTTCCACATATGATCATCCTAAGGGGCTGTGGTGCTTCTCCATTCATGTGAGCGTGGTAGTGGCGAGAGACAGTGTCATATGCTGTCTGTTGCTCTCTGTTGAGTAGGTGTAACTCAACTGGCTGCATGTGACGTTGCTGGCAACTGTTTATACTTTCGCGGGTTTCCTGTCGACGGGTTTTGATCCATGTTGGGCAATCGCCGAGGATGTCAGCAGTATACGAATGTGCTGCTGCAGTCCAATCGTAAGAACTGTCACCTTGCTGTTGCACATTGTCGAACCGCTGGTTCAATCGACACAGTAGCATCCATTCATCCTGATTCTGCTGCTGTTCTTGGTGACTATCTTCTTCGTCGCTGTTGTCTACATGTGAGAGATGTTCCTCTGCACGGTTCAGCTCCTCTGCAAATTGTGGCAGGCAGTGTTGTGCAATGTCAGAGTGGAGAAAGTGACGGTATGCGTCTGTGTATACTTGGTCATCTGCTTCTTCGTCTTGCTCTCCATCCCAGGCATTTTCTGGAAAGGCAGACCATGGCTTGTGTTGAATGAGCTGGTACTTACAGTAGCGACCGTACCACTGCCCTTGGGGGTTTGGGGAGTACTTAGGGAATGTACGCACAATGACTTCTTGTGATCGTTTTCGAATCTCGTGGTAGATCACACAGTACAGTTTGACGAACTCAAACAGGTTGAGTGAGGTGATGCCTGGAAACTGTCTTTCATACTGCAAACGGTTGGCATATAGCTGTAGCGTTGAAGGATTTGTTACCAGTGTGGTGTCAGACTGATCGCCTGACTGGTCGCAGACCTGGCGGCTGCCGTCTAATGAGACACAGACGAAGGTATAAGTACAGCTGTAGAGTGGTTCACTCAGCAACTGGTGAGCTGTCTCTTGGGCACTGAAGTCACGCTCCCCAATGCAACGTAGCATGGAAGTGCGTAGTGCTGTGGTTGCATCACTCTCAGAGGTGAGTTTGTCGACTGAGGTCTTGAAAATGGCCGTAGCTGCTTTTGATCGAGGTTCTCCCTTTGCTGCATACTTTGCCATGTATCTGGCACATGCCTCAACATTGACGATCACCTGGATGTCGATGTTGGCACGCCAGTTCTGCAACATCACACGGTTGTGAGAATTTACTCGGGGGTCATTACGTTTGGTGATGACTGTTGCCCGAACTGTGCCATCTGGTAGTTGTTCGAACTCGATGTCGGTTGATTGTTGCTCTGGTCGAGGGTAATTGAATCGGCAAGTGGCCTCCTGTTGACCATGCTTCTTGCGTAGACAGTACGCAGCACTGCAGCGAGTGTGGCGTTCCACTGCATTCACGAGGTCATGGTAGTCACTGTCTAGGTGTTGCTCAGCAACTGCTGTCAGTTGTTGTGTGCATGGATGTGGAGTGGGCAGTTGCCAGTGTTCTTGCGGCATGGCTTCATTGATGGTTGTGACAAGCCAATCCACATACTCTACAACTTTCTGTTTTGCAAGGTCACCTTCTGCAATGACTGCTTGCAGTTGTTCATCCTGTGTATCTGTGACATGTAATGAGTTGATAGTAAACAACATCCATGTATAGTTTTTGTATGCAGCATAGGTAGCTATTTAAAATGTAGTGACAATTGTACAATTACCTGAATCACGCTCTGGCTGTTTCTGTTTTGCCACCCAACCAGCTGCTGCCGACTTCACCAAGCGACAGAGGTCGGGGTCATTCTTTAGCTTGGCACACCCATGAGCGTGGGTACTTCCCCGAGCCTGGTACTCACACCGGTACCAGTACCACTCCACATCAAGTACCTGCAGCAACCAGTGGTTGACGAAGTCCTTCAGTCTGTTGCAGAAGTACCAGTCGGTGAGGTGTGGGTTGCTGATGACGGCTTGAATGCGAATCTGGTGTGTGACTTGTTCATTCTGTGGGTGAGGCATCAAGGCTTGCAGATCGGGCCAATAGGTGTCAGCTGAGCTGACAGTCCAGAAAAATGTTGCTGCACCCTTCTGTTCCAGGAGTGATCTGAGTTCCAAGTATCGCTGGAACCAATATTGGTGTGTGCCTGGGAGCTTTGCAGCATAACGTTGTATTCTCTTCATTAGCTGTTCACCCCTCATCTGTCCCACCATTGCACGCAGTTCTTCAACAGTGAGGTGGGCATCACGTGGGTTCTGGTGGAGGTACACTTTTGCCTGAGATAGAAGCTGGTGACGTTGCTTCATATTGAGGGCCCAGTATGGAAAACGGGGGTGAGAGGCAAAGTGCCATCGCTGCTGACTGTCTGGACCAGTGTCACCATACCGAATGAGGTGTTTAAAGCATTCTGTGAGTGTGACTTCATGCCTGCGTCCCTTGCAAGTTGGGTCACCGGTTCCGTACGGGAAAAGTGCTGGAAATACTTTGGTAGCTAATCCGTCGGTGCGAAACTCGTTGATGGGCTGTCCTGTGATTGTAGGCCAGTCGAGAGGGTCATCTCCATTGACAAGTGCACGGATTGCATCCTCTTCTTGTCGTTGTTGCTGTGGAAGAGGCATGAAAGAGTGACTGTTGGTCTCTTGCAGACTGTCAACATCTTGACTGTCTAGCCCTTCAGTATGTGGAGGTCCTTCATCCTCACTGTCGTCTGAAGGACTGCTTCCATCGTGATGTTGCTTTGAGCCTTCTCTGATGGTTAGGAGTTCTTCCGGTACTCCATCTGAAGGTAATCGTTGCAGGGCATCAATGTCGATCTCAATGTCGGCATAGAATGTGTTGTGTGTCTTCAGCCACTCTAGCGCACCAAGGACACGGGCACGTCGCACTCGGCAGTCTTTGTGTGTGTTGTCGGAGCCGTGTCGGCGCACCACTAGAACTGGAAGGTCACTGACATTGCATGGAAGCTTGTCGAGGAAGCCCTGCACATCTTGGGGGAGGTTGAGAACATGTCCACTGTATCCCCGCTGGCCACCTTTCTTTCGGTAGACACACATGATTGGAGATGCTCGTGCAATCAACATTTCCTCAATCTGTGTTAAATTCTCCAAGCATGCTGGAACTCGACCAGGATGCATGTCATTTTCTGCTGAAAACAATTTAGGGGCTCGCTTGTCTCTCTTGCACCTTGTACACACATATGGTTGAGCTGTCAAAGTGACACGTGTTGGCCATGTCTCGCGACATACCTGGCACTGTCTATGCTCCCACTTCTGCTGCTTGTGTTGGAAAGCTGCCATAGCATCGCGTACCCATGGCTGTTGGTGCAGGGGTTGGAGAGAGTCTGTCCAACCTTCTTCATGAAGATATGCTGAGCGAGTGGTCATTGTCTGTGTGGAATGAGCCTATATTACGAGAAAGAGTACATTCAAGCATACTGTGTGTATTTGTGCATTGATCATGCGACAGTACCGTACCTGTGCAGTTGCATGTTGTGCCTGGCGACTCTGCTGGTGCCGCTGTCGATTGCTCTGCAGTCTCTCATCCCTGTCTTGGTCTGCCTCTTGATCCAAGCGTTCTTGCTGCCGGTGTCGAAGGCTCTGCAGTCTCTCGTCCCTCTGTTGGTCTGCCTCTTGATCCAAGAGTTCTTGCTGCCGGTGTCGAAGGCTCTGCAGTCTCTCGTCCCTCTGTTGGTCTGCCTCTTGATCCAATCGTTCTTGCTGCCGGTGTCGAAGGCTCTGCAGTCTCTCGTCCCTCTGTTGGTCTGCCTCTTGATCCAATCGTTCTTGCTGCCGGTGTCGAAGGCTCTGCAGTCTCTCGTCCCTCTGTTGGTCTGCCTCTTGATCCAAGCGTTCTTGCTGCCGTTGTCGAAGGCTCTGCAGTCTCTCGTCCCTCTGTTGGTCTGTCTCTTGATCCAAGCGTTCTTGCTGCCGGTGTCGAAGGCTCTGCAGTCTCTCGTCCCTCTGTTGGTCTGTCTCTTGATCCAAGCGTTCTTGGTGCCGCTGTCGATCGTTCTGCAGTCTCTCGTCCCTCTGTTGGTCTGTCTCTTGATCCAAGCGTTCTTGCTGCCGCTGTCGAAGGCTCTGCAGTCTCTTGTCCCTCTGTTGGTCTGTCTCCTTATCCAAGCGTTCGTACTGAAGCTGTCGACGGCTCTGCAGTCTCTCGTCCCTCTCGTCGTCTGTTTCTTCATCCAAGCGCCTTTGTTTCCATTGTTGGTTAGCTTGCAACCTAGCTGATCTTCTTGCAGGTGTCTCTGTTGCCCTTGCTGCTGCCTTTGCTGCACGATTGCTTGCTCTTTCTTGATCTACCTCCATCTGTGACATCTTTGCTCTCTGTCTTGCTTTCCTGTGACGTGCCATCTCTTTACGGTGCTGATCTTTGTCACCAGGATTCATCATGAAGTTGTGGTGATGATACAGTCATGGAAGTCACGAATAGACAGTGCAATTTCCTCTCTGGAACCACATTGCTCTGACTTTTATAGGAAAATTTTTGGTTTGCACAATCTTGTCGTGTGGCATTTGAGAGTTGAATCTGTGCAGTGTTCACTTGCAGTTAGTGAGGTGATAGTTTCCGCCACAGTGCCCATATACATGGTGTAATTGTGACATCATGCTCATCAGCAATGTTCAGTACCTATTTTTAGTAACTGGTGTATACTTAGTTTTTGGGCCATAAGCAAGTAACACCTCTTCATTTAGGAACATGCATACACCATGTCTGCAGTGAATATGCATTCTTGTAATGGTTACATCATTGTAACTGCATCAGACACTTGCCTGCCTTATTGCTGCATACATGATGCAACTGTGACATCATAATACTTCTGTGCCTGTAAGCAAATCACACCTCTTCATTTAGGAACCTACATACCATGTCAGTAGTGAATATGCATTGTTGTAATGGTTACATCATTGACTCTATTATTAGTAACTGCTTCAGACACTTGCCTTCCTTATTGTTGCATACATGATGTAACTGTGACATCATTGTTAGTATTTTGAGTCATTGGTACACTTCTGGCCTGGCCTGTAAGCAAATAACACCTCTTACTTGTGGAACATACATGACATATCAGCAATGAATATTGTGGCTGACTATCATGTTGTTCGATCCTTAGGCTCAGCTCTTTGTCACTAAAAAAATGGAACGTGGCTGACTAAATGTAGCTATCACGTGCATTCCTTAGGCTCAGCTGTTTGTGACAAGTGATACAAATTTGCTGAAGATAGTTACACATCTGAGGTTTGCATGGGATTTAGCATGGTAGGGCTGAGGGACGGGTGATTTCCCTCTATGCTAAATCACCATGCTAAAACCCATTCGCACCCTAGCCTTATTCCCAGTCTCTACTTCCAGCGTTTTACTTCCTGCGAAAAAAGCTGGAAGTAAGGCTGACTTCATTGCTGCATGCGTGACCTTGATGCACCTATTATGCTTCATTTCAAAAGCCTATTAATAAGGTGGCCATATTGCACCTGTACTCAGCTGTTGTCATAGTGACCATTGGGAGCTGTTACTAATAATAGAAATTGTGATGTAATCATTACATGAACTCATGCACTTTACATGTTCTGCTGAGAGTGTCACTAGTTGCATTCCCAAAGTCTACCTAGCATGTATTAAAGTGGCTACAGTGCAAGAAACACCTCTAGTCAGCTAGTGACTGTTGGAAAACTGTTACTAATAATAGAAATTCTGATGTAATCATTACATGTTGTTAGTGTTGTGCTGAGTGTGTCATCTAGCATGTGCACCAATGTACCCGTTCATATAAAAGTGCCTTGTTGATCTGACTCCATCAGTCAGAAAACTGAGTCTCGATCAACAGCGATGGCTAAACGTTCCTTGCAAGAGTTTCTTGACCTCAGTTGTGTGGAGAAGCCTTCCCAGCATGCAAAGCTTCATGGCATCGTAGCATCTGTTTCCCCGATGAAAAAGAGCAAAAGTTCATGCTCTTATTTTGATGGCCAGCTCACAGATGGCACACACAAGATTAGGGTGGTTGGCTTTGATGACGAGCAACAGAAGAAACTGGCTGCTGCATACAGCAAGAAAGAGCCCATAACTCTCTCCAACTGTGAGATCAAAGCAGGCCGACAGTCGACTGGGATGGAGGTTATGGTTAGGAAGTTTACTGGTATTGATCAGTCCCCACACAAGTTTGATGTCACAGATGTTCAGTCAATTGGCCGTACGTACATCAGTCTCGGCCAACTTGGGCATATGGAAAATTTTGACAGAGTCACTCTGTCTGTAAAGGCAATACGAGTGGACCCTGCGGTTGAGGTTGGAGGGAAAAAGAAGCAAGATATCACCATTGCTGATACAACTGGTACAGGGAAACTGGTGCTATGGGAGGACAACATAGGGAACATCACTGAAGGAGAATCATACAAGCTGTCTGGAATGATGGTGCGTACATTCCAAAACAAACATTATCTATCGATGCCGAGGGATAATGCCACCATCGATCCGTTGTCAGACATAGGAGATGTGGAGGAGGACGAAAGCGATGATGAACACTACCATGAGCTCATTGCTGCACGAGTGACTGCTGTACCAATGCTGCACACATACCGTACCTGTATTGCCTGCAATGGTAAGGTTCTCCTTGAGCCTTCAAATCACGAGCTTGGTCGCTGTGGCAAATGCCAAATGATGCAACGTGTAGACGACTGTGGCACACAGCTGTCTGCAAAGCTCACAGTGAAGGCCAGAGACACCAGGATCACACTGCAAGCATTTGGGTCAACCATCACTACCATTTGTGATCCAGTCAGTGAAATGACACTACTCACAGCTCCTCCATTCACAGTGACGTACGATGACAACAATGTTGTTACTAATGTCACGAGGAAGACATATGGTGTCACTAATGTCACGAGGAAGGCATATCCTGACAATGCTGGCACTACCACAGAGAAGACTCCAGAGCCACAGTAACTAGCTGTGATCAACTCATCTGCTTGATCTTGATAGTCTATAAAAGTATGAGTTTGTGATTTACCATCTTTGTATGGTGTGATATATTGTGTAACCACCTTGGTCTTCATACGTAGTTGAAACATATTCATCACCTTAGCTTAATCTTGTATGAACATATGCTTGTCATTCAACCACTGATCGTACGCTCCTGTAATTGTGTTAGCACATGCAGCCATGCTTGCCATTCAATCATCGATCTTTATGATAATATGCTCCTGTGATTTTCTTTTGTAGCTTGGTATGAACACCTGCTTGTCATTCAATCACTGATCTTTATGATAATATGCTCGTGTGATTTTCTTAGCTTGATCTTACACCATCTTGCCATCCTGGGCCCAGGGGTTGCATGCAGCGGTAGAGCTGTTGGTGACATCATCACTGGACTGGGGGCCGACTAATCATGGGGGAGACATGCATGCAGACCTTTTACTTTTGCTGACATCGTCACACGGGGTGCGTACTGGGGCGGGGTAGCCCCCCGGATGCACACGGGGTGCGTACTGGGGCTGGGTAGACCCCGGATGCACACGAACCGATTATTTTCGCGAGTCAGCCAGTCGCGAGAATAAGAGCTTAACAGGGAATGCTAGAGCAGCTACGAGAAAGCGACTGACATCCAGGAGAATGATGTCGCTACCTACATTTTCCAGGGATCAGCCATGGATGCCACGGGAGAGCAGAGATAGGGGCTGTAGTGCTTGAACTCACGTTCGTATCGCTCGATCGTGCCGTCTGTCTCCAGCGCTCATATCTCTACTTATACAGAGTGTACATAAACTCTACTAACCTGGGAGCTGTAGTAAGCCTTCCCTGGTAAAAGGATGTGGTAGATTTGTCCAAACGTCTGAGTCTTCGGGCGCCACAAGTTCGAAGACGGCATCCATGTAACTACCAGAGACGCCATTTTGAACACGTGTTGCTGCCCCGGGGCCCCCCAAGCGTGACAGACATCTCCCATATGGAAATATATATATATATATATATATATAGACGCTAGCTGAGATTGTTGAGCCCATAGGTCGCGATTATTGGCCTCGCTGCGCTCGGCAATTATGTAGTCCGCTTACTTCGAATGTGTTCAACCAAGAAGTCTTTATTTATTGATTTTACTTCTCGAACAAGGCGATTAGCAACACTCTGATTTTCACTGTCACGGTATGTTTTCCTGAACAAAATTACACACAAGCACTTCAATAACATTACACCGGTCATTAAAGTTAATGTACACTCACCCAACAGCAATTGTCCATCCTTGAAAGTCATCATCTTCATCCATTAGCATCTTGTATGCCAACCTAACTTCCTTCTACAGAATTATAAAATATGGCAGTTTATACAAACAACAGTTCATCCTGTATTAATAATGCATATACCCCATGGCTATGCAATTCAAAGCCATGTGTGTGTACGTGTTTTTATCATACTATAAAGTTCACCATGCTGAATGCTGCATATTACTACAAACTTTGAAAGATACAGACATGGTTTCAGCTGGCATCTGATTTTAGTGTAGTATGCTGACTTAATAGTGCATCTAGCAAGGTCACATGGTCATAATCTCTATAAGGCTTGTCACTAACTTGACAAGCTGGTGAATAAAGAAAATCTGCATCCCAGGAGTGAGATGCAGCTGTCATGCATAATTGTGATATCATAGGTGATATCTACATGCACTGAGATTGTTTTAAAGATGTATCTAATTTGACACAGCTGCCCTGCAGATGAGCATTTGAGATAGCACCTGTTTACTATACACATGCAAGCATAGCTGCTTCTGTCTCTGGTTCTGATACAGACTGAATTCACCCCTTTTGGTGCACTATAAGGCTTACGTGATGGCCATGCTTTCATTTATACAGATGTTCATGCCAATTAGAATGAAAGTTCTTAAACTTGTTATTGTCCAGTTTGCCCACATAGTATGCCTGATATGCTTGTTTACAAACTCTCTAAAGACATCAAGCAAGATTGAAAACCAACCTACCTACTAATATATATCCTAACACAAACTGGTCCAGGATCAAATAATTAAGATATAGGTGGTTATACACGTCCCATGCACTCAGGTCTAAGCTAGTCAGGCTCTCCTAGGCTTAGCTACAAGGGTAGCTAGCATAATGTAGACCAGCTCAGTTAAAAACCTGAATTTGGAATACAGACAGTTCCTGTAATTTGGAACCTTCAACGTAATTTTTAATATAAGGGAAATGGGGGTATTATGGAACACCTGAGTTTCTAGGATTCTAGCAACAACAAACTGGCTCTTGGGTACGTACAAGTTACTATCGGGACACAAACAACAGCTAGTGCACTAACTTCAATCCAAGTATCATTGATGTTGCAATGCACAATCATAATAGGTAATTTGGAACACCTTAGGGTAATTTGGAACATCCCACTGCATTACAAAGGCGCAGTGGAAGGCTGTAACTGGTATGCTGATGGACTAGCTTAGTTATTTTAGTTCGCTGTTTGGGGAAAGCAGCTAGCCTAGTGGTTAGGCTACATCCAAATTAATCATCATTGTGGTCAATGCATGCACACGGATGCAGATACGTGCAGTTTTACAAAAGCAATGGTTGCTGCTCAGACAGACAGGAAATTTAGCAGTTCTCTGTTGCTGAGCTCACCTGGACATTTTTTTCATGAGTGCTGTGAGTAGCTGGTTAGTTTCGGTCAGTAGTATTTGGTACCTGCATCATTGCGAGCTTGTCCACGCTTGGCTGGCAAAGATTTCAGAGCTTCCTCTTCAGATTCTTCTTCTTCAGATTCTTCCTCTTCAGATTCCTCTTCTACTTCTTCAGATTGCGTCGCTTCCTCAGACTCTTCTTTGAGATCATCCTGTGAATCACGTACACTCTTGTTTTCGGCAAAGGAGTTGCGAGGCAAGGAGCGGTTGACAGTGGACTGCGGCACAATCTTAAGTGCGATCCGAGTGTCGCCACGAGAAGTAGACCCACTTGCAGAGGTCAGCCTACTGTTTTTAGGCCTGTCGGTAGCACCAGATAATTGGCGGCAGGGAAAGATTTTCCTACCCGAGCCGGTTGATGACGGACGCGGACGGGAAACAGGAGTGACGTTCTCCTTTTCTGCAGCACTCCTACTGAGGGGTATAGGAGTAGCAGCATCACTGTGACTGTCTTGGTTTCTCTTGGCAGTACCAGATATAGTATTAGGTGAAGGAACGGTTCCGTAAAGTGGCAATTCAGGTGAAGTAGCTCTCGAAATTTGCCCCGATCTACCGAACATTGACGGGTCCATCATTTCGCGTTTACGGTGCTTTCCATCGATTAGTGACTGATTCTTCGTAGATTCCAGCTTATATATAATACTAGAACCCCGTAACACTTTATCTATTCCTGACTATTCCGCGCAACTGCAATGATATCCGACCAATCAGGCGTTAAGTTCACAGCTCTATCGTATACCTGATCTACATTGTATATACACATGGTATGCAGGCATAATGTGCGTTCAGTTAACGCTAGTGTGAACATACAATCGTTATAATGGATGACCGTAGCACTTCAGAACAATCTCTGGGATTTTTGTCACAAAAAAACTCTCCTTTCAACACTTACGAAGCAATCCGCAGCACAACATGAGCCGCATCCAAAGTCAACAGACCGGCAAAGAAAGCGCCATTGTGAGCACTGTGGACAAACTCTCAGCCTTAAGACATACAAAAGGCATCGGCGTCTCTATTATAATACTGAAAGTGATGCTTGGATAAAGGCAGCAGGGTCTTCGCTAGAACATGATCAAGATCAGGAAGTGTATTCTGAAGGTGAGATTCACAATTCAAATAAGCATAGCTATTCATAATAATTATAGCTACTACGCATGTCTTGACTCAATTATTTAAAGCAAATAGTCACAATTTAGCATGAACACTAGCTATATAGAATGTAAAATTATTATATTTTGTATATATATCCTGTAGGACATGATGATGATGATGGTCCTAGTTTACCAATAATCAGGGAAGAAGGAAGAGAGCACGAGATGGAATTCGAAGACAATGCATATGGTTTGGGGCCTGGGAGCATTGAATCTGATCTGAGCAGTAATGGATCTGATGCCAGCAGTGATATATCAGGTTTGAGATAGCTACTCGTGTGAAATTTGACTTGCAAGCCTAACTAGATGACTGCATGCACCAGCCAGCATATGAATGATTATTTTTTCTATAATATCATTCCTGCATGTGCTGATAGTTTGTAGCTTAGTCCATGCATAGTACATTCTAGTATATGGCTAACCATGTAATATACGTCCTGAGTCTATACACAACAAGTAATGCCTGTACATACTCCTTTCAGGTACAAAAGGAATTGTTACAACTATTTATCTTGCCTCTATATCTCTATAATTTATAGACCATGAAATCTCAGGTGAAATTTGGCATGATGACAGTGCAGAAAACTATAGTTTCTTGGTTAGTTCGTTTTATTATGCTCCTGCAAGCTAGACATTACATTCCTGATGCTGCAATCGACCTCCTCCTAAAGTTTCTGCATGTCTTTTTTACTGTTCTTGGCCGTATTTCTAGTGAGATAGCAGATCTAGCTGCTGTATTCCCCAAATCACTCTATCTTGTATGGAAACACTTTGCTAACTCTAAGTCAGACACTTTTACAAAGTATGTGGTCTGTCCGAAGTGCCATACATTGTATTTCTTACATAACTGTGTTTTGCAAATTGGCTCAGAACGAACAGCAAGGAAATGCAGTTATGTACAGTTTCCAGATCATCCCTTCCGTCGATACAGAGGCAAGTGCAATGCAAATATACTGACACTTGTGGAATTGCCAAGCAAAAGAAAAATGTTTTATCCTCTTCGTGTTTATTGCTATTATGGCCTGAAAAAATTACTGGGAGAGATGCTGCAGAGGCCAATTTTATTGCATCCTGTGAACATTGGCATTCACGGACATCAACACCGGGAATTTTAGAGGATGTGTATGATGGAAAGCTTTGGCAAGAGTTCTTACACTATAATGGTAGGCCATTCCTAGCTGCACCCTACCACTTTGGTTTACTCCTGAATATTGACTGGTTTCAACCTTATAAGCATACCACATCATCTGTCGGAGTAATTTATCTCACAGTATTGAATCTACCAAGGTCAGTTAGGTACAAGAGAGAAAATGTTATTATTGTCGGAATAATCCCTGGTCCAAATGAACCAAGTCACAACATCAATTCTTACCTTCAGCCTCTTGTTGATGAACTTCTGGATTTCTGGAATGGAGTAAAAATGCTCAGTTCTAATTCAACTCAGAAAACAGTAAGATGTTTACTATTGGGTGTTTCCTGTGATCTTCCTGCAGGAAGAAAAGTTTGTGGATTTCTTGGACACAGTGCGAAGTTTGGCTGTTCAAAATGTCTAAAGGAATTTCCAGGTTCTGTTGGTTCAATGGACTATTCAGGGTTTGACAGAGAGAACTGGGGTTCTAGAACAAACAGTAGTCACAGACAGCATGTTGAAGAAATCCGTAAGTGTACAACTAAAAGTGACCAGGCAAGGTGTGAGTCTTTACATGGATGCCGTTACTCAGAATTGCTTCGTCTACCATATTTTGATGCTCCCCGTATGACCCTATGCATAATCTATACTTAGGTACTTGTAAGCATATGTTAAAGCTGTGGATAAGTAGAGGGATTCTTCAAACTTCAAATTTTGAACACATGCAGAAGATTATTGATGATGTACACACACCTCCAACAATTGGTCGGATACCACGAAAAATCGAGACCTCTTTCTCAGGTTTTACAGCAGATCAGTTGAAAAATTGGACAAACATATATTCCATAGTAGCTCTTCATTCCTTTGTCAGTGGTGAAGATCTTGAATGCTGGCGCCACTTTGTGCTTGCTTCTAGAATCCTCTGCAAAAAGAAAGTATCTCAGTTTGATCTAAATCTTGCTGATGCCCTACTAATGCAGTTTTGTAGGCGATTTGAGCGAATATATGGAAAGGCAGCAGTTACACCAAACATGCACCTACACTGTCATTTGAAAGACGTTCTTGCAGACTTTGGACCAGTATACAGCTTTTGGCTGTTTTCATTTGAACGTTATAATGGCATTCTTGGTAACCAGCCAACAAATAACAGAGCTATAGAGCCACAACTTATGCGAAGGTTTGTGCGTGATCAATCTGCATTCTTAATTACTGATGAGCAAAATAAACTGAACTTTTCCTCTGACTTTGAAAATTTCTTCCCTAAGTGTGAACGTGTGACTGGATCTGTATGGGAATCTCAACAAGCATTTAACTTTCAATGCATTTTACCGCTGAAATGCACTCGCCAAGTACTGCAAAAGCTTCACACTGAGTATTTGCAGTCTCTTTTTTGCAAACTCTATCCTTTAGTTACCATGGAATCTGCCGTCATTAACATGCTGTACCTACAGTACAGGTCAGTAAAAGTTGGAAGTATGGAGTTCTTTTCAAGCAAGGGACTACATTATTTAGGTGGCAGTGTTGCAATGGCTAAGTGGAACACAAATTTCTATGGAAATTTTCCAGTTACTGTCCCAAACAAGTTTGAGGAGAAAATGTATAACAGTCCCCCAGTGAAAATTCATTGGTTTGGAAAGATTTTTTGTTGTGTTGGAGATTCTACATATACTGAAACATTGGTCTGTGTTTCTTGGTTTAAAGTTCATCCACAGTATTCTGTTTTTGGCAAACCTGTACAAGTTTGGTGCAGTAATATTTTTGAAAGGCCTGGCGTGCATTCTTTTCTTACTATACCACAGTTGGTTTGCCCCTGTGTACATTCTATACAACCTCACTCTTCTGGACCTGGACTAGTTGTTGTTCCCATGATTTCATAATTTCGTTACAGTGATGTATGTTTTTAGCTACAATGTCAAACAGTATAATGGATAATATGTATATTGACGAACATGCATCTAGCTAGCTGTTTGATAATATAATATGACTGATCTTTCTCAACTGTAATACAGCTGATAAGTCCAGCTCAAAATTAAATTTTTATCACAGAAAGGGCTATACTGAATTTTTAAAAAATGCAACACCTTGCTTAAAACCATTACATCACTACTAGTACAGGAAAAGCCAAAAAATGTCTAAATTAACCTTCCAATGTATCACTATAATAATATTATAAGGAATGCAGTTTGCTATCCACCCACTCTCATGGCCCGTATCTGAGTGTGCCATCTGCACTCATCTGTGACTAAATTACTGTTTTCAAGTGAAGTTCAATTAAATTATGTTTGTATTCATATTAGCGGAAAATTAAAGACAGCTGGTTCTGAGAGCTGGGCCTGGGGAATACGTAGATGACTGTTGAATGTCATTACCCAGAGGCTAGCCTCAGCCAAAGCTAGCTTTGGACTGTATGTGTTATACCACTTTACAGTAATAAATAGGAGTACAATCGGAGTTGATACTCCTTCCCAACTTGTTTAAAATACAGCCTAATTGAGTAAAATCAGCTTAATTAACTACTAAGTACACTATATGTTTATGCAGCTTCTAGTACATCATCATGATAGTGTTAAATTTTCATGTTTCTCTGCTTCGGACATGTAAAAATCTCAAATTGACAGCCCTGTCACTGATATCTGGCCAGTATGTATGGGTAAGGTTAATGTACCTAAAGGCCATAGAAGGCCTGGTGATTAACCGAATCACATGCTTCTGTGTCAATTTGCCTTTGACCCTGAAGACACAACATTCTCAAGAAACACATATCCCCCTCCAAATCGGAAGCCCACTCACAATCAGTCCATTTACTGTACCTCCACAACTGTGCCTAGCTCACATTAATCAAGGTACACTTGTCTAGTACTGTGGACTGTGGTTTCATAAATTGCCTTAAGTTTCAGTACATTATTCAAGGTTTTGGTGTCAAAGAGAGACTTTCTACCAAACTAACCAGCTCCCATTAATGTAGGCCACCTCTATAGTCTAGAGAAGCCATTAGTTTGTGATTGAAGGGGTGGGTTAGGTTCACGGACAGGCTCATGTTACAAGACACACTGAGGACTGTGGTTCCATACATTGCCTTAAGTTTCAGTACATTATTCAAGGTTTTGGTCTCAAAGAGAGACTTTCTACCAAACTAACCAGCTCCCATTAATGTAGGCCACCTCTATAGTCTAGAGAAGCCATTAGCTTGTGATTGAAGGGGTGTGTTAGGTTCACGGACAGGCTCGTGTTACAAGACACACTGAGGACTGTGGTTCCATACATTGCCTTAAGTTTCAGTACATTATTCAAGGTTTTGGTCTCAAAGAGAGACTTTCTACCAAACTAACCAGCTCCCATTAATGTAGGCCACCTCTATAGTCTAGAGAAGCCATTAGCTTGTGATTGAAGGGGTGTGTTAGGTTCACGGACAGGCTCGTGTTACAAGACACACTGAGGACTGTGGTTCCATACATTGCCTTAAGTTTCAGTACATTATTCAAGGTTTTGATGTCAAAGAGAGACTTTCTACCAAACTAACCAGCTCCCATTAATGTAGGCCACCTCTATAGTCTAGAGAAGCCATTAGTTTGTGATTGAAGGGGTGGGTTAGGTTCACGGACAGGCTCACGTTACAAGACACTGAGGACTGTGGTTCCATACATTGCCTTAAGTTTCAGTACATTATTCAAGGTTTTGGTCTCAAAGAGAGATTTTCTACCAAACTAACTAGCTCCCATTAATGTAGGCCACCTCTATAGTCTAGAGAAGCCATTAGTTTGTGATTGAAGGGGTGGGTTAGGTTCACGGACAGGCTCACGTTACAAGACACACTGAGGACTGTGGTTCCATACATTGCCTTAAGTTTCAGTACATTATTCAAGGTTTTGATGTCAAAGAGAGACTTTCTACCAAACTAACCAGCTCCCATTAATGTAGGCCACCTCTATAGTCTAGAGAAGCCATTAGTTTGTGATTGAAGGGGTGTGTTAGGTTCACGGACAGGCTCGTGTTACAAGACACACTGAGGACTGTGGTTCCATACATTGCCTTAAGTTTCAGTACATTATTCAAGGTTTTGGTCTCAAAGAAAGATTTTCTACCAAACTAACTAGCTCCCATTAATGTAGGTCACCTCTATAGTCTAGAGAAGCCATTAGCTTGTGATTGAAGGGGTGTGTTAGGTTCATGGACAGGCTCGTGTTACAAGACACACTGAGGACTGTGGTTCCATACATTGCCTTAAGTTTTTAGTACATTATTCAATGTTTTGATGTCAAAGAGAGACTTTCTACCAAACTAACCAGCTCCCATTAATGTAGGCCACCTCTATAGTCTAGAGAAGCCATTAGTTTGTGATTGAAGGGGTGGGTTAGGTTCACGGACAGGCTCATGTCACAAGACACACCGAGGACTGTGGTTCCATAGATTGCCTTAAGTTTCAGTACATTATTCAAGGTTTTGGTCTCAAAGAGAGATTTTCTACCAAACTAACTAGCTCCCATTAATGTAGGCCACCTCTATAGTCTAGAGAAGCCATTAGTTTGTGATTGAAGGGGTGGGTTAGGTTCACGGACAGGCTCACGTCACAAGACACACCGAGGACTGTGGTTCCATACATTGCCTTAAGTTTCAGTACATTATTCAAGGTTTTGGTCTCAAAGAGAGACTTTCTACCAAACTAACTAGCTCCCATTGATGTAGGCCACCTCTATAGTCTAGAGAAGCCATTAGTTTGTGATTGAAGGGGTGTGTTAGGTTCACGGACCGGCTCAAGTTACAAGACACACTGAGGACTGTGGTTCCATAGATTGCCTTAAAGTTTCAGTACATTATTCAAGGTTTTGGTCTCAAAGAGAGATTTTCTACCAAACTAACTAGCTCCCATTAATGCAGGCTACCTCTATAGTCTAGAGAAGCCATTATTTTGTGATGGAAGGGGTAGGCTACTTTTGATATTGGCATATTGAAGTCACCATCTGTAAGTAAAAGCTAACTTTGGGTGGCTATCTGGTTTAGCAAAGCTGTCTGCATTTCTGTAATGTCTGGAAGCATTGATTCCATTATGAGATTATTATAATATATAATATAGATAATACTGAGAATATTGAGGATGTCCAGCAATGGATGGTATGCCAGCTGGCTCTTGCACACTATTTGAAAATAATCTGCATAATATAATAATTTACATCCAATGCTGTACGTCCTCAATATGCTCTGTGTCACTAGCATGCCACACAACTCTATATAGCTACGGGTACTGACCTGTCCTTGAAGGCATTGCTCATGCACGTACAACGCTGTACTATTACCGATTCGCGATGTTACATGAGCCCCGCCCCATTCTGCTCAGCCCCACCCAAACCATAAGGACAGGTACTAGACAGGTGGAATGCCAGGTGAATAAACACTTATACAGACAGGGTCATATTATACCATTTTTCCTTCAGTGAAAATAGCAAGGACAGGTACTGAACAGGTGGTATGCCAGGTGAATAAGCATTTATACAGGGTCATATAACATTTCCTTGGGTAAGGAGTGGTAAGGACAGGTACTGGACAGCTGGTATGCCAGGCAAATAATAATTGATACAGGGTTGTACCACATTTCCTTGGGCAAGGAGTAGTAAGGACAGGTACTGGACAGCTGGTATGCCAGGCAAATAATAATTGATACAGGGTTGTACCACATTTCCTTGGGCAAGGAGTAGTAAGGACAGGTACTGGACAGCTGGTATGCCAGGCAAATAATAATTGATACAGGGTTGTACCACATTTCCTTGGGTAAGAAGTAGAAAGGATATGTACAGGGCAGGTGGTATATACATAAGTCCCTAACATGTGGCATATCAGGTATCTAACTTTCCAAGGATTTATGCAGGAAATATAGAAACAAAATTTCCTGTAACTAGCATGAAGTATAGGAAACTCCACTTTCTGCCCAGTGTAAGTCACCAGCAAGGGGATTCTGATGGCGTATTACACAAGTGGCTCACCTACCTTCCGTAGGAGAAGGGGTATGTCCCTGAGGCATCCACAGTAGGGCGTCTACCCCACACCCTCTCTACTACCCACCTAAAGCGTTACCACCTTTTAGTGTTCAATCTGAGGCTGCTCTCTTTTCCCTCATGCAGCCCGTAGGTCCTCAGAGTGAGTCCAGCCCTCTCCCTGGCAGCCGCATTATGGTGCCTGAGATGTGGACTTCGCTGAAAGTGTATTATGTAGTACCCCACCATTTTGAGCTGTATGATGTTGTGTGCTCAAGTTTCATTGGGTGTACCAATGTATATTTAATATGTTGCAATACGGATCCTCGAGTCTGTTTCTGGAGGCTGCAGGTGAGAAAATATCAAATTCCCACGTAATCCCCGCTCTGAAATGACTACAGCGGATTTCACTTGCGTTCGAATTTCCGTACCGCGCACGGAACTTACGGAACCTGCGCGCAATGCGTACATACATGTACTGTAAAGTTACATACACTATACGCATGTGCATGTGTTTGGCGGAAAGTTTGAATCTAGCTACCATGTCTGCAGAGCCAGCAAGGAAGAAAGCGTATTCCGTCGATTTAAGATGGAGAGTAGTGTATCAAAGGATAGGTATGGCATTGCCTTTCTACAAGATTGCAAAGAATTTGAACATAGCTACCAGTACTGCTCATCGTGTTTACAAGAAGTTTGAAACCAGTGGAGATGTGAAAGTTTCTCCAACTATCTGTAGGATTTTAAAACGTTACGGTTTCACCAGAAAACGAGTCAGACAAATAGCAGCACAGAGGTGTTATGCTCTTCGTGGTGCATACATGGCACAGTGCACTTTGTTTAGAAGGGACATGTTCGTATGGGTTGACGAAACCGGATCAGATGCTAGAGACCACATTCGTAGATTCGGATATGCTCTCAGAGGTATGACTCCAACACCACATCGCCTACTAGCCAGAGGGAAACGAGTAAATGCTATAGCAGCACTGTCATCGAGTGGAGTTGTTGCTGTAGATATTATCACTGAAACAGTTAGTGGCAAAGAGTTCTTTGACTTCCTTCGGGGAACACTCATTCCCAACATGATGACATACAATGGCACTAATGCTCATTCAATCATCATAATGGACAACTGCTCTGTGCATCATATTGCTGAAGTCCGTGATCTGTTACACCAAGCTGGTATCTTGGTGCTGTTCCTTCCTCCATATAGCCCAGATCTGAACCCCGCAGAAGAGGCATTTAGTTACGTTAAATCGTACTTGAGAAAGCACGATGTGATGTTGCAATCTGGTGCTCCACTGCCTACTGTAGTACAAGCTGCATTTAATTCCATCACAGAAGATCAATGCAATTCATGGATTACTGATTCTGGTTATCCACTATAATCATGACTTACACAGAGATACCATACATGAATGCATACATGCACTGTTTTTGTATATTCCATGCACCTAGAATAATCACATTCCAAGTAATATATTGTCTACATGTGCTTAATGTCTTCAAGGATAGTACCTTTCAGCTCTTCATACTGCGATTTATTTATGGCTCCGGACTCCAAGAGTACATGCCACTTGCTCAATTGATCAATACATTGCATTCGCAAATTTAATCGCTTTGTTGGTGAATTTGCAACTGATGCTGCGGTACTGCAGGAGCTCTTTTCAGGCATGTCGCTTTCTTTTTCTATGGGTTTCTCTTTGTCTTTGGGCTTCTTGAAAAAGGGAAGGTCAGGTGGTGCATCATATGAAGACCACTTGCCAGAGTTAATCATATGAGCCCAACAGTTAAACTGCTCTACTGGGTAACCATTTTCACCATGTTTCTCCTTCAACTTTTCAATGATAGTTTCCACATTACTTATTGTTTTAGCTATACACTCCCGTTTACTAGCAGGTGTAGGAGTATCTGTTGGAGGACGCTTACGGGATTCAGAGCTAGCAGACGATCCCTCACCAACATCACCATAGCACCAAAGCAGCACATCCCGCTTTCGATTATGAACAACATACATCTCAGCAAGGTCTTCGTCATCATTGAGCTGCCTCAACTTTCCCTTTGTACCGTGTCCAGGTTCAACGTAGCCTAGAGCTCCTCGAAACTGCCCAGCTTCTTCCTTCACACACTCTCTTAAATCAGTTAGAGTGGAAAATTGACTATTCTTGAGCAATGGCTTCATAGTGTACATAGACTTCTTCTTTTGATTTATGATTTTCACTTTGTAGTTAAATACCTGCTTCTGGGACAGGCTAACTCGGGTTTTATTTTGAGAAGTGCACTGCAAACAAGCCCATAAATATTATTTAGAGAAACACACATACGCAATGCTTTCCAATTAGTGCCACTTTGCATGTAGGCCTACACCTTACCTCAATCTCATACGAGCTCGAGCTGGGGTCAGACTCGGATTGAGATCCAGGATAAAAACGGCGGGGAGTATATATGGTACTAGCAGACTCACAAAGAGGATAATGAGGGGGAAATGAAGGCGACACAAACCGGTAAGGTCGTTCAGAATAGTCGCCATTTTTGTAGCTGTACTGATAAGGCCCATAATGGTAGTTTCTGTCTTCACCATCGTAATTCCCACTCCCACCTTCCCACTGGTCGTCACTTTCAGAGTCGAGATTAGCCATCATGACTAAGTACAAGAGTGACACTATATAACAGAAGCATGCGGTACAACAGAAAGACACGTGACACATTGCACAGGTCCGGGTTCCGTAAGTTCCGTACGGTGCGGTAAATTCGAACGCAACTGAAATCGCCTGTATTAACGTGGGATTTGATCCGTTTACCTGTCCCGAGGGGTGGGGCACTTGAGTAGTGCGCAGACTCAAATCCCACGTATGCCCCACCCTTCCCCGTACGGGAGAGGGTGGGGCATACAATTGATAGGCGCATAAAGTGAACAGCCAGACTGTGCAAACACGTCCATAAAAAGCGATCTAGTATGGGCGGGGCTTTTCAACACCCACGCCCACATTTATTAATCGCTATCTGCGGTGTCAATCTGCAAGTCGCAATCCGCGATCACAAGTCGCTATATATCCGCGGTGTCAATCTCGCGGTGGGCGGTGCCGATCTGCTATCGGCGTTGCGTAACCGGAAGTGTCCTTCTCAGCCACCACTGGACTTCTGTGGTGCTGAATCCCCCCAACTGAACTCGAATGGAGGTAGGTGGATGACAAACGTGACAACCACAACAGCAGTATATATAAACACAATACCATGACAAATGTGACAACCACAACAGCAGTACCTATCATCCACCTACCTCCATTCGAGTTCAGTTGGGGGGATTCAGCACCACAGAAGTCCAGGAGTGAGATCACAGTAGATGAGCTGCTGCCTAGTGCTGCTGATGGGAGACAACTATGGTGGCCGAGAAGGCCACTTCCGGTTACGCAACGCCGATAGCAGATCGGCACCGCCCACCGCGAGATTGACACCGCGGATATATACAGTGGTTTCCGGAGTCTTTGCAATTTCAAGTGGGTAGCAATACCGGAAGTCACGTGAATGCGTGAGTTGCAAAATTTAAATCAAGCGCGGTACACTATATTATATTACTACACGAGTTGTGGCCTCTTGCGAACCTGGACGGACGAGCGCTTACAGTGAGGACTTGCGCTGGAGGATGGTATGGCAAAGGGAAGCTCTGGAGTATACCTACAATGCTATTACTCGAAACCTTGGTGTTGATAGTTCGACAGTTGCGAGAACTCTTGAATTGTTCAACACAAGTGGATCTGTCTCCAAGAGGCCGTACCCGAAGGGCAGAGCGTTTCAAAAACTAACCGTGCCAGTTCAGCTGCTCATTCTCCATCTAGCTGTGCAAAGGCCCGGAATTTACCTGCATGAAATCCAGGAGTTATCAGAGTTTTTATTGCTTGATATCAGCCTCTCCTCCATATGCAGATTTCTTCATCATAGCGGCTTTACAAGGCAGAGGTTGCGTACGGTTGCACTGCAACGAGATGCGTTTCTGAGGGAGCAATATATTTCAGACATTTCAGTGTACTCACCAGAAATGTTCATATTTTTGGATGAAACTGGGGCAGATAGGCGAAACACACTACGTAAGTATAGCTACAGCCTCCGTGGAAAGACGCCACAAGACCACGCACTGTTAGTGAGAGGGCAGCGAATTTCGGCAATTGCTTGCATGTCTGTAGAAGGAATCCTAGATGTGAAAACAGTAAAAGGAACAAGCAATGGTGATACTTTTTATGACTTTGTGCAGGCATACCTGCTTCCACACCTGATGCCTTATGGTGTAAATCCACATTCTGTAGTTATATTGGACAACTGTGCAATTCACCATGTGGCAGAGGTAATGACAATGCTAGAGGAAGTTGGAGTATTAGTCCACTTCCTTCCTCCCTACTCGCCAGACCTCAACCCAATTGAGGAGGCGTTTTCAAAAGTGAAATCAACTCTTAAGACTGAGATGGAGGGCATATCAGACATGGAAGCACTCATCTTGTCTAGCTTTACATCAACAAGCACAGATGACTGCAAAGGCTGGATCTTTCACACTGGAATTTCAGGCCCGTAGGCAGGGGGGGTTCGAGGGGGTTCGCGCGAACCCCCCTTCCTGGGAAGGCTAAAAATAATTACACACATGACAACCTAGCTTCACAAACTCTACTGTTTCTAGTCGAAGAATCACCGTCGTCTGAACAGAAAGGCGGTTCGCAACTCACATCACGAAACGGCATATCCTCATTCCCAGGCACCTCGGAACGTAGTCTCGCCCCCAGACCACGCCCGCTGCATGCACTGCACTGCGCTATATAGCGCTACTATACTATACTATACTAAAGACTCACGTGATAGAACAACGAGAATGTGTCAACGTCACGCGCGCACGTACGCACGCGCTCGTCATTGCAGCAGCTGTACGAGACACAAGATATTCTCTTAAACTACACGCAGAGTACTCGAGTAGCACTGTCAGGCACGCCCACAATACGTTCTGCTAACTAGTAACTAATTACGTACAGAAGAAATGAGGTTACTACTGCTCAACTGCACATATTGAAACTGGGCCATTTTAAGGCTATCAAAAAAGGCATATTTTCTAGGCTTCCGCGCGAACCCCCCCGCGGCCGCATTAACCTACGCCCGATGTAACCCCCCTTTTGAAAATCCTGGCTACGGGCCTGAATTTACAACCAATACTGATATATACACTAGTGTACAATGTCGTGTAATCATACTCATATGATGGTATGCACTCGGGTAGTAACAAAGACTGTATACATGCAATGTATAAAAGTATCAGAGCTTACGCGGATAAGAAAGAATACTTTTCTTCTGTTCAAGGAATTCTTCCTCACTAAGGATTTCATCCTCAAATAGTTTTTGAAGGTAACGCAATTGCTCATAGTTCTTCATGCGAAGTTCAACAGCTTTTCCAGGTGAGACTCCAGCCTGAGTTGGTAGTTGTGGTTGTGGTACTGGTGAAGCTTTGCCTTTAATTGTCTCTGCAAATACAATGGCAGCTCCACTGATTGCATCAGATAGGCTCTCCTTGTGAGGCCTTTTCGGAGTGCTTCCAGAAAATGCAGGAATGTTTGGTGGGTTATCAAAATTGTCATGAAGGCCACTACAAATCATCCTGGCCCACAAACGAAGCTTCGGTGTATCATATTTACCTGAATGCTTTTCAACTAACTCTGTATAAGTTGAGTCAACTTCTTCCTCTCTCTCCTGGCGTTTTGTAGAACCTCCAGATCCATCCTTAGTATCTCGTTTCCTCTTTTGAGCATGAGCACTTTCAGACTCAGCTAATCTTCCATCACACCAAAACATTATGTTTCCGCCTTTAGGATATTTTTGGTACATTGTTTCCAAATCATCTGATGTAATAAGCCAGGTTTTAGCTTGCTGGCTTCCATCGAAGTAGCCAATTGTGAAATCGACAGTATTTGGGACTTGTTCATCAAACTCATCAATGAGCTTCATCCTGACGGACTTGAACTTAGACTTAAATCTATTTAACTGATGCACGATTACGTCACTTTTCTTACTTGGATTTGTGTATGAATACTCCAGAGGTGGCTTAGCTCCTGGTGTAACTCCGCAATTCGAAGTACTCTGCATGGCTGCCTGTAACTGTGTGTTACCCACGGCCAGGCTGGGTACTACCCCGGCATTCTGTACAATCACAGGAGACTGTCGAAGAAAGGGTGATTGGGCAATTTGCGACTGGATTGCTTGCTGAAGCTGTCGGATAAGGTCCTGCGACGTTGCACTTGACTCCATACCTAAGCCACTCCGTTCAACAAAATCTAGCAAAGCAAACTCGCGGGCTAAATACGCGGGAGAAGCACGTGACTACAAAGTATTGATTGGTCAGACACTGTAAATCACATGACTTCCGTTCTTTAAATTTCGTTGCAACATCTCTGAAAAACTCTGTAGCGACTTGTGATCGCGGATTGCGACTTGCAGATTGACACCGCAGATAGCGATTAATAAATGTGGGCGTGGGTGTTGAAAAGCCCCGCCCATACTAGATCGCTTTTTATAGACGTGTTTGCACAGTCTGGCTGTTCACTTTAGCGTTGTTACTACTTACAATGGCGAGGGAAAAGAACATAAAGCGGGCAAAAGTTGAGATTATGCAGAAACTTGATGAAAGCATGCAGTTGGTCCGCGATGAAGTACAGAAGAAACTGGACACCCTTGAAGCATCACCGCTACACCACAGTACCACACCTGCATTAAGCAGTATCACGATATATTAATATACGTAATCACATCACTAATAGCTCTAACATGTCATGGTCACTCTCTACTTTTTGAGGCATACAGCTAGTCACAGGAAGAGTAAATGTTATAAACATAAGTGTAACATACAAAGCTTAGCAGTATGAGTAGTATTCTCAACCAATCTCTTATTACTGAGTTTTGTGGGAGGACAGCTGGTATCCACTGTGTATGCTAACCTTAATGTCACAACTGAAGATGACGTTCTGCTTTAGGGTTTGCTGAGTTTATAAAAGAATCGAAACAGTCATTTTTATGTTGATTGTATTAACAGCATCATTATGCAACATGCAATAATGCAAAGAGCGCCTATGGTACTGTACAAAACGGTACAAAAAAGCGTTTGTCACACAAGTATCGATCTTAACATCACGGGTCTTTACCCCCCACCCCCCGACAGCAGATTGACATTAATCATGACTAAAACCTGTTTGTGAACACCCCCCAAGTATAGTGGTCCTTCTTCTATGGAAGTATAGCTTTCCCTTTTTGATGGTGGTACTTCTTGACTTCACCTTCAGAGTGTGAATATTTTACTAGGAACCCCAGACAACTAATTTATCAAATAAGAAACAGGCATTATGTTGATTAGTGCAAATATGTGTCTATAAAGGGGTGTAAAGTATGTGTTAACAAATTGTCTAGGGAGTGTGTGAATATTTTGGTGTAAATGCAATGTCTATACAGGGGTGTAAAGTATGTGTTAATAAAGTGTATGGAAGTTGATGAGGTACAGCTAATCACTGGTGTCACTTTGAACTTTGAAAATAGAAAATTTGTTTGTTCATGTTGAACTACTAACATGCAGGCTACTATAGGCAACTCATGAGCCAAGGAATACGAACGCAGAAGTCCCGTCAAGCATCCCTAGGTGGGAAGAGGAGCAATCCAAGGAAAGGAAAAGGAAAGGCCAACCTGGTATTGGTATGTCAATACACTATAGCTAGTTGTGATAACATGTAATACAGCTTGAGGTGTATAGACATTATTTCATCCTTGTGCAAAACGGCTCGCACTGTAATTATAGATGCTAATTCATTCTCCCACAAAACCAGCTGAGTGTGTGTAAAATGAAGCGTAGTCGAGCCAGAAAGAGTGGGTATATGAAAGTTGGTGACTACGTTGAAGTGAGAGTTCCATGTACTGCAAGTTACGAAGACGTAGCACAGTCAGCTGCTGAGGCAGTAGGGCTGAACAATCCCCATGATTCATCTTCTGAGGAAGAACTGGCGGCAGAATCTGAGGGGGGTTTAGCCTTATTTCGCTCTGAAGGGACTAGAGTGCATAACAGCTATCTTGACGCATCAACTCCCTGGTCAATTCATGAGTATATGAGCAGCTTCCCTTCCTACCAACGTACTGGTACGACAGTAAAACTGGGAGTTGGATACACCAATCCAGTGAGTTTTATTTTCGTTTTACATTGAACTGTAGTCTGTGATATAATTGCTATGTTAGTGTTAGAATTGGGTACTGATAATTAAGGTACCTGTCGGACAACAGTGTTCTTTGTACTGTACAGGTTTGCCCTTCTGCAGTTTCAAGGGAAAAGTGGCCTCGACTTGTTCCTCCATCACAGAAAAAAGTTCCTACTCAGCGAGTTGCTAGTGGTAAGTAAAAACTTTTCCAAATCGATCATTGATACTATTACACAATGTGTATGTTTGGACTGCAGGTCAATTCCAGCAATCCACTGCAAAACCTGAGAAAGTGCAAGGTACAAACACAAGGCAATAGTGCATGTTACTTGTTACATCAATTACAGTAATTAATAGTGCTTGTACTCCACAGTACTGTATGTTCCTGAAATTGGCAGCTTGGGTTTTGATATGGAGGGAGTGGCAACCCGGCAAGCCATATACAGAGACCTCAAATCACTGGAAAGCTTCACCGGCAATGATGTTCAGGACCTAATGGATTGTGTAGTTCCATACCAGCCAGAGGTATCGAACTACCAGGTTGCATCTATTACGAGAGGTTAGTTGTGACATACAGTGGCACAGTCTGTGCAATATTATATGGTAAATTATCATAAAATTTGATAGATGGAGGTGGACTACTTACTGCCTGTTCGGATGGAACTTACATTGTTCACGCTGACCCTTCAGGTAAACCATATACTTATAATTAACCCTGATTATTGTAACTCTTAGACTAAAGTGCATAATATGGTTGTAGGCAGAATGCAGGTTGTGTATCAGAGCCCTGAAGAAGTGATCTTGCAGCCAGATGGTGGTGCAGTCCCCCTGTACTGTGTCGCATCTGGCCACACTTTGGAGTTCAAGTACAAATGGCAAATGAATGACCAACACATTGGATGCAGTTCGCCAGTGGCCTGGGTTAATCAACCTGGACTATACCGCTGCCGTGTTGAACACCACATAATGCAAGAAGAGTGCAGCACCAAGCTCATTTGTGTCATTACTGGAGAGAAAGGTTCTTATTATGTTATGTGAATTTCATGTATCTACCCACTTCATAAATTTCATTGTGTATACATAGAACATGGTGGAAACAGTGAGATTGTGGTGTTAGATGAAGAGGAGAAACAGCCAGGCCGACAAGGGGACATTTCCACCTCCACCACCAGCACTAACAAATTAGCTGTATTAACTGGTTGGTTTATTAGTGGACTTTGATTGGACTGTGTTAATGTCACTGTATTTGTCACAGCAGCTATGCAGTTCAGCAAAACAGAACTTGAAGTAGCCACTCAAAATTTTAACTCAAGCCGTCTGGTGGGAAAAGGAGCATATGGTTGCGTGTATGTTGGAAAGAATGTCCGCAGTAGTGGAACCACTGCAGCTGTGAAAGTGTTGAATGAGGTAAGAAGTAAAATATTCAGTGTTTGGAATTTAGCCTGTAGGTAGAATAGCATATTTTTTCTCTCACTTGGCCCTGTAATCATTGCCGTACACTCTTTTAGCAACAGTAAAATAGATATTTGTTGGTGAATAGTTCAAAAACAAAAGACAGTAGCTGTGTTTCGGTATTAAAATTTTTAAGTTTTGTTACACTACTACTACTTATTGTTAGAGTGGAGTGAGAGCTGTCACCATAGGAGCTGGCCATCCAGCTCCACAAGGAAAAGAGCACGCAACACATTCTCAGCTGGAGGCTGAACTCACTGCTTTCACTAGGTAAGCTACAAGGTATGTTACTTTATTTTTATTACATAGCAATATAGGGCTGCAAACCTATTATTAAACTTTACAAGCAAGTGCGGCCTTCGGCCGCACTTGCTTCGCTGCGTGCACTGAGACCTGCCAATGGCAGGCCTCAGTGCAGTAAACTGTCAACTATTTCAATATACTTATCACTGCATAAATGTGCATATAGAGCTACACCTAGATTATCTGTAGTGTTGCGTATTAAATATAAGTTCGATCCAAAATCATGAAGAAGTGCATATAATATAGGATAGGGAATAAATTAAGGTTCAGAATAATGGGACAGAATAGAATGTCAAGATTCAAGTAGCAGCAGTGACATGAGTTCTCCTGTCAGAAGTGGGTCTGCTGGCTTTGCCCCTCATCGCCATATTGGCACCCCATACTGGGCTCCTTCTCCACTTGCTGACTTTGCGTGCTGGATTCAGAGCCAGCAGATCGCAGTGCCAACCTGGACAGCAGAAGAGTGGATACTATACTCGGCTCTCTCTTCTCCGGTCTGTGTTCCTGAAGCGCTCAGTGTCTACCTGCAGAGCCATAGAGCAAATAATAATTTATTGGCACAATCCTGGGGTGAATCTATTATTTTGTACCTGCTCTTGCCTGCGTGCTGCTCTGGCAGCTCTCATTTGGTCTCGATTCTGCGCCCGCACAGCACTGAGCAGTCTCCGTGGACGTCCGACTGGCCCTGATGGCTCTCACTTGGTCTTGATGCCGCCTCCGTCGCTCGGCGGAGGTGGTAGCGGTGGTGGGAGCCGGGGAGGGCCGGTTGGTAGCTTCGCTCGGACGTCTTTGAGCCATGCATTCTTCGCTGCAGCGTCATGCTCCTCGTCGCGTCATGCGCCTGTCCCCAAAAGCATGCAGCTGGTCCATTCCATACTCTCGAGCTCAATTAGAAAACAGACTATCAGCGCCTGTCATCGACAATTATACAGATCACTGCCAGTCATCGCTGGAAAGTTCTCGAACACACCCCGACGAGTTTTTACGTTCGCGGGTCATAGGTCAAAGTACATCTGGGAGCGCTTCCGTTTTTCGGTTTCGTCACCAACGGTCAAAGTTTTCGGTTTCGTCACCAACGGACAAAACCAATCGTAAGTATAGATAAGCCGTTCTCATCACCTACTGACCTGTTGTGTATCTGTACATTGTAAAGGCATCCTTAAATTAATTGGGTATTGAGAGAAGTTTTGTTTACCTGGTATAACATTGTTTCTTCAGATACCGGCATCCCAATCTCGTTGATCTGATGGGATACGGTGTTGAAGAGAATTTGACTGCCCTTGTGTATGAATACTTGCCAATGGGCAGCCTCTTCCACAGACTCCACAAGGTACAATATACTATTACTATGGATATACATGTACATGTGCTGAGAATTTCCATTCATATTATCTAAGTAGAATAACTATACATGATTGTGCATATTATTTGTATACTGTGTATACATACCTTACTCTCGGGAGAATACCGTATATCTTCTAAAAATTCGGCACAATAAAAATAATTATTGTCGCGTCTTGCCGAAACAATTAGAGATTAAATTGCAAAATTCCTACCGAACTGCAAAAGTGCCGAATAATTAGAAGTGTTATTACCGGTACCTCAGTACAGCTGGCTGTGAATCTCGAAGTGGCGTCTATATCAATACTGGTATGTCTTTTCTTCTTGTCGAGACTGTGGTGCGCGGTTACCATGTTTACCAAGTACTGTGGGAGCCGCACGTTGGAGAAACTTTCATCGCTCTGCACGAGGGCGGCAATGGACATGACAGACACGCGATGGCGATTTATCGAGACAGTGAAGCCGGAGTCGTTGTGGGCCATTTACCTTGATCCATCGCCTGTCTTTAACTTCGAACGAGACTAGCACGAGGTGCCGAAATTAATTCTAAATAGAGACTAACTTGTGAAATATTTGGGATTCCCCTTGCCGAAATTAGAGACTATCTACCCCATTTGGGCGAAGGGGTGCCGAAAAATTAGAGATGCCGAATTTTTAGAAGATATACGGTAATGACCGGTTATTCTATTTGAAGATTGCTTTTTTTGCGGTACGGATTACGTGGAGTAATTATATTCATGGGGTAATTTACGAGGTTAAAAACACAGTAGTACAGAAAACGTAAGTTGGTAAAATACAGATAGTGCAAAACTATGTTTAGTTTTGTTCATATTCTGTTCGCTTTCGTTTTCTCGCCTTCTTGGCTTCACTCTGCACTTGTCGTAGGGCCGTCCTTACTGATGAGTGGTCTTTCTTCGCACCGTGAAGTACGTACTCACAGGGTAGCTCTACGCCTCCACCGACAGCCCATACGCCTTCTGGTGCAGACCTAGGTCGATCAGTGATCGTTCCCGTGATTCTAGTGACCATACCACAATCCAACAGTTGTGCCAAAACTATAGCTAAGCGATTGGGGACGTGTCCGATGACAGTGCTGTCGGTCTCCAACTTCACCACTATGGCCGCTTCACTGTGAGGGTTGTGTGGTTCTCTCTCACATGAAAAAGTTTCTCCTGCTCCACCAGTTCGAAAAACATGGTAACCTTTCACACGGGAGTGTCTCAAGCGGGCCAGCACTGCCATCTCACTTTCACAATTAATACCGGCTGTCAGCTTTGCAATATTGTGCGCGTGCGCATCTCTTGAACTGAAGTGCAGGTGCTAGTATCGACTGAGTTGCTACATGTAGTCGAAGCAAGATGTCTTATGCTACTACAATCACGATGTCCGATAGTTCCACTGAGAAATCACTCTATGCTGCTACTGATGCTACCGACTCTACCCGTTCTTTTGAGAACGACTCTTCCACCGCCAATCGAGACGGCATGGAGATTGAAAGCGAAGTGCGAAATGATGACTCGGCTCCAGAGAAGCGACGCGCATATTCGAGGGAGAGGAAGCTTCAAATCCTGAAGTTTTACTACGAAAATGGGTGCAACAAGTACAAAACCTGTCAGAATTTCGGAATTTGCAAGGGATCTCTGATTCAGTGGATTCGGCATGAGAGTGAAATCCAGGAGGGTAAAAAAGGCAGCAAGCGAATTGCAGGAGGCGGTCGTAGAGCGTTCTGGCCCGATGTGGAAGAGAAGCTAGTAGAAGAGTTCAGAGAGCTGCGTCAAAAGGGATTGAAGGTGAAGCAGTATTGGTTCCGAACTCGAGCTCATCAGCTCATGAGCGAACTACATCCAGGTGATGACTTTCGCTTCTCCCAAGGATGGTTTGATCGGTTCAAAGCACGAAATAACATCTATCGTCGAGCTACGAATGTTGCTCAGCAAAAGCCTGCTGATCATGAGAAGATCCGCAATTTTCATCTGGGGATTCGGCAAGTTGCTGCGTCTAAGGAAGCTGAAGCTGGACAAGTTCAGCTTATCAACAATTGCAAATGTTGACCAGACCCCCCTTCCTTTCAATAAGGGTCAGGGGTATGATCAGATGGGGGCGAAGTCTGTCTGGCACTGTGGAGCCCAATCTGGTCTAGACAAGAGGCAAGGCACAGTCCAATTAACCATCTTGGCTGATGGAGAGCCTCGCATCAAGCCCCTCCTTACTTTTCGGGGAAAAGGTCTGAGAATTTCGCAGACAGAAGAAAAGGCGTATGACAGACGTGTCGATGTCAAATTCCAGGAAAACGCCTGGTGTGATCAAAATATCATGAACTATTGGGTTTCGAACATGTGGAGACGTCCTTTTGCCCCTGAAGCACAAAAGCCAAAGCTCCTCATTGCTGACGTTCATAAAGCACAGAAGACCCCAGCGATTGTGGACAAACTGAAAAGAGAGTGCAAGACAGAAGTGGTGCTGGTCCCTCCAGGCTGCACAAGTCTTGTCCAACCGCTCGACGTGTCATTCAACGGGGAGTTCAAAGCTGTGATCGATGAGCTTCAAACCAAACACATGCATGACAACTTGGAGCAGTATGTTCAGAACAGTCTATCTGCTTCTGCACGCCGTGTTTTAATAACGAAATGGGTCGGAGCTGCTTGGTCACAAGTAAGCCAGAAAAAAGAAATGGTACAACGTGCCTTCAAGAAGTGTGGAATATCAGTTTCAATCGATGGAAGTGAAGATGCTGCTATCAATATCCGTGGACTTGAAGAATACACCGTCCGCAGCACAGTCTCTGAATCTGAGTCAGAAGAGGAAGACCTGTTTGAGCTTGATTCCTCTGATGATGAATCCTCCTGACTGCTTCGAGTTATCAGACCCATGGCTGCATGCTTGTACACTAGTCTAACATTATTTTAAACTATATAAGTCTGAGTTATCTCTGGGTTATTGTATTCATATGGTAATTGTGTCTGAGTTGCCTGATGGGTTATTATATTCATGTGGTCACTGTATTTGTTATAGGTAATACTATTCTAAAAGAGGTAGTAACTGTTATGATAGGTAATTATATTCATAGGGTCAATGTAATTAAGGGGTCATTATTCTCCCGAGAGTACGGTATAGTTATATATGATTGTCACATGACTGGTGTAAAATGCATTAAATTTTACATTTTGCTTAGTCTCAAGAGCCTCTACCTTGGGAAGAGCGAGGTATGATCTTAAAGGACACCTGCTGTGCACTGGCGTATTTGCACGCTGGAAATCCACCACTGATTCACCAGGATGTCAAGTCGTGAGTTCACAGTACATAATATTTTTGTTGTCTATATACACTGCAGACACAAATAATGCATAGGATGATGAAAGGTCACAAAGAGACAAAACCTTCCATTTTGATTTTCCAAAATGCATGGAAGGGACTTTCACAATTTCACTTGTACATGTTGGGCTGTGTAGTGCATTTCAAATGTCTCTATTGAATAAATCATTGTAGAAAGCAGTATGTAGTCTTGCTAATTTCATCCGATACATGTATACTGACTTCCTGTCAGCCTCAATATTTGGATCAGGGAGCAGTACGAGCTAAACTTGGAGACTTTGGCTTTGCTCTAGACATGCCCCAGCATGATTCGTGCCGCACACTGGTGACTGCACCAATAATTGCCCAGACGAATGGATACAGCACACCAGAAATACAAAGTGGAAAATTCACCCAAAAGTGATATTTTCAGTTATGGAATTGTAAGTGGATGGGATAGCTTAATGAGCAATCAAGGCCAGTTTACGCATATTTTGTTTGTTGCAGGTTGCACTGGAGGTGTTCACTGGTCTGAAGGCTTTTAATCGTGAACGGGCACCAATACTGCACTAGTTCATGGCCAGGTCCCTCGTCTGTTGCGCCATCTACCCTAATGCAGTCAATTTCCTTGTTGAGATCAGTGAGGGGGTTCTTGAATACAAGTTGCAATTCATCTCTAGCAGAAAGCATTAGAAGGTCTGAAAAATGTTGTGTTGGGTTTTTCTTATGAATAGGAATCGCCTTAACTACTCCAACACACACTTCTGATGTGGTATCGCTCTGGGTAAAATTATACGAAGTGGTTTGTAGAACCGATGGATGTTTCTTCACATAGTCAGTCCGTGTACTCAAAATTTCTTTCCCTTTCACGGTTGGATTAGTATACTGCTTGCAGGTTGTCAAGGTATCTAAACGGAACCCGGTGGCATCATCCCTATTGATGTTAAGAATGTTCCGGCCATCAACATACTGCAGCTGGTTAAGGTGACGGGGATGACAACAGCTAATTAATTATTCATAATTTACATTCGGTAATACTAGCAACAAGAAACGTCCTAGGCGGCTACACAAGCCATTGTTCGAGAGGCCAAAGACTGTAGTTTAACGTGAGCTGCAATACCTGGTCCAGTTATGACAAGTACGGGAAGAAATTCAGGTAAGCTGCATAGCAAATGGAGAAATTCTCTGCGTCATTTTCTGCCACAGCGCTGCCCCAACAGCCAGCTATATCACAACGTACCGTAAGTATTGTATCCATTCTAGGGCCTGAATCACTTCTTTTGCCTTCCTAGCAAGTTTGCGCGGTGTGAGAGCCATATCTCTCCAGAACTAATGAAGATTCTGCGGCGAACAAGGGCGAAGTAATGGCCGTAACTCACCAACGATAATTATCTCGGTGACGTATTTACACTCTGGCCCTTCCTCTCAGTCCGTAGAATTCGAATATACAGGAAATACGGTCGTCATGTGACTGGGGCCGAAAAATTGACGCAGAAAAAAGAACTCGCACGCTCGCAGTCTGGTGCGACCGCAACCTGAATTTCTTCCCGTACTTGTCATAACTGGACCAGGTATTGCAGCTCACGTTAAACTACAGTCTTTGGCCTCTCGAACAATGGCTTGTGTAGCCGCCTAGGACGTTTCTTGTTGCTAGTATTACCGAATGTAAATTATGAATAATTAATTAGCTGTTGTCATCCCCGTCACCTTAAGCGCTTTGTAAAAGGCCGCGCTCCAATGTGAGTCATGTAGTATAGTGACGGTGCGAATGTGCGTAGTAATCTCAGTGAAAATATCTCATTCTGAAACTCACTCTAAAGTCACAACTACAGTAACTGAATACACTGAAAACATACAGACATGTAGACTACTTATAAGGGGTGGTGTGAAAGAATAGAGACAAAGAGATGACACACACAAAGAAAGGAAATAACTCTACTTAGCACCAATTAGCACAGAACACTGCTAAGTAATAAATATGCAATACTATACCACAAGTCAGGATTGTATCTAAGATTGAATCCCTTCCGTGCTCTTCGCGATGTAACCTTGGCAAAGCTTCGGTATCGCTTGGATTAGCGCCGATGCCTATTTCGAGGGACACACAATTCCACTACAGTTCCGTATGCAAAATGCCTACCATACACTTCTTCCAAGTGCTTTTGTATCTTCTCGTAGGTTACTTTATCTTTCAAATTGGCATTACCGTCAAACGTAAGAACCCCTGTTCTTCGCCAAGCATCTGCTCCTACGCTGTGATCCTGTACAAAAGACTCAACAGTCTCTCCGATATTGGGACAATCCCTCAAAATTTTGCTAATTCTTTTAGACACTTTCCGGGACAAAAATCTCCTCTCTGCTACAGCCTTCGCACGTAGTCTTCTAGCTCGTCTCTTGATAGTTATCCGCTTCTTCCGGACAAGTACTTTGCTTGCCTCACTCATGACACTCTTCACACCAACATACTGCTCAGGATCTTCTGAGTCTGATTCCGAAACAACTTCTCCGTTGATACTTCTAGCCAATCTCTCATCTTCATAGGATGCACTGGTGGACGATGTGACTGTACTATGAGTTCCAGCTGCCTTTCACTAAATCCTAAGTGCGGAGTTTGGAGGAAAAACTTTTCAAGATTGCTCGAGAGATACAAATCACTGTTGCCTTCCTCTACTCTTTCAACAAACTGAAACCAATTGCAGTCACACTTGCACAGTGATGCAGCAAGTGAGGAATTGTCTGGTACCGACATGTCGATTGCACTGATAGAGTCATACTGTGATGAACTACAGTCTGTTTCTTCACCACTACTCTCACTTGAACTGCTACTTTCAATGCCAAGAGTATGCAGTAGTGCTTGGTCTTGTGTCTGCGCAAGGCTGTCAATAGCTTGATATATTTCTTGCACCTCCTTTATACAGTCTTCAACATGTGATGCACGAGCTCTCATATTATCAAATCCAAATAGACGACGTGCCTCAGTTGGAGTAGCACCTGATGTCTTATAGATTGCATAACGAATGCATTCTCTCTCCCTCTCACTTTGGGTGATTTTTAACAGCTGCTTCAGTTCCTCCTTTGTAATCCCTTGCTTTCTTGATAACTGCTCAATGTTTTTACTCAAAAAGTTTGCCAGTTGCTCATAGTCAAACCCTTCAGTTTTCTCCATTAAATAAAGTTCACCCTGTCCTTTCTGTAAACCTTTAATACGAATGGCAACAACTGGCATTTGCAATAGGCGTCGCTTCGCATTCATGGAGTGGTAAGTCACAGTGGGAAAGGCTGCCTTGAATACAACTGCTAAAGGCACAATACCGTCATTCAGAACTATTTTTGCAGCTTGAATCATTGATTTACATTCAGTACAAGGGAAATGATAGTGGTTCTTACTACAGTAGTATTCTCTTGCAACACAATACTCCGATAATGTAAGATCTCTAAACTTACTAGTAAAAACATCACTTGATACTGTATTATAGTCACTAAGTGGTAGAGTTTTAGAATGTGTATAAATGTCTACCAGTTCACCTAAATGCCTCCCTGCAGTAGTGGCACTACAGGGAGGCACATCTAAAAAGACAATTGTAATGACTCACTAGAGAGAGGTAAGGCCTCTGGTGCTGCATGAGTGAGAGGGAGGGAGTTCTCAAGCGAGATAACAGTGGACGAGGTCCCAGGTGCTGTGGGGGATAGGGAATTCCCAAGTGATGTGGCAGAGACTGCGCTTGTTGATGCTGTGGGAGAAAGGGAGTTATCAAACAAGAAAGCAGTGGGGAGGAAGGAGTTCTCATGAGATACGACAGCAGGTGAGGTCTCAGATACTGTGTGGGAGAGGGAGGTCTCAGGTGTCGGTGAGGTCTCCAAAGGGGATAAACATGGACTAGGACTGTCGAAAGGGATATCACTGCAGATAGTAATTGCGTTATGTGGTGATTCACCCAAAGCATGCAGATTAAGTGGGCTCTTTGGGTGACAAACTGCTCTCGATTAACTCCCACTGGAGTGGTGGGAGTAGAACTGCAACTGGAGACGGGTAGTGGGGTGGTACTTCTTGATCTTTGCAGTAGGGGCTCGGGTGAAAGAAGTCTGCGTCTGCTACTCAATATTGCATCTGATGCAATATCCGAATGGGGTGTTGTACTCCTTGATCGACTGCCTGCCAAAGACTTCTCAGGTGACTCGCTGGATTCAGACTTTCTTTTCTTTTTGTAGTACCAGCTTGATTGGTAGTTAGATTTCTTGAGACCTTTTAGCTCTCCTTGCAGTTGACGACGCTGCTGTTTCAATGCTGTTACTTCCTTTAGCTCATCGCACTTCTTGTAATCTCTCATGTTCTCTGCCGCTGATATTCTTTTTTCTTTGAAACCGATTCGATCAGTTAAATCTCAACAGTCTTCAAGATCCTTCATTCTCTGATCCCGCATATCCTGAGAATATTTTCGTCGCTTTGTGGCAGGAGGGTCTTGATTAGGATCTGCATCTTTCCTTGAACGCGATTTCCCTTTGACAAACTGAAAGCCTTGCTCGATAATCTTCGCACGAGCTGCATCCAGTAGTAGCTTCCCTTTCTGAAGTAAGCCTGGATTCGCTAGGCAAAGCTCTTGGGCTGCTTCATTTATTCTCTTCTGATAATTCGTGAGAGGACGTGTTATTTCCTTTTTATAAATGGTTGCCATTTGCCTGATTTTCTCACTCCCAAGAGATCTGTGCTCCTCAAGAGTTACTACTTCAAGGTTCTATGTACAGAGGAAATTTGAATACTTTTCACAAGGTTAACCTAAATGGCATTGACTAGACAGCTGATTCAATTATGGTATCATAATTGGATCAGTAGTCAAGTCTCAGTATCAAATAACTGAGTTTTTAGGGCCCACCCAGGAAGTCTTACAGATGCAGCTATCTATCAATTTGCAAAAAGGCTTGCAGAAACAGGCCTGAGGCTAAAATGTCTCACATCCTTAGGTGCCACTTGAAGCATCATCTTTCCTGATGAAGTAGCCAATTTCAACTGCACAGGTTGTCCACCATTTTCATCAAGTATGTGGGCATGATTTTTCTACAAATGTGGAACGCATTAAATAACATCACCAGATAAGTATTTCAATTCTACAATCATGTATATGTATGCCGGTAAACATTTTGGACAGCAGGTACTATTAAAACTTCAAACCCTTGCTATGGAACTACTTAAATTTTCTGTTAGTACTGCATATCGTTTCCTAGTGAGTGTCAGAAGTTTAAGTACATGTCTGGAGTTTAATACCCCAATGGGCTATTCCATTAAATGTCCGTACACCCCCATAGAAGAGTGAATACACACTCTTTGACTCCTACCCCCCTAGACAATTCAAGCTTTACAACCTGGACAAATAACATTTATATGAACATCCCTGGACAAAGTAATGGAATCACTGTATGCCGACTGGACAGAAGAGACATAACACCCCTGGACAAAGAGATGAGTATAGTTTTTAATACCCATGGAAAAAGACACTCCAGCGCACGTGTGCAACAATCCCCAGACAATTGCTCCAAAACACAATAACCCCCTGGACAATTGCTTCAATGTACTCCAGACAAAAACCCCTGGACACCGACAAATTCTAGTGAACCCCCAGACGAAGTACTCTTCTATGGGGGGTGTATGGACACTCACTGGAATAGCCCAATTTAGCTATAAATATGCTTTGGTATGAAAGCTACAAAATGTATACTTGTGCTTCACCAAGTGTTGCCTCAGGTAGACTGGGGTAAAAAACTGGCATATGGGTAGCATTCACAGGAGACTGCTGTACCACCGCCCTGACATGACTTCTGTCCTGCACAGTTTGGTCACTGATGTCAACAAATACTCAACCCCAATTGTCATCTTTGATCTGATAGATCGCAAAAAAAAAGGCAACACTCAATGCCCTACCATACCTGCATGGAAGAGCTAGTATACAAACAGGTGTATCTGAAGGATAATATGCTCGTCTCCGTTCAGCACATCTTGAAAACTGCTTTGTATGGCAGAAAGAAGCCCTTTCACTCCTCCAGAAAACTTCACAGGCCGCGCTCTTTCACCTAAGTGAACCAAAACCGTCTTCTCGCAACTTTCCGTCGACATACTTCAGCAATAGCAGCTAGTGAAATTGCTCGCACGAGGTAGAATTTGCGTACCTCCGCATATGCTTCCGTGCACATATCAAGTCAAATTCCCCACCCCTCGGGGTGGGGTTGGAGATCAAATGTTAATAAAATCCCCACCCAACCCCCACTCTTCCCCGTACAGTGGTAGTGGGGCATACAATTGATAGGCGCATAAAGAGTAACATGTCAAAATGTGCACAGTTTGATAGTATTAAAATAATATTATACTGCTATTACATATACCTTGACGCTCGTGTTGGATAGTCTGATGAATGTTAAAGTTATCATATACCCACAGCCATCTTCCCTGCTTCACACATTCCATGTATGCTGCTTCCTCAGTCAGACGCTTTAGATGCACCCATGACATATCATACGACATACACATGCCTGCATGGTTTAATACCGTCATAGCCTGAGAGTGGATAACACAACACTATACTAGGCAGTTGCCACAATGTAATATTAGATAATTTATTGCGTTGGCATTCAGGGCCGTCGGAAGCTCCTCAGGGGTGGAGCGGCCATCAGTCGCGATGCCAGAAGGCTGTGCAGCAAGCGATAGTGTTTCTGCGCGAAGCGCGGGAATTTTTTTGGATTATCCAGCTCAGCTGCCAAGAAATTGCTCTAGTAGCTTCTCGCTACATTGAAGGTCATGCACTGACATCATGTAGCTAGTACTGTCTCTCTCAATACAGGCAGACATTGAGCGCACAGCCAGCTTACTCGAACCATGGCGCTGACTCGGACAGAAATACGCGAGTTCAAAGTTCAAAGGCTGTACGGGGGAAAAAATTGGCACGAAAGTGGGGCAGCCCAGGCCGCCCCTGCCGCCCCACTTCCGACGGCCCTGTAATTACCTGTTTGCTGGTTGCATGGGCTATGAGCATTATCATGGAGTACGGTAGTACTCCATATATAGGGATGGCAGGGGGAAAAAATGGCCGCCCCATATCATGTGTACAAAATCATGTGCTCATAAGTCTGGTAAACCCATAGTATAAAGCGATACTTGTCATTATCGAGTACTTTCACAACTAACAAGACTGTTACAGTAGGTAGAGAGTATCGATGAAGTACCACATCGGCAAGTCGCTAAACCAGCATCTGTTCATATGCTTCTTCTGATGAGCTAGAGCAACAATGACTAAAGCGATTACAAACGCGAAGAAGCGCTACTGGATTTGGGCTAGTGCACCCACACCATAGCGTTCTCAAACAACTCAAACTGTTCAGCACATATTCTCACTTGCCGCTATACGCCGTTCTTTTCCGTTCCGTTCTGCGCATTAAGCGATGGTTACGCCTACACTGGAAACGCAGCCTCGAGCATGCTGCATGGACGAGCTGTTCTGCTTAGACACTTATAATACTTGGAGTACGCTTTATGACGGACCCAAAGTGAGTTGCTGTAGTTACGTTATGCTAGACCATTACAGACCATACTAACCTCCATGATGTGCATTAAATGGAGTTGGCAAACTGCTGTAGACAGCCGTCTGCCATTGCAATGTTACATACAAGAATGTGTGGGTGTACAGTGGCATTCTCAAGTCGGTAGGCGCTTAGCTACAATTCACATTAGCTGTATTTTGCTACTCTGCTGTATCTTTAACTCATTGCACGCGACGCGCCTATATATAGGCGCACGCGTTCTAATTAGTCTACGCGAAGCGCCTATATATAGGCTCATAGTACATACTCACCAATCAGCGGCTCTACGCGAAGGGAAACTCCCCATTACCGTTCCATAAAGGCATAGCCACACCCTTATGATGTAACTGTACCGAAAGTAGGCAAAGAAAATATAAAATAACATGTACACGGCAAATAGAAATTGATATACGATAACTAGTTACGATAACTAGTTACTAGTTACGTATAGCTACAGTACTACAGTACTACAGTACAGTACTTTATATAAAAAGAATCAGTAGTGAACGTTTTATTTATTATATGGAGTAAAAGATGTCTAAAGTTCAAGAGATTGTCCAAAATTTTGAAGATGCCAATGAATGCATTTCAGTGACATTCCTCCCAGTTGTTGGGATGCGTGAAGACACCTGTACACGAAAGGCGTAGAGATCACCAATGGAAGCACTGATGTCCTAGAGATGAAATACAGTTGTGAGATATTTGTTTGAGTTTGATCTCTCTGTAGGGAATGTTAATTCTGCAGGGCTCTACTTAATTGGTCAAGTTAGTGATGATGTTCTGATTACAAGAATTGACCTACGCACAAAAGAACATTATACTTTGGCCACCCAGAGGTTCGACTGCAGGAAAATTGATGTTGCTGTGATATGAAAGGCTGAATTTATTTTGGAATACTACCATTACCCACCTGAGAATCTGCATCCCCATGACAGAAAGACAGCACATATAATTTTACTTTTGTCACGATTTTGCATGGGGGAGCCCCGGTAAACGAGGTTAAAATGAAAGAATATGTTCATTATGATGTCGTCAGTCACTTGGGGATCTCCCTTGAGTGCCGTCTGTCGAACTCAGAGCCGTTTTATACTCATGACAGCGAATGCCGTCATTGGTCGGTAAAGAGTTAAGATGTCTCTGAAAAGGCAATAGCCTTAATCGTTCAATATCCTGCCACTATACGTTAACTCTATTACACACGGCAGCTAGTGCAAATAACACTAAATGAACTAAATTCACTTCTGCTCATTTATTCAAAGGATGAGGGTATTATTGCAGGGAAGGTAGAAGGGCCTATTTTTGACTAGCTTTAACTAGTGCTGCAGTGTATTGCATGATCAAGGCCCTATAGCTTTCCATTGAAGTGATCTACAGTTGTAAACTATGACACTTGCATTTGCACGGGAAGGTAGGTCAATACACATGCAAGAACCTACTTATGCCCTCCCTATTCAGTAAAAGATGAGACAAGTACGTATATACAAAAGTCAATGCTGTCAATCTACATTAACACCACTGCCACTCACTCTCTATTCATGAAGTCTCTCACATCCATGCAGGAACGGGAAAAAACAAACATTTAAAGCAGCCTTAAACATTGTATTACAGGGTTACTAACCTCCAAAGGTGGTAGACATATGCCTAGGTTAAAGGTTACAAGAAAAATATGAATTTCAAACCTCTAAGGGAAGCTAGGTTAAACAAGTCCATTCACAAAAGGAAGTATTACAAAGGGAAGGTATACTGTAGGTCAACATGGAAAAGGAACTACTTTCACCCACTCCTTATTCAAGTACAGATGAGATAGCGTATCCAGTGGCATTACTCGTACTCCCCTTCCATTGATGCTCTCCATGATGCGGGTAGTAGGAGTCAATGTGGTGCCCGTGGACGCACCAGAGGAAGGGGCAGGGGTGGCAGAGGAAGGAGTAGGGGCAGCAGAGGCAGGACTGGACATGGGCGTGGCCGAGGTACGGGAAGGCGTGGCCAAGGTACAGGGACGCGTGGCCAAGGGAACAGGAGAGCAACACAGACTGTTGATGACAATTCCAGGTAAGGGAGCTTATAGGTGAATACTGCAGCCGAAAGAGACCTGGCCGTCCCCTGTCTTCATCTGTTCCCCCACCTAAAAGAATTTCAGTCACCCACTTCCCCTGCAAATCCACCAAAGGCCGTTGTCAGCAATGCAAGAAGGGGTGGACAGTCTGGTTTTGTGGTCAGTGCAACAAGAGGCTCTGCCATAACGGACAGAAGGACACTGACTGCTACCTGTCCTACCATACCCGACTTGGGCTGATGTAACCCCCACCCTTATTTTTGTATCCATTGCATGTTCTATATCATACTGTAGCTCACACTCCACCACATTTTATCTGTACTTCTGTTTATTCTGTAACTTACAAACCACTTACCGATCAATGTGCAGTCCATGACAACTTCAGAATGGCTCGAACCAAGTAGAGTTAGCCCGGTCTTGACTTCTCGATACACACGCTTGTCTGATCGGTAGTTGTCAGCGCGCCGCCTACATTGCACCATTGTTTGCTTTCCCCAGACGCATCAGCAACGTGAAGAGCACACCTTCATCCACCTGCACCTCGATTCGCTTCTTCGTAACAGCGTTTACGCGGCTTTTAACAGGGAGAAACAAAATGGCTACCGAACCGCGTGCTATTCGCGGAAATAATTCAGGAAGTGCAGTCACATACACGGAAGTAATTATCGGGGTTAATGGGTTTTAACCTGGAAAAGGAACTACACTCACCCACTCCATATTCACTGTACAGATGAGATGGGTACACATCATATGTTGCCTGTCTCATATTACAGGACAGCAACAAGGTATAATGATAATTCACGTATTATACCAAGGGAAGCTAGTGCATTCACAAAAGAAGCTAGTATCTATTCAAGTGGTCTGCACTTGTATGGATGACTACTGCAAGGAGAGGTAGGCCAATACACAAAAGGAACTATACCTTCACCCACACCCTATTCAAGCTGTAAACTGTAAAGGATAACACAGGTAGCTAGACATGGATCAATACATACACTATTTCATCCATTGCAGGCCCGGAGGAAGCTAAATTTGAGTGGTCTGGACAAGACTATGTGCGTATGTGTAAAAAGCGCACAAAGTGTGCAGTTTATAGGGGGGGCCCAGAAAATTTTTGAGATTGATTGACGCATTTTGGAACACATGGTGCAAGTTGACTATTGCTATAAGATTGTTGTCACCAAATAATGGATAGATACATAATATTATTATTCAAACTTCCCATAGATCCTGAGCCTATGCTCTGAGTCCCCTATAAACTCAGTTGCAGTACTCCTAAGATCGAGATGGTCTGTGCATTCCTTGTGAATGTGCATGACTAAGAGATTGTTCAATCTTTGTTGCTGCATAGTTGTCCTCGGGTAGTTCTTTACTCTACGGAGAGCACTAAACGATCTTTCAGATGACATTGTGGCATTAGTGGCAGGCATTATGAGCATCAGTTGAACGAGGCGAGAGACTTGAGAGAGCAAGACCCTTTGGGCACGAGAAAGTGACACAAAGTAATCTCTGATGTCAAAGATTGAAACATTCGACGTTCCTTCTTCATTGAAGTTAACAGCAAAAGTATGTAGCTGTGAACACAACAGTGGTGGATCAAAATCATCCTTGTAGAATAAGCAAACAGCTTTTAGCTCTGAGTCAAAATCTTCTCGCTTACAAGCCTTCAAGAGAAGCTGTTCTACTTCACTGTAAATCCTGTAGCCAGGCTGGTCAAAACGATCAGTTATGCATGTGGTGATCGTGTCTATGGCCTCATAATAATGCTGACGATAGTACTCCTTTGGGGTACTGTGGAAATCACCAGCAGAGGTGCCATCATCAAACCGTTTAGGAATCCTGCGGCGACGAGGTAGCTGGGGCTCTTCAAGATCAAGTGACTCAGCTGTCGAAGACACCTTTGACCAGATTAATTCAAAGAGTTCGCTACTTCTTATAGACTGGAGAGTCTTAACTGTCATCCTGGCAATTTCTTGGCCTTCTGCCGTAGAGAATGACTTGTGCTGCAGAGTTCTACTGAGGTTGTCTGTATATCGCAGAACTAACTCGCCCAACATGACACCAAACAGGAACTGAAATGACATTTGGGCAGATACTCCTTGAATCCTGGCCTTTACTTCAGTGTCACGTGTCACCTGTAAAGCGCTTATCCACATACTTTGCAAGACTTCAAAGTTGTTGATGATGCTGGCAAGTGAGTCTGCTCGTACCGTCCATCTCGTTGGACAAAGAACTCGGATTCCAGGTGTGCTGTTGGTGGCATGGCTCTCCTTCAACACATGAAAAAATTCCATCTTGGCATGGAGATTACTTGATGAGCTTGGTAATCTCATGTGTAGTTTCCAAGGCATTCCTCATTAGCTCAGAGGACTTCATGGTATCGCTGGCAGCCAAGTTCAGTGAGTGACCATAGCAGTGCGTGTAAACTGCTCTTGGTTCCAGATCTTGAATCCACTTTGCCACACCACTCTTGGTCCCGCTCATTGCACTTGCCCCGTCATAGCACTGGCCACGGATTTTCGCCAATGGAAGATTCAGCCTTGTCAGGGTATCTTTGATTGTCGCAGTGAGTGTTTCAGGTACTTGGTAGAGTCCAATAAACTCTTCATGGACTTGAAAATCTTCTGTCACCCAACAAAGAACAATGGTAACTTGCTCATAATTAGAAGCATCAGTTGTCTCATCTGCCATAATCGTAAGAAATGGTGACATTTGGAGGTTGGATGCAATTTGTCTCAATATCTGGTGGGCCTTGATCCTGAGAAATTCATCCTGTATCTCATGGGTGGTATATTTGTTAGCTTTTTGTGCTAACCACTCACTGATGCTGGGATCTTCCTCTGCTCTCAACTTAAGCAACTGTAAATAGTTACCGTCAGACTCGTTACCATCACCCCTGAAGGCTAAACCTTGGCGAGCAAGAAACTTGACATTAGCAAGGATTTTGAGCAGAACTTTCCTGTTACCTTCCTTCTTTGCATGCTGCTGTGAGAGCAACATGCAATTCATTTCACCAATATCCCGGGTTGTTGCAGGGAGAGACACCATTACTTCAACTGCTTCTCGATGGCAAGAACTCTGCTCATGTTTCTTTAATGACACAGTAGCATCTTTCCAGTTGCTGAATCCCTTAAAGATCTGCAAATATTGCAATAATTCCTCAGTAGTTTAGAATTGTACCAAGTTGATTACAAAATCTTTAACTTACAAACGCTGGATCTGCATTTGCTGCCTTCACTTTATTCTCCTTGAATCCCATTACACATGTATGATAGTACACCAGATCACAAGCTTCATCGTAATGGAGAAAGGGCCACTGCCGGAACCACGATGCCTGGAATGGCCTCAGTATAAAATTCTTCTTTCCAAACGAGCGCTTAGGGAAGCTAAATGCTGATGGTTGGTGCGGAGAACTTGAAAGCTCTGGCAGAGCTTCGCGTGAGCTTGATGCCATGTTAAAAATCACTCATAGCTGTAACAACTCTTTTCAGACTCACTAACTGAATTAAGTAGTTATATACAGTGTGAAGCTTAGTATGATTAGTAAATATAGACAGATAGACATACATAGACAGACAGACAGGTGACTATAATAAAACTAAAATGTAATGCATGCATTAGTTTAAAAAAATGCTCACTTCAAGTTCAGGCATATAATACCACAGCTGCAAGTCTATATAACTATACGAATGAATACACGTGTTCTACGCACGCGCGCTGTGGTCTCGATCGAGCTCATACCCGGACCCGGGTACCCATGCACTGCCACGTTGGCGCCATGGCCTGGAAAGCAGCATTACATAATTGGACACGCTCCTTGCGATCTACCTGTCGCTGTACGGTAAGTTGCGCAGAGCTATAGTTAAGTTACTAAGCTACTAGTACTGCACTTCGACAACTTTTCTGTGAATCATTGATGAAAACCTACAAGGTACTTAAGTGGTCCGGCCAAAACCGGATCGGCCGGACCGCTTCCGCTGGACCTGCATTGTTTTATTCCAGCTGCATTGATGAGAACTACGCTACATAATTTGATGCACTTAGTTCAAAAACGAAGATTTTAATATCTGCTATCTATAGCTACTTGCATAAGGCACACTGTATACATAGGTACTAACGCAGAGGAGACATCCTCTTGTTGAATCTCTGCACTAAGATATCAACTCTTCTAGTCAAATATTGAAAAACTATAACACCAAGTAAGATTCATTGCTCAACCTTTTCAGAGTGTGCACCCTATATGGAGTGTTACACGGCAATATAGAACTTTGGCCACTTCCAAACACATGCATTAGCTAGCTGCCCTAATTCTAGACAGCTCTCCATACTTGGTTATTATTCACTTGAATTCCTACTTTACAGCTACTCACTACACTCAACAAGCTGTACAGTCTGAGTTTATATTACCTTTGTTGTCATTAGACGGAAGTAGGTATATAGTATTTTACTCACTTATGCCAGAAGTGCCGGAAATGGCTATTATGAAGCGCATGCCTTGTGGGAAGCCTTATCCTATGTTGATCTTAGTAACTTTCCTAAAATGCTACTGTGTGGGCAAAGCCACCATGTACATGCATATACTATGAAGGTAGGATGAATATGTCAGAGTGCATGTATGCATGTAGCTATAACTATTGTCCAAGAGATGCACACTGATTTGTGCTTACATCTGAGGGTGAAATACAACCAACCACATTAATAACATACTATGGCCGGTGAACAGTGCTTATACAAAGACAAAACAAATGGGTGATGCTTCAATACTGTCAAATGGGTGTCTGGGCGTAGGCTATACTGTGTGCAGCCTCACTAAGCTGAAAATTCAATATAATTCTGCATTGCTGTACTAATTCTTATGCTACTCAAAATAGGAGGATGACGACAATAATTTGTCATCTCATTTGTGGTCACACTGAGAGTGAAATTCACAACTGCAGTCACCTTTTTGATGTTAAGAGTGTGGAAAACCACTTTCCAAATGTGGATTTGAAGAGCGATGGAGTGCCACCTGAAAATGATATTTAATGTGTATTGGTAGGATGCAGACACTATACCAAAGCAGTATGACAGAACAGCATGAAATGCTACTTCTTATTAATAAGGGACTATTATTGTCAGTGTGAGATGTTTACATGTACATTTTCGCAAGTTTATGATAAAGAATTTTGGCTACGAGAGGACGAGATTACTTGCTAATTGGTAGGTAGCACAGGTGCAAAAACAACCCCTGAAATGAATATACAACTAAGTATTTCACAGGAAGAATCACACAGCACCAATATGTCGAAATCCTCATATCCATGTCTTCGACAAGTTGTAAGAAATTCATGGCACATACTGAAAGCTGTGAACAAGATTTTAGCACTTATCACTATATTTTCACATTTTCTTGAGGCAGCTGAGCCACACCTAACTGTATTAAACTTTTTTTAAGGGTATAATTTTCGCGGATCAAGCACAAAATGTTTACTCCAACTATACACAATATGACAGCGAATTTAACGATACATGTACCAGCCCGGCGCCCATGCAGCATTCGATCCGCTCATGCGCATTAGTTATGGCTACCCAGTCGGAGATGTAAAAAAAACATCCTAGATTCGTTTGGCATTGTAGTATATAAATAAACAGGCATTCACATATCTGCCATTCTCTTCTCATTCCCAAGTAGCCTGATTCGGTGAGTAAAATTAGGGCTGCAATTCTAATCAGAAAAGTAATGTGTATCACATCCTTGCTGCACTGAGAATGGTGCCAATTATAGCAGTATAATCAGAATAAATACAATAATGTGCATGCTGGATATATACAGTACAAAAGTGTCATGCATGCATGATGGATATGTAATTCATGATAGTGACACATTACTGCATTTTTTTCTCATTGGTTCTATAGCTGGCTGCCCTGAGCTCTGAAGATACTGAAAAAAAAGATTTCAACAGCACAAGCAATCACCCTTGATTTCCAGGCAGCAACATCCAATGCAGTGAGGCAGCTAGTGACCAAGTATACAGCATCCATGGGATGTCCAAAGGAGTTCATTCTACTCCCCCTACAGAACATCACTGCTCATTTTATGGGGCCTTCCACTTGTGTGTAAGTTAACTCAGGGTGGGTAGAACCGATTATACAGTGGAGTATGGTGTTGGCATACAAAGGGCACTGTCAATGTTTACCAAACGGCTCAGTAAAATGGAAGAAAGAAAAAGCAACTGAGTAGATGAAGAGCCTTCTCAAATCTTCGTCGAACATTTCTCCATTGAGGAATTACACTACATGAAGAGGAATTGAAATCGAGTTATTGGCTTATATGATGAGTTAAGTTTACTGTATGAGCAGCTTGATCGATTCAAGCCTGGCCATGCCGATCGCAAAACATTTCTAACCCTCATCAATGGAGGAGCATCTTGTGATAATGTATATTTACTTCTTGGAGCACTAACAAGGCTGAGCACAGTGCAAGCTAGCAATGCTCCAGATGAATGGAAATTAAAAATTCCAAAGGAAACACTACAGTGAGCGAAGGCATTGCTGGACTACTTCATAGAGCAGAAGCTTGCAATCGATCGCCATTTATGGTCAGAAAATTCGTCAACAAGTGGTGATAGCGATCAGTACGACTGGCACCGACTTCGTAGAATCATGGAGCTTGATCAGGCTGTACTACTTCCTTTTCTGGTAACACAGAAGCACATCACTAAGAAAACCGCTGAGGGCAGGTACACTCGTAAAGATGCAATCAAACTGATGCTCAACCTTCAAACACTTGAGATGGGTAGTGTTGAACAGACTCATGGTCTAGGCCGCCACACGCAAGTGTTTTGAAAAATGTGTGTACATGTATGCAGTATGCAGTACCTTCTGCAGTTCTTAGCATACTATACTTATACCTTCATGTACCCACTGCGATACTGGAGGAACTTTCGCAGCTCCACTAGCACCAGTGCTTCAGTCTTTGTACCGGTTTTGTACAACCCAGTATTGTTGTGAACAATGGCAGCTGTTTTCGTGTCCATCAGAAGTACATTATCGCTATGATGAATATGTAGAACTGACAAGAGATCACCAAAGCGTGCAGATCTTGAAGAGATAGACAAAAATCATCCGCTTGATCCATGCACCAGTGTACTGCAGCTAATCGACCATGGCCCTTGCTTAAAACGCTATTGCCATCATGGTCAAATGGATGCTCCTGTCTGATTCACTCATTTACACTATCATGGATGCCTATGAATTCAATTTGACACAATTGTTGCATCATGCCTATCACTAAATACTAGTTTGTAATGATGAATTGTGAACTGCAATTTATCTCAACTACATGTACAAAGTATGAAATCAATTGTTTTTTGGGTTACTTGTCATTTTGTTGACCATCTGTATACGTGACTGATGCTAAACTGAGTATTGCAGATCTACTGGTAGGATAGGATTCGAACACTCACACCCAACTACAGAGAAGCATGAGAGCAAGAGCATCTAGCATGACAAATCGACATACTGTAGGTGCTGGGTGTTTTAGAAGCTAGCGTAGGTACTCCTATTATCGCCAATATCTGGTCGTTTGAATTATGCGTGCCAGTATAGTACTTGGTTAATACTCATACGTCACACAAAACAAAGATTAATCCTTACGCACATCCTCTGCATTTGTGTCAGTTACCCAGCCCCACCCCTTATTGACCTGCGCAAGCTCTCTCACCTTTGAACCCGAGACGGCAATAATAGGGGAACGGTACCAATTATCGCCAACGCACTTAACCCCCATAAAACTGTAACTGAAGACATATTCCATGTGCAGACTAAGAACTGTAGGATACAAAACTGCAACTCAAGGCAAAATCAAGGCATGTGTAAGTCACTGTGCGATGCAAACTTGCAACTGAAGGCATGTGTAAGTCACTAAGACAAACGAAACTAACTCGAGTTAAAGACAGTTCTCACACAGGTACTGACGAGTGGCATAGTTTTGTCCGAATGCACAGAATGTGTGTACCCACTCTCCACATGAATCACAGTCAATCCAGAAGATTGGGCCTTGAGTGCATCCAGCCAGCTCTCTAGCTTGACACAATCCACAGACAACTCTACCATATGAGTCAGATCCGGAGTCACTACTATCACGGAATCGCGATGGTAGCCGTGTCTTCCTGGATGATCTAGTTGGCCCTGGAAGCAGCAATTCTAGAGAACTGATACTGTCATCAGACTCCGAGATCTGGTCCTGGACTTCACGTCTGCGACACCTACTCTTCGGCTTTGGCACTTACTGCACTTTCTCAGCACGTTTCCGCTTCTTTTCAGCCTGCTGTCTTCCTTTTTCTTGCTTCTTTTCCGCCCTCTCAATCTTCTTTCGCTCTCTTTCTTCTTTCCGTTTCTGCTTCTGCTCGGCAGCTTCCTTCTCTTGCTTGTCCTTCTCTTGCATCATCTCCACATACTCCTGCGCAGTTAGCACCCTTGCCTTTGTAACTCGCCGTACTCTCCTTTCAGTTGCAGCATCTGCAGGAGTTGCAAGAATATCTGCAAGATCAGGTGGAATCAGTCCAGCTGCAACTAGTGGGTTTACAATACCCGCAGTAGATGAGGAAGGTGAAGTGTGGGCTGGTTGAGCAGTGGTCGTATCATCACAACTCTGACTGGAATCTAGTCCAGATGAACTCACTACAGGAGAGGGGGTGTTGGGGGCCAAAACTGATAGGTTTGCGTCAGATGGAGTGGAGCTGTTAGATGCTGGAGCGGAGCTGCTAGATGGTGGAGTAGAGTCGGATGGGGTAGAACTATCAGAGCTGGGTGATTCCGAAGTGGCAGGTGCTGGAGTTGATGATGCGGTTGAGGGTGGAGAGGTACTTGAAGTTGATGGCTCACGAGGCGAGTATGTTGAATTATTGTGTGAGAGCTGTGTGTCTGTTGAATCCGATGAGCTTGGCTGATGAAGGGTAGATGGCAGCATTTTACTCTTCTCCACAGCATTGGGGTTGAACGGGAAGATTCCGGACTTGCGAAACCCCGCCTTGATGTTGGGGATAGAAAAGGATTGCTCAAAAGGGCCTTTCACTACTCAAGAAAAATCCCGCTTCGATACTATGAAATTCTTTTTAGAGAAGGAGAAAGCTTTCACAGCTTTACAAAAGTGGTTTTTGAGGCTCTTAAACACTGCTACATCTAAAGGCTGCAGGGAATGTGTAGTGTGTGGTGGCAGACAGAACAAGATCACATTATTGCTTCTGGCCAGGTCCACTACATCCAGGGTGAGGTGTGACTTGTGGCCATCAAGCAACAGAAGTATTGGTCACTGTGGAACAGCAAACTTCAAGAAAACTTTCTTCATCCAGCTAAGAAAGAGCTCACCATCTACCCACCCGGACTCACCTTTACCATAGAGGGCATCATCAGGACCTTGGAAGGTGTACGCCCCACCGGGGAAACCATTAGGGTAAATGATCATGGGTGGCAACGGAAAACCAGCAGCTGACACCGTACACAACGTAGTGATGTGGTCTGTGCTCTGTAGTACCAGGGGACTGCGAGTACACATTTTAGGCATTTTTGACTGTAACAATCTTCTCTCTGGTGGCATCGAGAGGGAGGAAGGTTTCATCGCAGTTGTAGATCTGGCGAGGTGCATCCTTCAGGCCATTCTCCTCTAATACCTTCTCAAGGAGCTTAAAATACTCATCCACTACTTCCTGGTTCAAACACTCAGCACGGCTACGATCAAGTTTGTCACTTCTTCGCAAAGTAAGCCGAGGATGCCGTTTACAAAAATTGCCCCACCAGTGCTTCCCTGGCCCTGACTCAGGATGCCTGTGCGTTTCGAAATGGCCCACGCAAATGCCATGGTCATGGTTCGTGTCAACGGAAATCCTTGCTCAGCCATGTATAGGATGTAGGTCATGAGAGCATCTTCCTCTGCTGTCAGTACAGTATCTGGTCCGGGTTTAGCCCCGTGTTTTACCCTTCCTTTAACACGGTCATCAAGGGTCTTTCGGGGGACAACAAAAGCCGCTGCTGCTGTCGATACAGCTGTACCTTGTTCAACAGCCTGCATTGCCGAAACCATGTCCTCCTCCTGCCACTGCTTGCGCTTCTTGCTCAAAGCCATCGTCTCAAAGGAAATTACACTCCGTCGCCTGGACCTCACCCAACCCAAAAGAAAACCTCTTGCTTACTCTTATAGTAAAACTTACCAACCGTACATCCAAGCCACTCAGTCCAAGCACCAAAATGACGCACGTGGCCCAGGTAGCCGTCTCAGCGCGCGAAAAACCGACTAGGCGGCTCAGAATAGCAACCACGCCTACCCTGGCGATAATAGGTGCGTCACGTGGAGTGGCGATAATGGGAGCCTCTACGCTAGCAGAAAAAATGTGCTGAACAGGAAATGAAACTTAAAACTATCTGCATAAGGGTGGAGCTTACAGTTCTAGCCATGCTAGCTACAATGCTACACGGATAATCAGGCTCTGCTGTCATCTTCAGTGACACTTGTAAGGTTCTTGCTTCTGCAGATAGTCAGATATTCAGTAGGACCATCTTTCTGTGATGCCAGGGCGAAAAAACTACACTTACAGCAGTGCCGTATCGAACTTACCGTGTACGCATTTATGCGTCAGCACGCGTGGATACTATAGCGCCGTTAATGCATAAATGCGTCGTGCATACCTCGGTATACAGTTAGGGCTTGCCCCTCTCATTTAAAACCAACAGAGCACTAAAAATAGCTAGTGTAGTGTTGTTTTAGTTAATCAAAAGGCGTATGAGTTAAAACAAATTTAGTAGAGGCCAAAACAGAGTTAATTAGCATACTAAAACTGAGTTTCCCCTGAGGAATAAAGTATAACCGAACTAAACTTTTTAGTAATAACTTCGATATTTTAATTAACTAAACTTAATTTTTACTAAATAGTTTTAACAAAAAATAAAATATATGAAGCCATACTAAAACAACACTACTATAGTGATGTCATAGTATCGCTCTAATAAAAACCACGCACTTTGAATCAACCTGGGGTAGGCTTGGAAGCCAGAAGACCCGTGAAAACTGAACACAAGAACATGGCAGTAATGGCTGCTATGGTAAGTACACAAGGGGATTGCAGTCAAGAATATTGAGAATTGGAGAATAAAATGGACCATAAACAACTGAAATTCTGAGTGTTCTAGTACGGCCAACAGTATAGGAACACACAACAGCAGCAGTACTATCAGCAGAAGTTCAACAACAAAAAAGACAACTGAAAAAATCACTGGATAAGAGCAATCAGCAATGCTGTGACAAGTACAGATGACAAGAACAGTACTATACAGAGACTCAGCTGCCTTCTCATGGAGTTTGTGTTGTATCTGATCAGGGGGAACAGCGGTGGAAAGTACATTCACAGATAGGTAAGCTTGTCGACGCCAATGATCAAGGGTACTGTCTGTACGTCCATACTTTGTTTGCAATCACATTCGCATTTTTATGTGCTAACAGGCAAACTAAGTCATAGCTGTAACCTGTCATAGCTATCAGGATGTCTACCACGGGGCTGAAGCGGTGAAAACCGAAGCAGTTGTGGTTAAGAACACCTTAGGCACCTACAGAACTCGCGATAAAGTACAATTGTCTCATCTTGTACAGATTCAAGATCTTGATCGGCAGCTATCGAGCACCGTAGACTTCCTGCTACAGCTCCCTTGTGGTTTTGGTGCTTACGTAAGCAGAAGCCAGTTATATTCAGGGGCTTCCCCCTAGTGTATATATATGGCACAAGTGGGCTGGCTTATCTCACACACTGTGAATAAACACTCGATAAGTATACCAGGCGACTTTAGTGCCCCGCCGCGTTTAGCGTGCGTAATTATTGGGCCTCTAAAGTGGCCCGCCGCAGGCAAAGTGTTAAAGAAGTCACTAAGAACACCAGTAATCTTCAAGTTGTTTAAATCACTTAACTGTTTATAGCATTTAGAGCGACTCTCAATTGATTTTGCGGGGCTGGTCGCTGATGGAGTGCAGCTACCATTGGATGGATTGGAGGGAGGAGAAAGAGCACATGAAAGCTGCTTGACAAAATCCGCTAATGACTGACCAGAGTCAGTCTTCTTTCTCTGCACACTACCACCACCAGCCCTTGCAAACATAGAAGTGTTCGGAGGGTCATCTACGCTAGAATGGACACCACCTATCATCATTTTGCTCCATACTGCATCTGCATGAATGAATTTTCATGTTTCTCTTTCAGTTTGTTAACAGTTTCTTCAACTTTCTTATCCCTTGCTTCTAGTGTAACCTTCCTTTTGGAAGATGTTTTCCCTGTATCATCATCAGAGTCAACTTCCGGATCGTCAGCTTGTTGCTTCCATTTCCGTGCTTTAGGAGTTGCCTCTTTCAAACCATCACACCAAAGATTAATCTTAGATCCTCGCCTTACATCATTCCATATCTCAACAAGATCCTGAGAACTTCTTATATTTACAACAGTAGGGCCCTTCCTTCCAGTCTCATTCCGACAACGGACTTGAAAATCGGTGTACAGTCCTTCCCAAAACCCTACAAGATTTTAGTACAGTATTTTGCTGTTTATTAAAAGCGCCCATCAGCGGAGCCATTGCTTTAGAATTACATGACAGCCTTCAATTTCCTTCATGTGCATGTCTTTCACTTCAGGCTTAGGCTCTCACCTTCCTCTTCTATTAGAACACATGTGTTTCTGTTTTACAGACAGTCCTTCCCAAAACCCTAGACATTACAATTTTTTGCCGTCGAAGAATATCAAATGGAACAATCAGCAATAATGGCAACTTTTCAGAAACTAAGCTAAGTGTATTGTGGACGTGTTATAAATGTACAAACAACATACATAAGTTAATACAAATAAACACAATGCCTACTGAAGTTATAGCAGTCTTCTGTAGTTATCATTCCAAAAACCATTGCGAGGAATGCCCTACGAGAGGAACACACTTGAAATATCTTGTCATTTTCTTTTAAGATAGCTTTAGCTTTTCCAAAAACAGGCTCCAGTGGGTTTAGGTCAGGGGAATACGGAGGTAAAAAGATCACCTTAGCCCCTGAGTTTTCAATAAGTTGCACTGCGTCATCCACATGATGGATGGAGGCATTATCCATGATTACAATGGAGTGAGGATTCACTCCATTATAATATGGCATTAGTACAGGATGTAAGCATGTTACAGAGTATGTAAATCTGTCTCCATTCATCGTTCCTTCTGCTATGTACAGATCTTGTAGGCCAGCTATAGACATGATAGGTATAGCAGAATACCGAATTCCTCTGATAAGGAGTCTGTGGTCGACCGGACGGATGCCTCGGATGCTGTATCCATACTTTCTGAGGGTGTTGCGTCTATTGCACCCACTATTAGGCTCAACAACTTTAGTTCATCCAGTAATTTCTGTGGCCCATTTCTGCGTTCCATTGGCTTGACTTCACCAGTTTGTCTAAATAATGAGATACCTTTGGACGGTTCTCTCAGACTAACACAGGAGCTGGTTTATTTCTGATGCACTCATCCCATGTCCATCCAAATAACCCACCATCTGAGATCTGGAGAATAAGGACTGGGCATCGTTAATATATACGTTGCGAGTGTAAAACACTTGAGATCCGCAAGTAAAGCATGTAAAGGTTTGAATTTCGTGTCCAGGACTCCAGGACAAAGGTTAATTATGGTTCAATTTACGTAGGAGTTGAATGCGCATGCGCAAGCACGCCGTCAACGGTCCTGCAAAACAGCAGCTAAAAGACTGCTCAGTAAACCTAGCACATGTTCAAGCAACATTTGCTCAAGAGTTTTTGGTGTACGCTGTCATATGCCTTCCTCAGAGCCTTACTTTTATGATCCAGCCTACCAGCATGTGAAGAGAGACTATGCTATTCCCATAGATGAGAATGGGATATGTATGGTAGCTAGGGGTATGTATGGTAGTAAATTCAGACAGACAGGAAAACTAACAAGACAAATGAACCCAAGAAATGAGTGTTCTAGTGAATGTAAACGGATCAACTGTACTTGATGGACCAGACGGCAAATGCGTGCAGGAAGCCATAGAAGTGTGCGGGGCATGGCACGTGACCAAAGCAAATGTGGGCGTGGTACATAGTTACACCCTTTATTAATAATGGGTATGTACTTTGTACCTACCGTAGTTGCGGGGAAAATGAAACGGCAGGAAATTCGCAGTCAAGATGTCTCTCCTAGATTTAGGTTTGATTATGTTCGGCGACATCCATGAGCAGATCACTTGGTTCCAGAGTAAGGGACTCCTGGCCCGGAACAAGACCTGTCGTGCATGCAACCAGGCTATGATAATGCAGACCCGCAGCGATGTCAGTGACAAGTATAGGTACATACACAACCATACCTAGCAATATACTTGTAAAATTTTAGTAGCTATGCATCACAGGTGATGTGCTGATGCCACTTGCAGGAAGTCAGTGGGTCTTCGAGATGGGACCTTCTTTGAGAAGTCCCATTTGACGCTGCAGCAGTGGCTGGTCCTAATGCATTGGTGGTGCCGCGAATACCCCGTTACTGACGCGGCTGAAGAGGCAAAGGTCAGTGAGAAGTCTGCAGTTCAGGCCTATTAGTACTTCAGAGACACCTGGAGCTGGAGAATTCTGAACCACGATTCTCCACTCATGCTGGGAGGGCCAGGTGTGGTCGTGCAGATTGACGAGTCCCTCTTTCGGCATAAGCCCAAGGTGCAAGTAGTTGGTAGAGATGATATTGGCACCTAATTGAACACACAGTAATGTTTTACCCTTTAGCATCACCGTGGACGTCCTCCAAGATCCGATGTTTGGGTGATACTAGCCACGCTGGGTGATCGGCATGTGTGATACTAGCCACGCTCCAGACCTGGGAGTGATGACGATCGTCCCTGATCGAAGTGCTCAGACACTGCTGCCTATACTGCAGCAGCACCTTCGCAGTGGGACAATTGTGCACAGTGACGAGTGGGCAACATACAATCGTGTGCAGCAGCTTCGGCAAGTTTCACACCATGAGACGGTGAACCACTCCCTTCACTTTGTCGATCCAGTAACGGGTACACACCCAAAACATAGAAAGTTACTGGAATAGGGCGAAGACTAAGTTCAAGAGGATGAAGGGAGTGCACGAGTCCATGCTTCCTTCATACCTCGATGAGTTTATGTGGCGGGAGCGCCATGGCAAGAGCGCCTCCACTGCCTTTGCCAGTCTATGCAGAGACATAGCGCTGAGATACCCTGTGTAAAAAGGTGTATTTAATTTTAATATTTAACTCTAATACTTAACTATGCTTTTTGTATGTACGTTCAGGTAATTAGTTAGTAGTCATACCTTGCATTTTGCTGTCTTTTTTGTATGTTCCTGTTATTCCTCAGCCAGTTGTTAGCGTTAGCTTGCCTACAAGCCACAAGCAACTTGACCCTCTCCATTTTTTTACACGCCGTTTCAACTGTCAGCTCACGTGCATTGCCCACATTTGCTTTGGTCACGTGCCATGCCCCCGCACACTTCTATGGCTTCCCGCATGCGTTTGCCGTCTGGTCCGTCAAGTACAGTTGATCCATGTAAACCTCTCACCAAAGCAGTAGTAACTTAGTAATTAAAGGGTTAAAGAAGCATTTGAGAAACCCATGCAAGATTGCATACATCAGCCACTTGTGACGATGGTTGTCCGAATCAACACTACAGTAAAGTTGTGGATGGCAATGATTCTGCTGTGGACCTTAATTAACTCATTGCACGCGACACGCCTATATATAGGCGCACGTGTTCCAATTAGTCTACGTGAAGCGCCTATATATAGGCTCATAGTACATGCACACCATGTACAATCAGCAGTGCTATGCGAAGGAAAACTCACCATTACCATTCCAAAAAGCTAGGCATAGCCACACCCTTATGACGTAACTGTACCGAAAGTAGGCAAAAAAAATTAAAATAACGGATGTACACGGCAAATTGAAATTGATATACGATAACTAGTTACATATAGCTACAGTACTACACAGTTAATCGGGCTCTGCAGTCACCCTCAGTGGCAGTTACGAGGATCTTGCTACTTCGAACTGCATCTGCACATTATCTTGTGTTGGGAAACTTCATGCATCATGTACACAATGCCATTAGAAGTCATTCGTGTCTTCATGACATTGACGAACTGCTGTGTGATGGTGACTTCCATGCACTAATGGAATAACCAAGGTGGATGATTTGAAAGCTTGTTAAGCAATGATGTAGAATCAAGCTATACCTACTGTTGCAGATTCAATGCTTAGACAGCCTCACCTAGAATCGCAGATTCAGATTATGCATGTAGCGCTAATAACTCGGTTAGAGAAAGAAATTCATGATTTATCGGAGCGTGTATGGTGTAACTAAGCAACCGCATCAAAGCAAGTCTGTTACCAGAGTTAAGCTTTCTGAGATCTCAACTGTGGGGTGTAACCCAGATTAAAGACCTTTATATTGCAAGAACCCCAAAATGCTGGTGAAGAAGTGTTGTTTATGTGCAACGATTGCAAGCCTTTAATCAAATAGCCACCCTTTTGTGTCCTCAGTGGATTGTGAATGGTACCTAGCTATATCACAACTAGCCAGTGGCGATTTCAGGGTATATTAAGAGGGGGGGCACCCATTCCTACCTGCCAAAGCAGCTGCTGGGAGCAGAGCTCCCAGCCTTCTAGGGGGTTCTGGGGGCATGCTCCCCCTAGAATATATTTGACTTTGAGTATCTGAGATACAATCTGAAGCTATTTTCAACCCCAAATTTAATCTGATAATAAATTAGCTTTATGCACATACATGACAAAACTAAAATCTGATCTAAAAGACAAAACTCAGAATCCAAAATCTAACCTATTTCCAGCCTCTGCAGTATAAGAAAACTATGAGTATTATGTAGCTGCTGTATTAGTGTAGTTAGGTGTGCTGCTATAAGAACGCCAAAATGAGGAAAAGTGCTGCCAGGATTACAAAACCCTGTCCTTTGGCCTTATCACAATTAATAGGAAGGTTTGGCATCACCTTACCTAGGCCAATGGCCAATCTAATGAATGACGGCCTCATGCACCTAGGTGGCCTGGGTATGAGGATAAACTCTCTGAATGCACTAGTTAACTAGCTACCATAATTATATAACTTGGTTTCAAATATATTATTTTCTGGAAATTATACCTTGACCACAGTCAATCAGAGATTTCCCCTCTGTAACACAGTAGATTCATGGGGTTCCTGTCCAGCACATGTATATGGTAACAAATTTGCTCTCGGCATGCATGCAGGTTACTGCATTCATTTTTCAGGGAAATTTTTATGTGGAGCTAGAAACTACAAGCTGTACTAGCCACAGCAATAACTAGGTACATGGGGCGCTGTCTCACTGATGACCAGTATACATGCTGTAAGGAAATGTTTACATGCATGGGGCTGTCCTGAAAATCAAATGATACCTACAATCACATATAGCAGTACATACATGCTACATGGCACCATTTATTTATTTATTTATTGGCTTTGTTTTGCATGGGGTTGTCCAGGATAGATTAGCTAATCCTTGCAACTGGGTCCATTCTGGGTTCTTTCATTTTGAGACTTAAAATCAAACGGTAAAGTTAACCCATGGTGTTTGCCAAAGATTACTCAGGACAACCCCATGCAAAATAACAAAAACAAGACTGATATTTCATATCTAAAAACCAGCCGGGTGTTTTTTTACACAAATCATTCAATTGAAGGTTGTGTTCAGCAGTCTTAGCTGAATACAGCTGTAGAATGAATGAGACAATCTCATCATGTAGCGTTGCCAGCGAAAGTGCTGACAGCAATTTCGCAGTGTGCTTCCAGTTAGCAATCAGAACTTGCCAAGACCTACCATTCTTTCGCCGTCTAGGCAACACAAAACTAACCTAGCTTGACGTACCCTGGCCTATTGAGCCTACAAACTTTCAGTAGCTTTCACTGCGCTCGTGGCTATAGTGGCATGGCTCACACTTCAATACCCATATCTGCAGCCATTTTTGAAACTTCATCATAAATGTCTTAAAGGCTGTTTCCTTTCTCATTTCTTTCAATGTTTTATTAGTGCTATGTCGATATCTTCCCGCTGAAGTTAGTACACCGACACTTAAAAATTTCTATCATGCCAGTTAGTAAAAGTAGCTTCAACAAGCACCAGATTGGTACAGTGGGCATAGCGTGTAAATTGCCTTAGGTTGAATGGCTTTAACTTTAGCTTGTACACCAACTATAGCTCCACGCATATTGCTTGCACCATCATAGCATTGACCAATTAGCTTTTCAGTTGTTAGTCCAACTTTCAAAAGACTACTTAATAAAATTTGCACAAGAGTTTCTGCATCAGTACTCAGTATGCTCAATGTCCACCAACCTTTACGTAATTACGTAGTCAGTGTCAACATATCTCAGCACAACAGACACCTGTTCCTTACGGCCAAGATCACTAGCTTCATCCATGATGACACTAAAGCTAGTAGCTGTATCGACCTCTTAAGCTCTTCAATCAAATTTCGGTACAAGGCAGTTATCAAATGATTTGGAATTACCATAGATGTGTAGGTAGCATAAATGTTTGTGGAGAAGTTTGAAAATGATCTTTTAGTACAGGGTCATATTGTGCAAGGAGATGAGTAATTTCAAGAAACAAACCTCTATTGTGAGTCACTGCCTTTGCGATGTCCTCGTAGGGGATGCCCTAGCCTCGTACCCAGGCCACGCGGAAAAAAGAGTGGCCTTTGCGCATGTGAGACCATTCCCAGAAAAACCTGGGAATCCGTGTATGTTTGGAAATGGTCCGTTTAATCGATACATGTTATATTTCTGTATCATCGGTGATGGCGAGTTTGCTGATTCTGCTAGCCTGTAGAATGGTTTCTCGCCAGATAGATGCCCAGAAAGTGAGCGGTAGTTCAACTCTTGGGTCCTATTTGCCGCTGAAAAGCCTAGAAGGCCAGATCTGCGATTGAGAATCGAGCAGCTCACAAAATTGCCAGGAGAGAGGCGATTGCGACTTTAAACGGTAAGATAGCTACCATAATCGTAGCAGATAGATGATTACAGGCTGTTTTACCAAGGGTGACTGCATTTTCAGTTGTAGAAAGTCTGTTTTTTTTAGTTCTTTCGCTTACTATACCATATACTGTTTCCGTACTACTCCCAGGCATGTGACTAAGACCGTTCGCAGATACATTTACTGACCCTATTCCGTAAATTCTCGCACATGCGCGAACAGTGGATACCAGGCCACTCTTTTTTTTCCGTGTGGCCTGGGTACGAGGCTAGGGATGTACCGTCCTAGCCAGAAGAACCTGTTGTGTTTTAACCCTGGAGGCATTCTCTGCAGCAACTCCATTCTAACTGAAGGTTGATTGGAGTGATGGTTTGATAAACAGTTAGACACAACACTGCTTGCTTATAAACATCACTCGCTTGATGTTTGGAAAGAACACTTCTGGCATCTTTCCATCGACTAGCTTGGGTCCCAGATGAAGAAAATGCAGGATCTACTCGTCCAACACTTCTGGAAACTTTATGTGCAAATGCACGACAAGCAAAACAATACATTTTGTCAACTTTTGGTGGTAGTGGCAGAGAAGGGTCCTCTTCAGAATCTGAAATTTCTGGTAGAGATGAGGCACTACTGCATACAAGATAGTCTCAAGTCCGGAATACAATGTACCAATTAACAAGCACAGAATCAGAGGTAATAGTGAATGACTACATCCCTCTGCTGCTAATCTTCTGGAAGGCTAACATTGTCTAGGTTGTAGCGGAATCCTCACTAGCTCTCGCTCACTATGTTAGTGCTTACGTTACAAAAGCTGAAAGAAGTAACATGCAAGAGGTTTGGCAAGAAATTAGCAAAAATAAGAGCAATTACAGTTGTCTCTGGAGCTTTGGTATGCGAAGTTTACGCTTTTGAGAGTGTGGCCTGTATGAGGTGAGTGTTCTGCTGCTTGGAGATCTTACGGTAAAGGATCACAATGTCTTGCAAGAAATTGCAAAGACCAATCCGGACACCGAAGAAATCTTTCAGGAAAATCTTCGAGACACTTTCCATCTTCAGAGACCGTAGAGTTTGTCTGCATGATTTGTAGCTATGATTGGTACAGTAAAGATGATTGTGGAAGTAGGAAGTACACTAAACTTGGAAAACCATGACTTCCAAACCACAAACTATTTGATCCTGAAAATGAAAACCAGAGAGAAGACTATTAATTCTCTTCACTCCTTTTTATAGAAGAAAGAATCATTGAGCATGGGGGTAAAGCAGCTGGCTATTGGTCGCTGCCAAACGTCAAAAATCACACTTCATAACGTTAAAGTGATTATCATAGATGAAATTTCCATTGTTTCCAGTATCAGCTTGGCATACATACACTTGAGATTAGAAGAAATGTGTGGTGCTACTGAATGGTTTGCATCAAGAAATGTGCTGCTCATTCCATAGGATTTCCACCTACTTAACTACTGAGTTATTAAGTGGCTGTTCTCTACTATTGCTACATAGCCAACTACAGGACCAGAGTGATTCTTTCAACTCTGCAAGTACTGCCCTTAAACTAAAGCTCAGTTATGCTAAACAGGCACAGCATGTTCAGTTCCAGGGATAGTGAGCCTTTGTATGTTCACCATTTTAACGCTATAATACCCATAAGGACTTTAACTCTTAAAGGACGACGTCAAATGATGTCACACAGCGCGTTGTATGGAATTCAATTAATATTCAATAATTAGTTTGATTGACAGCATATTTTGGCAAAGATAGAAAGCCATCCTACATGGCTTATTGAAGCTTTATCCGAGCCTACTAAATAATAGTTAGACGCCGAGACCAAGGGATCTACGCGATTTAGAAACCCGAGGGCCCTGGGCTGTAGCGTCCCGAGCGTAGCGAGGGCGCTACTAAGGGCCCGAGGATTTCTAAATCGCGTAGATCCCATTGGTCGAGGCGTCTAAGTTATTTAGAGAATAGCCTAAAGCATTGCTACTATGGGTACAAAAGCGCTTGTCAGTTACCTGTACTTGACAACGGAAAGTCAATTGGGAAAATGGCTCTCTGTTTGGACGACCTACTCTCGGATGAACTTTTGCAATGGTGTAGCGAAACTGACGTAGAGTCTAGCCACACCTCTATTACCAGCCCCGCCTCCCTACCGCTCGGTGAAAGTGAACTCGACTCTCTCATGTTGACAGCTCTGAATGACTACGAATTCAAGCCTCCCCACACCACTAGTAAGTCACCACTAGTAAGTCAAGGCCATTTGCATCTCCTGTGTCAGATGAATATATTCGCCAAGCACGACTAGAAACTGTTCCGAAGAAAACTCGCAAAGACACCAAATACTGTGTAAATCTGTGGGAGGAATGGCGCACCTACCGGCTGGAGCACTGTAGTGTTTCTATCCCGCCAATGCTGGAGCTGAACAATGCTGACTTACAGTACTGGTTCACTCGCTTCATCATTGAGGTGAGGAAGAAGGACGGTAGTCACTTCCCTCCTAACACTCTCCACCACATCTGCTGTGGCATCATGAGACACCTGCGCAGTAACGGCAAACCTGCTATTGACTTCTTTAGAGACTCTGAGTTTGCAGATTTTAGAGCAACATTGGACTAAGGGGCAGTTAGGAGACAGCAGCCCTCAGTCTTTAGTGGACACAATGCTGTTCATGAATGGACTTTTCTTTGCACTGAGGAGTGGAAATGAGCACCACCAACTCCGGTTTGATCCACCTCAAATACAGCTTGCTGAAAAGCCTGGAGAAAGGTCACATTTGAAATATACTGAGGATGTCTCAAAAAAACCGTCCAGGTGGACTCAAAGGACGCAAGGTGAAGCCAAAGACAGTTGTTCACCATGCAAGCCTAGACAATCCAGCACGGTGTTTTGTACGACTGTATAAGCTGTATGTCAGCCGCTGCCCCCCAAACCGTCCCAGTGATGCATTTTACCTGCAACCTCTGCACCATCCCACATCTGACTGCTGGTACAGTACAAGACCCATTGGCCACTGCAAGCTTGATGGAACAATCAGTAGAATGTGTAAGCAAGCAGGAATCCTTGGGTACAAGACCAATCATTCACTTCGAGCTACAAATGCAACCTGGTTTTATCAAGCTGGTATCGACGAACAACTTATCATGGAAAGAACAGGGCATAGGAGTTTAGAAGGTGTCAGGAGCTACAAAAGAACATCTGCAGATCAGCAAGAGATGCTTTCTGACATACTGAATGCCAGTTCGAAAACAGTACCCAGACCTATTCCCCCAGTTGTTGCAAGAATGACACCACCATGTCACCCAGCGTCACTCCAGCTCCAACCGTCAGCTCAGCTGCTTCAGGAGAATATTAGTGCTGATCAGACATCATCTTCTTGCAGCTGCAGTCATCTAGTTGCTCGTGGGCCTCTGGAGGAAAATCAATCTCTCTCTCTTGCTTCCCAAATGCAATGTAGCATGACCCAGCAGAATGCTTGCAGACCAGTCCTCAACTTCTCCTCATGCTCCTCAGTAACAGTCAACTTTGTCAATAAATAACTGTTTACTATGACTATATTAATGCTGATAATATTATAGCCAATGTGTATCATAATTATTGTACATGCATGCCTGAAGGATATAAAAGCATCAAAATTTAATTTTAAAATCCTATAAGGACTAATCATAGCCAGGGGGAAAGCATCTATCATAGATGCTTATACAGCCATAGGGAAAGCATCTATCATAGATGCTTACATGCAAGTCTCTATGGGATTTAGATGCTTGATAATGACCAATCATATTTGAGCATTTAGTGTAGCTATTCTCTAAACCTATACAAAGCCTTATGTCGAAGTATAAGGCTGTTTACAGTAGGAGATTATGAAGCGGTTGAATCTTACCATTTTGTCAAGCCATCTGGAGGCCTACCATGACCAGAGACGGCGAAAAACTAAGCAGTTGTAGTTGAGACATCCTTAGGCACCTACACAACCAGCTAAAAACACAGCGTCACACTCCTAATACAAGTTCAGGACGCTTGTCTCCGTCGGCAGCCACGTGCTAATTGTATAGTAGACTTCCTGTTGTAGCCCTTGTGGTTGACTTTGTGTGGGCGTTCGAAAATAAGGTGGGCGGGGCTTAATTTTATATGCCATGGCTCCGCCCACTTTGCACATGACTTCTGGTACCACGCCCACTCGATCATGCACATAATTACCGAGGTGTCGTTCTTTTTAGTTGATCCCTAGTTAAATTTAAACAGTGGGTACCTGACTTAGTGACACATGCATGGCCAATAGGAAATCACTTAGAACCCTTGTATTCATGAAGCCTTCTGGCACTTAGAAAACCTAGTATTAGTATCCTAGAGCACTTAGAATATCGCTGCACGGACCAATCAGATTGAACTGCTCACGCGCGAGGTCGATACCCAATTTCCGTTCCAGTCATTAAAACGAGAAAGCTGGGGATCCTAGGTAGGACGTATCGCGTTCTTTTGCTCACAAATTGTTGGAAACGGATACAGTAAAGTGTGGTAAGCCTATACTGCTGTCTGTCTGGGCTACTTTTGATGGTTTCCGTGTGTTTTTGCAGGTAGTCATACTGCTAGGCTTACCGTTTAGTTCTGAAATAGCGCTAGACTCATAGCTATCGTAACTACTAGCGGTCCTCCATACTTTCTACAGTTTCTGAGAATATTTTACAAGTTCTATGTTATCTTGATGCTACTTGCCTGCTTACCATATCTGGAATGGCCTACGTAGCACTATCCAGGGTTCGATCCCTTTCGGGATTACACCTGGCTGCGTTTAATCCCAAATCCATTATGGTTAGTAAAAGCTGTCTTACAGAAGTTAACGGCTTAAGGGACACTTACAGGAAAGATCTCCCACAGTATTCCCTGCCAGTTGAACCTAGGACCAGCACTAAGCGTAAGCTTACTGGTGCTACTCAGCACGATCAGCCTAAAGCAAAAAAAGGCTAAACAAACCCTTCTAAAGTATTGGAAGATGAAAAGTCAGCTAAGAAAACATGTAGTGACAGTGATAATGAGCCTAGGCAGCAACAAGTCTGTCTGTTTAAAATTATCCAGTGGATGAAGAATGGCAGCCTGTGAGATTACGGGCCTGCAGTTTCATGGCTCAAACAGACTGAAGCCAGGTGGTCCAGACGTTGCTCTGAAACCTCCAGACTTGCGTATGATAAAACATATTCCTGGGGATGGTAACTGTTTGTTCCGCTCCTTTTCATACATCATAACGGGGTCTGACGACCAACGTATGGCTGTTTGTGCAGCCATTCTCAAACACATGAAGAAAACAGTTGCTCGTCGTCTACAACCCTTTCATCTCGTCGAATACTCAAGTGTTAAAGAGTACAAGCAAGTGCGGCCTTGCCGCACTTGCTTCACGGCGTGCACTGAGGCCTGCCATAAATGGCAGGCCTCAGTACAGTTACCGTCAACTATTAAAATACTTATCACTGCATAAATGTGCATATAGAGCTACATCTAGATTATCTGTAGTTTTACATATTAAATTAAAGTTCAGTCCATTTTTTAAATCATGAAAAAGTGCATATAATATAGGATAGGGAGTAAAGGTTCAGAATAATATAGAATAATGGGAAAGATGAAGCCAGTTCAGCAGCAACGTGGAGCAGCTGACTGTTGGCTTTTCGCAATAGCCTTTTCAACTGACTTGGCATTTGGAGAAGACCCTACCAAGATCTCGTATGAACAGACTAAACTGAGGGATCACCTGAGGGAAAATGAAGAAATGGAGCAATTTTCAAGGGCGAAGCAACCAGCCGCTACGAATGTTCACACATTTGCCATTCCAGTTTATTGTGTATGTCGAATGCCTGAGACCCTGGACAACATGGTTGAATGTGAAGCATGAGTTTGGTGGTTCCACTACAACTGCGTGAGGATAGACAACGAAAGGCACACTATCTCCAGTGATTGTAGTAGAAAGAGCAAGAGAAGATGATTAAATTAGCTAAGCATAGAAACTCAGTTAATATTCCTTTTACATGAGTGAATCAGCAGCAGTGCAACATCTTTGATGGGGGGTGTAATATCCTAGGATTATTGGCAGGGAGAAACAGAATCAGCCACATTTTGTATGGGGGTTCCTAAATTCCTAGTATTTTTTTATGGGGGGTGCACCATATCCTAGGATTATTGGCAGGGGATGCCAGAAATTCTGCCGTGATGAGGGGTGCCAGTTTTCCTGAGGGGGGTCCAATTTTCGTAGGAAAAATTGCATGGGGGTGCCAGATTTCCTGGGGTGCCAAATTTCCTGTGACACCGGCCTCCTTCTCCCCTTGCTGACTTTGCGTGCTGGATTCAGAGTCAGCAGATCGCAGTGCCAACCTGGACAGCAGAAGAGTGGATACTATACTCTGCTCTCTCTTCTCCGGTCTGTGTTCCTGGAGCGCTCAGTGTCTACCTGCAGAGCCATGGAGCAGATAATAATTTATTGGCTCAATCCTGGGGTTAATCCATTATTTTGTACCTGGTCTTGCCTGCGTGCTGCTCGATTCTGCGCCTGCAGAGCACTGAGCGGTCTCCGTGTAAGTCCGACTGGCCCTGACGGCTCTCACTTGGTCTTGATGCCGCCTCCGTCGCTTGGCGGAGGTGGTAGCGGTGGTGGGAGCCGGGGAGGACCGGTTGGTAGCTTCGCTCGGACGTCTTTGAGCCATTCTTTGCTGCAGCGTCATTCTCCTCGTCATGCGCCTGGCCCCAAAACTATGCAGTTGGTCCATTCTATACTCTTAGAAAACAAACTTTCAGCGCCTGTCATCGACAATTATACACAATACAGATCACTGGCAGTCATCGCTGGAAAGTGCTCGAACACTATTTACCTGTTGTAGCTGGATTCATCATGAGGGCACGTGCGTTCACTCTGACGAGATTTTACGTTCACGGGTTACAGGTCAAAGTACATCCGGGAGCGCTTCCGTTTTCGGTTTCGTCACACACAGTCAAAGTTTTCGGTTTCGTCACCCACCAAACCAATCGTAAGTATAGATATTAGAACTAAGAATATGGGCAAAGCATCGGTCTGGGGTACAGACATTGAAATGCTTACTTTGTCCCATTTATTACAAACTCCTATACACCTTTATCTCACAGACAGAGCTAAATGGGGTAGATACAGCCCCTATAATGTGGACACAACTTTGAATGGTGATGTCACACAAATGTCCATGTACCTTTGGCATCCTCCTGCCCCTTTTGAGGTTGTACGTTCAATACGAAAGTGAGAGTTGATAGACTCTATATAAGGATGGCACAAGATTGATGCATCTATTTCATAGATATCCGTTTCCATGGTAATTAATAGTCCACTGTGGAATGGAGCTCAACCAATAACAGCCTGGTTTGGCAACAGTTCACTGCTTCGGCAGCTGGGAACTACCAATCAAGCTACCTTCAAGCTGCAGTGGAAAGGTGACGACAAACTGTATGTCTGCATTGCCACCAACATGCACTCAGTAATCTGTAATGGTACAGCTATTTTTTCTAAATAGAGCACATCACAAGTTTTCTTAAGTTCTAGCAGATCGATTTCATAGTGTAGTGTGACATTTCCACGCATCATGGTCTCATTTTCTATGGAGCCACTCAGCTTGTGTGTCCTTCTGGATACAGTGTAGCAATAGAGTGGCCAACTTGCACGCCCTTTTCGGTGCAGTGCAGCAATGATATGCACGCCCCTTGTGGATGCAGTGCAGCATGGAGTGGCCAACTTGCACGCCCTTTTCGGTGCAGTGCAGCAATGATATGCACACCCCTTGTGGATGCAGTGCAGCATGGAGTGGCCAACTTGCACGCACTTTTCGGTGCAGTGCAGCAATGATATACACGCCCCTTGTGGATGCAGTGCAGCATGGAGTGGCCAACTTGCACACACTTTTCGGTGCAGTGCAGCAATGATATGCACGCCCCTCATGTGCATTAAGGTGTGGGACCACAAGCCGACACAGGGACCAGCGTGCGCCTCCGGTCGCCATGGAAATAATCGAAACACAATTTTTTTTTGTCAGTTATGACTCGACTTAGCTACTCGGGGAAGGTTGTTATAATTGTAAGGCTAAATCTTAGTGTCATCAGTGAAGAGCTGTGGCATTGGCAGAGGATTGCTTCCAAGGGGGGTCCCATCTGGGAAGGATTTGCTGCCGTCGGGGGTCTCATCAGGGACGGGCTGTGGTAATGGCACCAAGGGCGGTCCCGTGAGAGAAGGGCTGTGGCATTGGCAGAGGATTGCTACTGAGGGGAGATGGGCCGTGGTAACGGCAGAGATTTGCTGCCAAGGGGGGGTGCCATCAGAGAAGGGTTGTGGTAATGGCTGCTGAGGGGGCAGGGACCCCTTGTGGTAATGGCAGAGAATTGCTCCAGGAAAAGAGGCCAGAGGCATGCATGCTCAGATTGTATAGTCTGTTAGGAATATTGCAAGGGGACATTTAAAGTGTATTTTGTCACAATTGGTGCTACTGCAGCACTATGGGGAGGGAGTTAGTGCCGATTATAATGACACAGGGTTATTTGCTGATGTATAAAAATTTTTCTTCCAGGAGCTTGACATGTCTCCAGAGCTGAGCGTGTCCAATGAAGTGATAGTAGGATGAGTTAAGACAGGCATATAGAACATACTAGTCATCAATCAGGAAATTAAGTGTTGTTTGGCTGTCTATGTTGTGTATGGTACATGATCATACTGTGATATGTCATGTTGTGAAGGGTCATGCAGTATATAGATTATGTGCATGATCATGTTGTGCATGATCATATTGTGCATGGTCATGTTGTGCATGATCATATTGTGCATGTGCATGGTCATGTTGTGCATGATCATGTGTTATGTTGTGCCCTCACATCATGTTGTGCATGAATGAAGTCATAATGTTAACTCTTTACCGACCAATGACGACTATAGTCGTCATTACGTAACACCCCCTTTACCGACCAATGACGACTATAGTCGTCATAAGTATAAAACGGCTCCGAGATCGGCAGATGGCACTTAAGGGAGATCCCCTAAGTGACTGACGACGTCATAATGAACATATTCTTTCATTTTAGCCTCATTTACCGGGGCTCCCCCATGCAAAATCGTGACAAAATTAAAATGAATAATGCCTGCTAAATTGACACGCTAGCTATCGATCAACATTCTAGGCTTTACAGCGGCATTGGCAGCCTTTCAAACAGCATAGCCTGATCATCCTTCAGGATCATCTCTGACAGCCAGATCTGTGTGTAAGTGCCGGTGATACGGACCGTCATGCGTATCGATATAAAATTTTGTTGTTTTTCTGACAGGTATGAACGTCTTAAAGGGGTGAGAATGGCTGGAGAGGGAGAGAAAAGTAGCTGAGACAATGGCAGAGCAACGGAGAGTGGCTGTACTACATCACCACAGCCATGGGAGCGGCCAGGACCATGCATTTCCTATGATGTCGCCGTGATCAATCCTTGTACACGAAGGGCAAACTCGGCAAAGAATAGCCCCCTATAGTGATAGCAGGACATACTATTCAACCCCAGGCATTCTTTCTCAACTGTTTATTGTATTATAAACTAGTAAGCCTAAAACACTTTTATCAACCCCACTAGCTAGTTTATCTGCCTATCATGCCTGTACGTTTACCTTCTGTATTTTGTCTGCTGTTGTTTATGGCTCTCTTGCAGTCCAGCGTCCTCGAACTTGCTATCATAGTAAAGCTTGGGAAGTCTTCTCTCTGATTCTGCAAAGTTTTCGGGGCGAATCTTCTCCCTTTTTCAGCTAGAGGCGGTTAACGCTATGCGTTACCATGCACGTGTACCGATTAAAATTCCTATGGTCATTGCATTACGTAATACGCAAGCGCAATGGTCGGTAAAGAGTTAATTTTGACATAAATCACACCCCATACACACACCTGTCCTGCAGTTCATTTTAATAGGGTTTTGAGCATGAAACTTCAGTGCATCAGCACCAAGAACACGGCTGGTTGTCTCTCGCAGGGCGACAAACTCTTTTATCCAGTTAATACCAGTTGCTTCATCTTCCATGAGCAGATCATGGCACGCTTGTGAACAACGACCAGGAATACCATGGCGCACTTTTCCATCCTCTGATGTGTGTTGGCAGAGGCGCTTTAGAGTTCGAGCTACCTCCTCTGCAAAGTTAAATAGAAGGTAACGACGTACGGTTGGTTGCAGAGTAATTATTTACTTTTGCCCCTTCGTTTTCTGCCTCCAGCACTGTATGCAATATGAGCAGGTCTTCTTTTTACTGTGATGAAAATGGATTATCTGTACCCAATTGTAAGTAAATACGAACCTGACTACATAAGTATACAGATAATATTATATTATACTCTAAAATTTTAAGAATGGCTCATGCATGTATATTATAACTTACTGTGAATTGTCATTTGAGTCAGCGTGGGCAGGGCAATGTAGGCATTTGTGAAATCTTCTGGAGCAACTTCAATCAATTGGATCAGCCATTCCAATGTTTGGCAAGAAGTACTCAATAACAGAGTACGTCTCACTACTCAAGTTAAAAGCTATATGTAGCTTTTGCCTAAACTCTTTAGTTGTCATTGTAGATTTAACAGAAATTATCTTCTGCTGCCGCACTCCAGCCAATCGAATGAACCAGACTTTGCTTTTTGGTTGCTGCTGAAGTGGTAGGAAGGGACTTCTTGCATGGCTTGGTACTGGAACAATTGGAACAGCAGAGAATACATTCGATGACATCAGCGGTCGTGGCTGAGGGTGGAGTTCAGAGGCGGTGCCAAGAGGATACCGAGCCGCATTTGCATGGTTTCCGGGAAACGAATGCGGTGCATACCTTGTAGGCAAATTACGAACGAATGTAGGCGAATGCGCCAGTGTAGGTGACCGTAGCCATGGCGTTGTGATGCCTCCAAAGCTTTCCCTGTAGCGTTAGTATATTACTTAACGCGGCTTTTCCAGACTCTTGATTATAGTCATCGTCGTCGTCACTATAATCCGCGATGACTGAAGCTTCTTCCACGACTTTGGGTGTCAGTGACAACGAATCAAGGATATACTGCCCTTTCACTGTCTATAGGCGCACTTAGTGTAAGGGGGGGGGGGGGGGGGGCGAGTAACTAGGTTGGCTACTTGCGCAAACGACACGTGTTTGGTGGAGCATGCGCAGTGCAAGTTTGCCGGTATCTGGATGAGGTCCTTTTCTTCAAGTGAGTTTTATAATCACACAGTATTTGCTCATGCTAGGATGACTATCTACTGCAAGTACAGTCAGTAGGCTCTTTCTCATAGTCTCTCTGCATGTCTGTGTGTACTGTCATACCACAAATGTTACCCTAAAAGTGGTGCCCCCGCAGGGACCGTCTGTGGCAGTATAAGCGGTCCCCTTTGCTGTGAATAGTCCCTCCATTTATCCAGCCACAAAACCCATGAATATTTCAACTGCAACACTGATACTATTTGCATCATGGAAGACAGCGATAAGCTCCAGAGGAGGGCCTAAATGATGTATTACAGTATTAAATCAGAGGCGGTTGAAACTTTAGGGAGCCCAAGCCACACAGGTCAGCAGTGTACGCCACAGCTCCCGCTGTCCTGGGGCAAGCAGTGGAGTCCTGGTCTCTGACTGGTAGCCGCTTTTTTGTCCCTCTCTATTTAATTGTTAGCTAGCACATAAGTAGTTACATTGGCGTGAAGTAGCTTTTTCAGGATGTTACACAGCATTAAACGACAGATTATGATACTCTGTGTAGGAATCTTCGTTATTTTGGCTGGATATCTCCATGGGATACCATGTATGGCTACAATACTCGGTCCAGGGGGGACTGATTATTCTGCTATGGGCGGTCTGGGGGGGACCACTTCTGAGGGGGGGCCGTCAACTGTGTGACAGTGCCACTGTGTGTTCATGTGAATGTGTGGTATTGATGGAGGGGGGGGGGGGCATGTGCTGGACTGCCAGTATATACCCCTGCTGGAACATCAGGTTGGCCACCACAACAGCCTACACCTCTTTTCACAGGCCTAGTCTGGCTATTGTTGAATCTAGCTCTGCTAGATCTCCCAATGAACAAAACGTATCCGGCCCAGTTGTCCAAACAAAAACTTGGGTATTAGAATGTCCAAATAAGAATTGCAAAAAACTTTTACAAGATAGAGAGAATATGAGTGGAAAGGATTTTTTGAAAAGTCTCAGCTATGTTTTCCTTGCAAGGCCCACTTAATATTACTTTTATCCTAACTGGTTTGGGTGAATTTACTGTAGATTCTCCAGAAGATGATTTCTGCAGTGTGTACTGTTTACTTCCTCATATGCATAGCCTTACTGTTGGTTTAAGTATGACTAACTGTAAGGCTTCTGAACGGATGTGTATGTCAGGCTCCACAAACCGATCTAGAGAAGAAGCTGAAAAAAATTGAAAACTTGTGTACAGTGTGGTTGTTGGTCAGATGAATGTAATGAAATAATGTCCCAGAATTCTTCAGGAAGCTGGCTATTTCAGTTTGACAAACTTCAAGATGGTACAGCTCGTGTCCTCGGTGATCCTAGCATGAAGTATCACTTACAGAATCCAGTATTAGCAAAGTGTCCCTTGGTTAATTGCGAACGCCCACTAATTTTATTGAAGTATATGAACACCCCATAGCACTATTGAACATCTCCGATTACATCATCAAGGTAACCCTCAAGCTAAAGTGCTTGAACACAGATGGAATGAGTCTCCCAGTGATTAAAACAGCAAGGGTGGAACTACTGAGTCTCTCCAGCCAAACCTAACAGACCCAACAATAATGTTTGGAGATATACCAGAGTGTACACACTATTTGAGCCATTGGTTGAATTTATTTTTGTCTTCAGGAGTGATTCAGACCACACCTGCAGTACCAAGAATTAGATTTACTTGTTCAAGAACATTTGCAACAGCCACATCCAATTAGTAATTGAATTAGTAAAGCATGCTGGTATAAGGGGTTATAACTTCAATCTTGGTGAACGGAATTATGGAAGAGGTCTACGCCCGGTACAAGTATTGCCATTGGAAAGGAGATGTCATCAAGGTCCACATGTCAGGACTCTACAGAATCATAAGCCTACACCTGTACATGAAAGTGGTCCTCGCTTTGACAAAGTTTACCTCCTCAATACTCTCTTGTCTAATTTAGAATCTAATACTGTTGTGATATGCAAAGAAAATGTTCAGAAATACCTAGTTACTTTAGGGTATGATGGACAGCCATTGAATCAGGGTACCTTTGTTCGTCACGTTGGTAGCACTACTGTTATGGATGGAATTATACCAAAGGTGACCACCACTGTTTTGCCAGGACCCCACAATAGGCAGCTAGCCGCGAAAATGGGCGGAATCGACGACATAGAAAGGTCACTTTCCTAAAGACAACTGACTAGAGAAGACTGGATGACCATCTGTCTGGCAAGCTGCCTGCCAGCCTTTCAGCTACACTCACAAATACTACTACAGACTTCAGGCTGGATTTTACACACAAACGGCATACTCAGCACTACACGTGACCTAAACGGCATCTTATTAAAAAAATAAAGGGTGTTGAAAGTGAACATCAAAGTACCGCTCGGCTACATCAAAGTGCCGAATTTGCCCTTGAAAGTGCCGCTTTCCACATCAAAGTGACACACCCCCGCTGTTGATTCCGGTTGCCGCCATGGAAAATGTAACTAGTACAATGAATCTCATTAACTTTACGTAGCTCACGTGACCTTGCTGATTGCTAATTAATTATTCATCAGCAGTTTTACGGGGATTTTTTCAACTTCCCTTCCTACCTTAAAGTTGAGTATAGTGCTAAGTGGTAGAAAAATTAATGAGGCGGGGGTTACTCTTGTAGCCACATGGCGTAGCAGAGCGAGAAAATGAAGCGGTGCAGGCCAACAGCAGGAGAGTCAGACGGCCCAAAGACCAAGAGCAAGCACAAGATAGGGTACAATTCGGCATGGAGAGCTAAATTTCCATGGCACATTCCGATGTACGCTGAGAAAGACAACCCTAGGAGCGCTGTGACGGGGTTAGTTTGCGGTCTCTGCCAGCGCCATAACACCAAACCACAAAACGGCTCAGGTACATGGACGGATATCCCGTGTACTAGCCTCAGAATGGATGTGTTACAGCGACACAAGCAGTCAAAAATACATTGTGAAGCTGAAGAACGAGAGAATGTGAAACAGTTAGTACTTGTAGTCAGCTATGTGATGGAAGAGGGAATCAAGACATCATTTGTGCACATCAGGGATCTTGATAATGGCACAGCGGAGTCAATTGAAGCAGCGTTGGTGCAGTTTTTAAGTGACAAGGCCATCCAGATCACCAAACTGCGAGGTTTTGGAAGTAATGGGGCAGCAGTAATGACAGGCAGATTGACGGGAGTAGCAACACGTTTGAAAAGGCACAGCCCTAGAATGATTGCTGTCCACTGCTAATTACAGGTTGGCACTAGCTGCAGCTCATGCTGCAGATGGAATCCCATATTTACAGCGGTACAAGTCCATCCTGCAAACGCTCTTTTATTTCTACCAAAACAGTTTAGTCCGGATGGCTAGCCTGCATGCTATTCAGGTGTTGAACGACCCAGTAAATTAAGTGCAAACAGGCTAAAGACGTTCACTGGCTATCTCATGACAATGCAATCAAGGCTTTGATTCGTACTCTCCCGTCCATTTTGGTTAGTCTTGACCGGGAGGCATCAGAGAATGGTGAGGCAACAGCACATGGTCTCTTGAATTTTATGAAGTGCTACAAATTTGTTGCGTGCACATAACTTCTTAGTGATGTCCTACCACATCTTAGCCGACTTTATCGGATTTTTCAAAGGGAAAATGTTGATATTACACTAACAAGTAACAAAAAAAACATTTAAAAAAATGAAAGAACATATAGGGATGGAATCCCCAAAAAGCAACCAAACAAGGTAGGAATGGTACCACAATACCCTTACGGATTGTCATCCCTATATCTTTAGCCATTTTTGCAACTAGTTCCGAGCAAAGCGAAGCTATACTCCAGTTTGATTGACCTTTTTTCGTCGTAACCTGTTCCAGCCAGTTCTCCTGGTATAGCCTATCAAACACACAGCGAACACTTACCTTCGCTATAAACTGTGACTCCTAACGGGGAGACTTGGAAGCGATCACTATCACAGTAAGCTTGCTTCGGCCTCTGGTCTTCTAAGCACATAATAGCAAGTAGCCATTTTGTTTTATGAGTGTGTGATCTTTTTCATTTGTGGGTGGGTGCTATGGACGTGCCACCTGCATGCCATGTGCCACACCCAGCAATTCTCGTGAAGCAAGGACATCCCTGCACATTGTGTATCACTAGTATACATAAGTGCTAGTTACATGGGACGACAGGATGTTAGATTGTGGTGTAGATGATTAGGTTTTTTTTAACGTACTTTGGTATAATAGAGTAATGTTTTTGGAAATGTGTTCCGTACTAACTGTTGGTGAGGTGAAAGGGTGTTGTTGCTGGTGGAAGAGTGTAGTTGTCATTGCAGGTGTGGATTGTGGTGTACAATGTGGGGTACATGTATGTAGTATAGCCTACGAGTGTGTATTGCTGCATGTGGAGAATAAGTTGTAGTGTGAGGGGGTGATGTGTGTTGCATTGTGAAGTGCTGCAATTGCCATGCACATTTTATTGGCTGTGGATATGGCTGGTGTGGCATGGCAGGGATTGGTCAGTGTGTGTGTGTGTGTGTGTGTTGAGGTTGGAAAAATGGCAAAAGATAAAGGGATGACAATCCGTAAGGGTATTGTGGTACCATTCCTACCTTGTTTGGTTGCTTTTTGGGGATTCCATCCCTATATGTTCTTGCATTTTTTTAATGTTTTTTTTTGTTACTTGTTTCTGTTGTTTTCTTGTGGGGAGGAGAAAGGTATGAATGGTGTTTAGATGGTCTGGTTGTGTGGGGTAGATGAGCGTTATTAGCTGTATCCACATAATTTATGCTTCCATTTATGATAAACTAACAGCACCTATAATGTAACAGACACAGAATGCACTTTGCACTGCAAAGCTTTCAGTGGGGCTTACAGATACAGCACAGTAGCAAATACAGCTAATGTGAATTGTAGCTAAGCGCCTACCGACTTGAGAATGCCACTGTACCACGGATGTTTTATTACGGAAACTTAGTGCGTAATTAAAATCATTGCGTATATACGGAAATGGGTGTGGCTCATCTTAGCAACGCATGGATACAGAGCTCGCATAATGGCATGTTTGTTATGCAACTCTGGAACGCCAGGAAGGCATGGAATGCACATTCTTAACATACCAAATTCACGTACAGGTGCACCTGTATCCCAGGAAACCTTTCACGCAGCAGCTGCTCCCTCTCTGCGGTACTGCGCATCGATATTATTCATAGACCACAGAGTCAGTGGAGTGCGACTGTTCTAGTGCTTCTTAAATAACCGAGTCTACTCTGCAATCAAAACTTCCTCCCAGCTAGAATCTTTCATCTGCAGTCAGAGAGGCTGTATAAACACAGCAGATTGGACCACGAGCTGTGCTACCTTTTTCCCACGCCACTGTGGGCTGGATAAGTGTAAGCAAAAAATACACAATTCTTTTTAAATTCAAGCATGCATTCTCAATACAAACAAGCATAAGTGTATTATAATTTATTCCAGGCTAGCCATGGATGCAGCACACCATGCTGCAGTTCTGCAAAAGATATGCAGGGTCTGTGGAGAGTCCCTTACACGGGCCTTTAGGGTGCACTATGAATGTGCTGAGACAAAACATGCTAAAAATTGATGAAGGTGTTTGGCATTGATCTTTCGCCAAAATGTAATCTATACTAGCAACAAAAGGGCAGAAGAAGGCAGGGATTACACTCCAAGGGTGATAGTGTTTGATGGATGGCTGAAGCACACCAATGAAGGGTGCAGTGTTTGCCAGCACATTAGTGTGGTGCAGAGAGGAGGGGCCAGAAAGAAGATCAAGGTCGGTCGTCCTGCTGAAGTGTGCTACCAGTCGGCAATTAGGCACATTAGGTCTATTGCACCACCGTCATTTTTTCCTGATGCTAACAGCCGCTCCTACACTGCCGGTGACTCACCAGTTACCATATCAGATTTGGAGTGCCCCACATGCACAAATGTCCTCGACCGGCCCATAGAACTCATTACGTGCGGTTCCCATGTCTGTGCTGACTGCTGCTGTGAGTGGCTGAAGATGACCAATACTCTCTCGTGTCCGTGTTGTTACGGAGATCACTTCCGCACAATCTCCAGCATTCGGCCAGGATCCAGTCTGGTCCTGAAGCTTGTGGTGGCCTCCAGACTGTGTGTAGGGAATGTAACCGCATGGTAAAGGTTGCAGACTACCGCACACACAGTTGTGAAATATGCATGCAATCACCTTCAGAGGTGCGGGTGCAGGATGTTCTCCAGAGACCCCTGAATGTGCCTCTCATACCTATAGAAAGGAAACTTCAGGCCAGCCTTGCTATATGCGCTCACTGGCACCCAACCCCAGAGATAACATTCTTCAAATCAAGACAGGTGGCCAGGTATGTACAATTACAATACACCCATAGCTAGCAATAAACTAACACAGTCAATTATCCCAACAGCCCATGAAGTTCGTCCGTGTTCCCCAGCCTCGTGTGTCTTCCAGTGAGGCTTAAGGACGCAGTACATGAGTAGCATCAGAGAGTTAGTAAGTGCAGGAGATGCTGCCGTGCAACTAGAAGGTGAGCTGCAGACATGCTCATCTCAAGAGCGGCAAAGGCTGCTGGGAGTACTAGCAAAGGATGGCTGCAAGGTCGTTATTCCACCTGATGAGGCTTTGGCCATGAAGGCAGACCTTGGGCTTCCGTGGAACAAGCTACGAGTAGTAAGAAGGTATGTGTATACACAACTTTCAAGTACATGTAATCATAATGTGCATGTAACAACTTACAGATGGATGAAGACATGGGATGTTGAAATTGACAGTGAGCCAAAGATGAGAAAGGAGGCCACAGCGTTGCTCGGCGATGACCTGGTAGCAGAGTCAGTTCCATTCTCCTTCTCACAAAAGAACGGTGGTGAAGAAATCAAACCAGCAGCTCTGGTGTACGTGCCAAATCTGTGGCACAAGATCTCGAGACTTCTAGAGCAAAACGATGACACAGAGAGAGGGTACATAAACATTTAATTAGCTATAACATGCAAAAACATTTCACATACCATCTGTATTAATCCAATAGAGTACACCGGTTGACATGGCACAAAGGAGCCATACCCAGTGAGATCTGGGTCAAACTGGGAGGCGACAAAGGAGGGGGCACATTTAAATTTAATTTTAAAATATGCAACACCCCCACACCAAACTCACCAAACAACACGTGTGTTTTCCATCTTTGCTGCCCCTGACACAGTCACCAATCTGCATACGGCTGTTGACCGGTACAGCAACCAGGTGTCATCACTACACTCTGCTACATGGAGGTAGGTGAAAACTGATGGCCAACTTTACAACTCATATGAACTATATAAATAATAACCAACAGGGGAAAGAAGCTGCACCTGTTCCAAATGGGGGACTATGAATTCAAGACCCTACTATTCGGGCTGTCTGGAGCATCAGGTTTCTTAAAACAATTATTATATCGATGCACATAGCCTACGTAATACTAACTTCACAATATCCAGGTCGTCACTGTTGCCTTTGGTGCACCATCAAAGGAGACCAGCTGAAGCTTCCTCCAGGTGATCCCGGCCGAGACGAAATCCAGCTCCGGACAACAGAGTCCATTCTCCATGATCACAGGCGCTTCATAGTTGATGGCGGGAGGTGTCACGCACTATATGACAAGAAGTTTTTAACCTCGGAAAACATTGACCATCTGGGTAAGTCTTTCCACTGTAGTGTATGTGTATCGTCACTGAAAATATTTCTCTTCATTAAATTTCAGAGGTGAACATCAAAAGCTTCTTGGCATTTTATCGAGCCACTTTCCCCCAAGCAACAGTTTTACCTAAGATGCACATTTTAGAAGATCATGTTGTCCCCTGGATAAGGAAATGGCAGGTTGGGTTTGGTTTCATGGGGGAACAAGGTGCGGAAAGCATTCATGCCTACTTCAATTCATTGAAGGCCTCATACAGAAGAATTGCAGACCCAATTCAACAGCTGAGGCAGATGATGGTCGCCCATTTTCTTCACATCACCCCAGCCAACATCATCAAACAACCTCCAATTAAAAAGCGGAGAATTGAAGAATGACATTTGTTTCTTGCTTCTTTGTTTTTTTCTGTGTGTGATACATATGTAGGTAAAGTATATCTGGTAGTAGCAGGCATAATACAACTAAGGCATATGCCAACTGGGCATTCCATATGCCTGTACTCCACCTACCCTTGTTCCAGGAATGCTGCTACATACTTCCTACCACACTGGCCCTGTTAGTAACTTATGAGCCAGTTTGGGCTCCAGTTCATACATACCTCTTGTCCGTTTGATCACTTCCACGCAAGAATTAAACGCCAATTATGCTGTCACTTTGGTAGTTCTTATCACCGTAACAAAAAGGTAGCACAGCACGAGACCACCACCAGCAGATAGCCCAACTGTTCCCCCAACAAGTCTTCCCGGCTTCATCTCCAACAGAACTTTTAGCTGTAGGCCACGGGCTACTCTGTAGCACATACCAAAATTGAGGGCGCTAGAAATTTGCGCCATAACTCTGGTTAGCCGCGCCCGATTAGCACGGTACTTATACCATTTTCATGCACTAAGAGTACTGACCACGTGGTTTAGATTGGCAGTACAGGAAAGTCCGGTTTGATAAGTAGTGAATTCCTGTGGTGCTGCTAGCGACATTCACACAGGATGTGAGGTTGTAGTAATCATGTAGGTACTTCCTGGAAAAACTAAGTTTCCAGTAAACATTGCAATAAAACATCCGTGGTACACCCACACATTCTTGTATGTAACATTGCAATGGCAGACGGCTGTCTACAGCAGTGTGCCGACTCCATTTAATGCACATCATGCAGGTTAGTATGGTCTGTAATGGTCTAGCAGTTGTATCAGTGTTCTTACTATTATAACGTAACTACAGCAACTCACTTTGGGTCCGTCATAAAGCGTACTCCAAGTATTATGCGTCTAAGCAGAACAGCTCGTCCATGCAGCATGCTCGAGGCTGCGTTTCCGGTGTAGGCGTAACCATCGCTTAATGTGCAGAACGGAACGGAACAGAACGGCGTATAGCGGCAAGTACTTGCTTCGAGCACTTGAGAATCTGTGCTGAACAGTTTGAGTTGTTTGAGAACGCTATGGTGTGGGTGCACTAGCCCAAATCCAGTAGCGCTTCTTCGCGTTTGAATCGCTGTAATCGCTTCTTTCAATTTTATGCTATCGTGTCTAAAGAAGAATTATGAGAATATGAACAATTGACGGTTTAGCGACTTGCCGATGTGATACTGCAGCGATGCTCTCTGACAGCATTAGCAGTCTTATTGATGAAAACACTCGAGAATGACAGGTATGGCTCTTAGGCCACTCCAAGTTGTACTTCTGTTTCTGGTCCAGGGATTCCCCTGCTACTACGCGGGCGGGCGGTACATCAGCAATCAATTAGCAATGCAAACAGACGTGGTTGTCAGTACAAACAAACACTTCCACCCTTAGAAGCACATAAAAAGCACTTAGAAGCAAACACAATACCTACAAAAAAGTACTTGGAAGCAAACACAGTACCTACAAAAAAAGTACTTGGAAGCAAACACAAATGCAGAAAAAGTACTTTAGAAGCAAACACATACAAAAAAAATACAAAAACGTATGTCATTGTATACGAGACGGTCCTGATTTAGGTATCCTGGGTTTTTCTGCGCACCCACAACACTGCGGATAATGCTCAGCTGCAGCACCACCTTCTGGCATAGAACAGGCACAGTAAATACAAATGGGTGGGTATTTTGCCGTATAATACAGGCGTTCAATTGGGTCCTCACAAGAAATGTCTTTCACATATACTTCTGCTAACTTGCCTGCTAGCTGCAACTCCTGCAAAGGAGCCCCACAAGTGAACGTGATGTCAGTGAGAGCTTCTTCCAGTCCTTCTCTTTCTTTTCTTGAAAGCTTTTTTTGTGAGTATAATAGCCGCCACAGACCACAATGTTCGCATTCGAGCATCATATCCACATTCTGGACATGTCTAAGGCTAGATGCAAAGGGAAGAGCTTTCAGGAAGGCATGGAGGACCACAAATGTCACATGTAGATGAGCCACACTTTTTGATGACAAATAAATAGTGTCTACGAATACAAATGGTCAATGAACTTTCTGAGACCTTCCTTGTGAAGATGCTCCTTTCTCAATGATTCCCCTCTCACTAAAGATGGCTCAACTTCCTGAATTAAATTCCATATGGCATTCATATCTTCTTCAGATGCAGCTGTGATGGGTTTGAAGCTTTCTTCTTTGAGCTGTAGGATCTCAAATAGCTGTGTCAGCAACACTTTAACTGGAGCTATGCTGTCTAATGCAGAGTCTTTAAATTCTGGGCTTTTACTAGCTGCCGCACGAAGATCGCTCATGTTCTTTCATTTATCAGCTGCTTTCTCAAAATCTGCATCTTGCTTTTCGCGCATCAAGCCAACGGTTTGCAAGCCAAGATTGAATATCGACATTATTCGCTCTACGGGATTTTTCCAGGAGTGGCATGGTGCTGTGCGTGCAGCGCACAGGTAATCGAGATTCAGCTTTCGAAATAGACCAATCAGAGCTACTTGGACTGAAAGATATGTCAACCGATGGTCAGGTCCACCGTCTGTGTACAAGACTAGAACAGGCATAATACGGTCAAGCTGTTGAAGACAGCTACCTAGCTCTGTTGTATGCCTAGCAGGGGAAGATGGTTCAAAAGCTCCTTCCTTCAAAGCATAGCACACTGAACCTCTGTACCATGACCCACTGATTTCAGAAGGTATGTTATTTACAAGAGTTACACTGGGCACCAGACTAAATTTGGTGAAATCATGATCACCCACCTCGAAGGTAGCTCCAACTTTCACCAACACTCTCTTTCCTCTTTCTGCAGCTGCAACTGGGAAACCAGGCTCCCCAACCTTTATGCGGTGGTTGTCATCCAGGCAAACCATGGTGGTGATGTCTCGGTGTTTAACCGCAAATTCACGTAAATAACGAAAGATGGCTGATGCGTAGTGTTCATCTTCATGTGTCTTCCGAAACTGACGTTGCTGGATCATGTATCGGACTTTCAGTTTACTATAGCATCATCACTCTGCAAAGCTATTGGTTACTATTTGTATCGATGTTCGGTCTGTTTGTTGTGAGAAGCTAGATGTAAGTTGGTTTTGTTAGCTAGCTAGAGTATAGATGATTGCCGAGCGCAGCGAAGTGGAGTGAGGCCAATAATCGCGTTCAATGGGCTCCAAATCTCAGCTAGCATTTATATATATATATATGTAGATGTCCGTCACGTTTTGGGCCCCAGAGGGCCCCCCGGGAACCAAGATGGCGTCCGTGCAGATACATGTGTGCCGTCTTCAAACTCTTGGCACACGCAGAGTCAGAGATCTACACAAGTCGTTTACATAGTTTTATTAAGGAAGGTTTACTGCAGCTCCCAGGTTAGTAGAGTTTGTGTAGCCGCTCTGTAAGCAGAGACATGAGGGCTAGTGACCGACGGCACTAATCCAACATAGTTTCAAGTGGCATAGCCACTCTCTCAGCTATCCCGTGGCAGCCGTGGTTGAGTCTTTGAAATGTGTTGCAGACAGAGACGTCAGTCTCCACAAGGCCAGTCGTTTAGTCGTAGTTTATCCATCATCATGGTTCCTTGGTTCAGCTGTTTATTCACGCGACTAGCTGGCTCGCGAAAATATCCGCCGTGTGCAGGTGTCGCGAGCTCCATCTCCACATTCCAGCCCCGTTTGCAACCCACGGGACCATGTCCACGCACCCCGTTTGCAACCCCGGGACCTTGTCATCGCGTCAGCAGGCACTGATGCCCCCCCCCCTCCCCTCCCTCTTAGATATTTAGTGATGGGACAATATGTCTGTCGTATTTTTTTAAGGTGTAAAAAGTTGCCCATAAGCACCGCGAGGCATCTGCGCTTGCGTAACCCTAGTATATGCATTACCTATGGCTATAGTAGCTGCAAAGTTAATGCAATTCACTTTTCTCGCCGTCCAGAATGAGTGGTACGGAAACAGAGGCGGTTCTGGAGAGCTCTCCAGATCCCGGCCGCGACCATTCTCCCATCCGCCATAACTCTCGGCCAGGCCCACCCCCCCAAAGGAGACAGAGGCGAAGGCGGACAAGGAGGTGGGGCCAGCGGCAGGTATGCGCTAATGACATTATAGTAAAAGTCTTATGGCTTATGATGCATGTCATATTATGTACAGGAAGAACACCAGGATCAGGACCACCAGCCCCCAGACAATTGCCACCAGCCCCGAGACGGGAACCGGCAGCCCCAAACCCAGGAACTGTCCCGGTACCACTAGCACCAGCACCACCAGCACCAGCAACAGCAATTAATTCACATATATAAACATTGTAGGGTTATTGTTAATCAGTAATATTATCTGTATGTGCTAAATTCCTATTATTACCGTAATCTCCCGAAAATAAGCCCACCCCCCTCTTCAGACACTGTCACTCTCTGGCAATATCGGTACTAGTACATATGCAAAGTACATACTAGTGCATACAATGTACATGGTATTCATGCAGAGGGCCTCAGGAATCGAGTTGCACTACGCTGCTCAGCCGACTGTGTATAGCCAGTCCAAAGCTTTGTTGCAGTCATCTTTTTCCTGCTGCCGAATCAGCCTTGCCCGCTGTCAATGAACCTCTCGCCTCCTCTTCTCGCTACCCACTACTTCTGTATTACTGTGCACGTAGCCTCCCTAATTGACATATATGTAATGTGGTACGGCCATAACTATACCAGCTGCACTGCCCTGTCAGGTCTTTACAAAGTATATTGGGTCTTACCCACTCTCGTATTACATAGTGAGATTTCCAGCATAATACAAGGACTAACCTTCAACTTTAAGGCTCTTTGGTAAAAGTGTTCCTTTTACCAGCTATCTCGAACTCCCATTGCTGTCTGCTCTCATGTTCCTCTGTCCCCTCCTTACCAGCTAGTACCCCATACCGCCCCGAGGCACCCTCCCTTCACAACCAACTCATGATTCGAGAGGGACAAACGCTCAGCGCTCTCTGAATATTTAAAGTTTGAAAGTGATGACGCGATGGAATTCGTACAGAGTAAATTTACTTTGTACAAATTTACTTATTTACGAATTCTATTTTGTGATCACTTGTGTAGCTTCTAGTTTTTCCTGACTTTGTCGCTCATTTAGCTTGTAGTGTTTTGAGTGAGTGGCCACAGCACTTGAGAGTGCAGCTGTAGGGAAATTCCCAGGAAATACCACTACAATAGTGACATATTTAGGTCTGTGGTTGTGGACCTTTAGTAACTAGGCAAATGCAGGGCATTGTGGGGCGAGCCTTCGTGAGAATTGTGAATGTGAAGGAGCTATTGGCGAATGAGGCAATATCTTGCAGCAGATTGGTGACATGTCCACGGTACCCATAGCTACTGTTCGTGAGGCAAACGGTAGATATGATTGGAAAACCCCTTAAAATTAACATTTCCTCCACCTGTATTAAACCCGGCATGGCTGTTGAACATGTAGGATGATGTCATACTAATAGACACAACATGGATATGTCAATTCACACCCTCCAATGGAATGATCAACATTCCTTACCGACCATTGCGCTTGCGTATTACGTAATGCAATGACCATAGGAATTTTAATCGGTACACGTGCATGGTAATGCATAGCGTTAGCCGCCTCTAGCTGAAAAAGGGAGAAGATTCGTCCCGAAAACTTCACAGAATCAGAGAGACTTCCCCAGCTTTACTTTGATAGCAAGTTCGAGGGCGCTTGACTGCAAGAGAGCCATAAACAACAGCAGACACAATACACAAGGTAAACGTACAGGCATGATATGCAGATAAACTAGCTAGTAGGGTTGATAAAAGTGTGTTTTAGGCTTACTAGGTAATGAAAATACAAGAAACAGTTGACAAAGAATGCCTGGGGTTGAATAGTATGTCCTGCTATCAGTATAGGGGGCCATTCTTTGCCGAGTTTGCCCTTCGCGTACAAGGATTGATCACGGCGACATCATACGAAATGCATGGTCCTGGCCGCTCCCATGGCTGTGGTGATGTAGTACAGCCACTCTCTGTTGCTCTGCCATTGTCTCAGCTACTTTTCTCTCCAGCCCTCTAAGATATCCATACCTGTCAGAAAAACAACAAAATTTTATATTGATACGAACGACGGTCCGTATAACCGGCACTTACACACAGATCTGGCTGTCAGAGATGGTCCTGAAGGATGATCAGGCTATTTGCAGATCTCCAGCAACAGTTTGGAGTACAGCTGGCTGTTTGAAAGGCTGCCAATGCCGCTCCAAAGCCTAGAATGTTGATCGATAGCTAGAGTGTCAATTTAGCAGACATTATTCATTTTACATGATTTTGCATGGGGGAGCCCCGGTAAATGAGGCTAAAATGAAATATGTTAATTATGACGTCGTCAGTCACTTAGGGGATCTCCCTTGAGTGCCGTCTGCCGATCTCAGAGCCGTTTTATACTTATGACAACTATAGTCGTCATTGGTCGGTAAAGGGGGTGTTACGTAATGACGACTAGTCATTGGTTGGTAAAGAGTTAAGATAATTTTATTTTTCAGAGTAAATTTCAGATACTCATGACCACAAGATCAGTAATATTATCAGAAGTGTTCTTGTAATTATTATTAATGCAGGTTGCCCAGCTATTGTGCGGTGTGACTATGGAACAGAAAATGTTAACTTAGCCACACTTTAGATTGCTTTCCGTAGCCTCCATGATCAGTGGGCTGGAGAAAAAAAGCTTCATATATGGACCATCAGTGGGCAACATTGTAAAACCTAAATACTTTAGAGTAGTATCTATATAACCCTTTAACCCCGATAGTAGCCTTTTGGCACATTTCCGCGTAACCCCGATTGTAGCTTTTTGGCTACATAGCCGACTTCACCCCCACCATGCAATACAGGGAAAGAATTACAACCACCTAACTACATACAAATATAAAGCTGGGTAAGGGTTACACATACAGCGCGCTCAATGAAGCGCAGCTATAATCTGGCACATAAACACAAGAAGAACAGGTCGGTCAGCTGGACCGCTCATGAAAACATGGCGATGGAATTTACCTTACAAGATGGCAACACTTCTAGGCGCGATCGGTCATTAGAACCAGGCGGTACTAGGGCGCGATCACACAGGCGATAGCGTCTCTTTAGCAGCTACTGAGCTGGAAGCTATAGTGCGTTAGCAAGCAAGATACTTCACTGCACCCGACTATCGTTTTTTCATTTGCGGTTTGGGCACGAGACTCCTCAACCTTCCTGGTGGAAGTAGGCGGAACACTTGCGTGACATCATGGCAGAGTCTCTTCCTGGACCCTCCCACTCCTACTACACAACTGACGACGTCCTTGAGATGCTGGAGGACGTAGATTATGATGATATCGAGCTGGATGATGTGGACATAAATGAACCAGTGTGTGATGGCAGTGATGATGATTTAGAGCCTGAATCTGCAGAGCATGAGAGGTAAGAAATGATTCCAATACTCGATACAAATAGTTATCAACATAAATGGTCCAGGCCAAGCAGCACTAGCCACACCAGAGAACTTTCTTTCTTTCCTTTAGATCTCCACTTTCCCCTCCCTCTTCATCTTCCGCTCCTGGAGAAGATACATTTGAACTTTCGGATGCCAGGTAGCTATATGAAGCACTGTACATGGAAGCATCTTGCTCGGACTTTGATGTGCATGCATTTGTACCATTAGTTCCAGTGCAGAGAGCTCTAGTGAGGACAGTAGAGATGAAGGATTATCACCCAGCAGGTAAGAGTAATTATGCACTTATGACAGTACCTAGCGTATCCAGTGGCATTACTCGTACTCCCCTTCCATTGATGCTCTCCATGATGCGGGTAGTAGGAGTCAATGTGGTGCCCGTGGACGCACCAGAGGAAGGGGCAGGGGTGGCAGAGGAAGGAGTAGGGGCAGCAGAGGCAGGACTGGACATGGGCGTGGCCGAGGTACGGGAAGGCGTGGCCGAGGTACAGGGACGCGTGGCCAAGGGAACAGGAGAGCAACACAGACTGTTGATGACAATTCCAGGTATTCCAAAATGCTGCAGTAAGATCCAAATTATAAAGCTATGCAATGGGCACATGTACAAATACAAGGGTAATGATACCCATAGACATACATACATAACGATATTTTTTACTTACCACTCCTTTGTTTAGTGCTGATGCCGGTGGTCCTACATGGCAGTCGTCCGCTCAAGTCGTGACACTCCAATCGTTTACGGAGGAAGTAGGACCAGCTGTATCCATCACCCCTTCAATCCTTGGCACTTTCCGGCTCTATTTTACTGTGGCATTGATGTCTACAGTGGTTGAGCAAACCAACCTCTATGCTCGACAGGTACTGGGGGATAATGGAGTCGGCAACTGGACTGATGTGACCGAGAGCGACATTCTAGCCTTCCTCGGATTTGCTATCTTGATGGGTATCAACCAGCTTCCGTCCCTTGCTGACTACTGGAAGAAAGACCCCTACTTCCATTACTCCCCCATTGCTGACCGAATTACTCGAGATCGGTTTCTTCAGATCTGGAGGTTTTTGCATTTCGTGGATAATTCTACCCTACTCAATCGATCTGACCCAGAGTACGATAGGCTTTGCAGGATTCGTCCTGTTGTAGACAGTGTTCTGGAGGCCTGTAAATCTAATTATAGACCACACCGGCATCAGTCCATCGATGAAGCCATGATCGCATTCAAAGGCCGGAACTCTATGAAGCAATACATGCCTAAAAAGCCTACGAAGCGGGGGTTCAAAGTGTGGGTAAGGGCAGACGCTACAAATGGCTATGTCTCCCAATTCGAATTGTACACCGGAAAACAGGGTAGCAATGTGGAAGTTGGACTTGGAGGAAACGTAGTTACAAGGCTCACCAGAGATCTTGTGGGCAAATTCTACCATGTTTTCATGGATAATTTTTTTTCTAGTGTTGCCCTTTTTCGTCGGTTGCTGGCTGACAACATCTATGCCACTGGCACACTCAGAAGTAACCGAAAGATGTTTCCTGCTGATCTGGTTTCCTCTGTAAAGCGTGGACTACCATCAAGGGGGGACATTGAGTTTCAACAAGACGGCAACCTGGCGATCTTTGTCTGGCAAGACACCAAGGCGGTTGTCATTATGTCAACAGCACACAGCCCAGCCATCACCACAACTGTACGGAGGAAGAAAGGGAATGGAACCACAATGGATGTCAACTGTCCCCAGGCAATTGTTGACTATAATAAGAGCATGGGAGGAGTTGATCGGGGAGATCAGTATAGGAAGTACTTATAGGTGAATACTGCAGCCGAAAGAGACCTGGCCGTCCCCTGTCTTCATCTGTTCCCCCACCTAAAAGAATTTCAGTCGCCCACTTCCCCTGCAAATCCACCAAAGGCCGTTGTCAGCACTGCAAGAAGGGGTGGACAGTCTGGTTTTGTGGTCAGTACAACAAGAGGCTCTGCCATAACGGACAGAAGGAACACTGACTGCTACCTGTCCTACCATACCCGACTTGGGCTGATGTAACCCCCCACCCTTATTTTTGTATCCATTGCATGTCCTATATCATACTGTAGCTCACACTCCACCACATTTTATCTGTACTTCTGTTTATTCTGTAACTTACAAACCACTTACCGATCAATGTGCAGTCCATGACAACTTCAGAATGGCTAACCACACGCTTGTCTGATCGGTAGTTGTCAGCGCCCGCCCATTGCACCCTTATTTGCTTGTCCCCAGACACATCAGCAACGTGAAGAGCACACCTTCATCCACCTGCACCTCGATTCGCTTCTTCGTAACAGCGTTTACGCGGCTTTTAACAGGGAGAAACAAAATGGCTACCGAACCGCGTGCTATTCGCGGAAATAATTCAGGAAGTGCAGTCACGTACATATGGCGCGTCATCAGTGCCAAAAATGAGGCAACTGATTGCAGGCGCCTTATAGAAACAGGAAGCGATATTCATACTGAGAAGGCGGTATTTGCACATCTATGACGATCGCTTTCAATCAAGGAGTCGCTATTCAGCCGCTTTCCTAATACAAAGAAGGCGGTATTTTGCGTCGAAGGCGATCGCTTTCGATCAAGAAGGCGGTGTTCTCGAGCTCGCGTCGAGGGTGATATTTATACGACAAAGGCGCGACGCTTTATTTTCGCGGTTATTTTAAAATTGTAAGTAGGCGTGGCAATGAGGCGTAACTGTTTACTTGGCCTCCACCCCCACACCTTTTGTTGCTTGTAGTAGAGGAATCTAGATCACACACTGTTTTCCACAAAGTACAAAACTGAAGTATATAGTTCTTGTCCAAAAGTTTCATCGTGTGAGTCAGAGGGAAAGGTAGCACACAGTTGCTGGTATGCACTCTGTGTAAGGGGGCATGGCGTGTCCGGTACCTCAACCACATTGCTATCATTATCCATAGGAGTTGGTCCCTCCCAGTCAATTCCGAAATCATCTATTTCGGCCTACAGTAGAATCAAAGTGTAATAATTAATATTCAATAGAATCGTGCAGACCCAACTACACAATATTGAGTGAAGCCAGGATCAGCTCCTACATAATTATGGTACATATCATGTGCTGAATATTTCAACAATACAAACCATACATTTTAGTGATATTAGTACCTAATTAACCCCTCCCAGTAATAGTACAGCATACCCTTCCCATTAATATCTTATCAGAAAATACTGTACCTCTGTAAGACGCTGAAAATTTTCATTACGAAGTTCTTGCCCAATCAAGCACTGTGTTCCCGTAAGAGCAAGGAGACCCTGTGTCCACATCTGCATGGGTGTATGATTATGTTCAGTAGACATGGGATGTGCATTCCAAGCATTCCGCCACTCTTCCAGGTGATGACTTATTCTTTGCAGGAACACATAGTGAAGGCAGAAAATATGGATGTCATTGTTGGGATCAAGAATCTGTATTGCTTCTAAGAAATAAAACAACTCTCTATACAGTCTCACAACTCCCTGGTAGACATCCCGCCACATTCTCTCGATGCGTTGGTTGTGGACACTTCTTCCAACGATCACAGTGCCTCGATCTGGACCACGCAGTGGATGCATGAGCATGAAAAGAGCTATAGCTGTGTTTTCACCCCCTTGATCGCAGCGGACTCTTGATGGGAGACCATAATTGGTAGCAGCTTCCTTGAAGGCCTCAAGCACTGTAGCAGCACGATTATTAGTAGAACACCGTAGGAACATAACCAACCGGGAGTGTCCATCTACTGCTCCATGGATCACTAGCCTCCACCTATGTAGATGTACAGCATAATATACAAAATACAATATATATAATTATATGATATTATACATTGTCCAGAGAAAGGTGGGAGGCCCCAAAAGATTATTGAGTATAAAAAAAAATCAACTTTGAAAATCCCAGCCCCTCCTCCCCCTCTGTATGAATCCTTCATACATACATACATACATACATACATTCTCAATATGATGTAATGCTATAGTGAGCACTAGCATGCACTGAAATTTACCGGATCAATTTGTGGTTTCCGTCCACATGGCAAAGGGAAAGTGGTCCAGGCACACGATATCTTCTTCTCTCAATAGTGTCTGCCCACCTAACAGCAACTCCGTTGGGGTCAGTTCTCTGTAAGCTATCCCTAAGTCTGTGCTGCTGGATACGAATGCCTCGCTGCCGAAGGAGACCATCTAGCATACGGTACCCCAAACTTGGATAGGATAGCTTTAGGTTCTGCACAATATTGTCAAGAGCACCATCTGACAGTTGTGCATAGAGAGATTGAACAGAAATTCCATAGTCGGTCATTCGACGCCTGACAGTTCGAAGCGAACACCCTAGCATGATAGCAATTGTTGGGCAATCAAACCCAAGGTTTAGTAGGTGTTCCAGCTGTTCACGGGATATCAAAAAGGCCGGCCTTCCCCTTCTTCCTGTTTGTACCGAAGGCAAGCTGTTACTTCCTTCATCTACTGCTAGTGGAGACTCTTGCATACTCATTAGTAAGTTACTGCACTGACCCAAACTAGTTAGAACTGAATTGTCAGCGTTAGTACGCAATAGCAACCGATACAGCAGATCAGTTTGAAATACTAACGAATCAAGGAATCGTGGATCTTTACTGTCGCCATAACTTCGGATGTCCACTTCGATTCGTCTTGTAACAGCTGAGATTCGCTGAAACAACTCCCTTTCTCCGACCTCCATTTTCTGTTTTGGGAAAACCCCTGTTCATGTTCGAGCAGCGGGCGGGGGAGAGGTCAAAGGTTCGCGCTGCAACTTCACGCATGCGCGCCATGCACTTGGCGCGCGTGGAAGCCTAGGCCATCAAAGAATGTGTGATCCGTGGGAAACAGCTAAAGGTCTTCTTCGTAGCGCTCTCGGAGCTGTTGAAAATCTGCAAAAGCAGACTGACAGTCTTCCTATCCCTGGTCAAAACCTTCTGAGACAGAGTACAGTCTCCGTGAACCCCTCTTCCGCTGATAGAGCTGGAACTTCATATTCTCGACCTGCACCCTCCACTTGGGCTGGAGAGAGTGGAGTTCGTAACTCAGGGGCAACAACTGGCAGTGCTGGTACCTCAAGTGGTGCCACATCCCGGGCAGGTACGGCATATAACGAGTATAAACGCATATTTGGGTTTCAACCGTCAGTGGGAAAACCCAAAGGGCCAGTAAAACGAGGCCGTGGCTTCAGCAGTATAAACAGCTCCAAGAAGGCCAAAGTCAAGATCACACCATGGAAAAAAGAAACTATCTGTTTAGCTAGTAAAGACCAGACCCGTGCTCCAACTGTGGAAGATAAGATGGAACTTGCAAAGAAAGGTTTGGGTCTCAAGAATGTGGTGATGCTGAAGGTGATCGCATGCATATTCACTATGCCATTGTGAAAGCTTTTCCAGAAGTCGATGCGTGTGGAGGTTATGAACTCCTACGTGTAGCTGGCAACTCAACAGATTTCCTGCGTATAGAGGAGCCAAAAGAGGGAATGACCGTGAAGTACCTGAAGGATATTTTGAAGTCGGCAAAGCTATATATTCGCCCCATCCAGGATGATTTGGTCGTGTTGTATCAGTCTGAATCTTCTGATGAGGTAAGTTACTATTTGTACTACATTTCGTGGGCGGTGCTGACTACAGTTTATACAGCAACTTTAGCCTCGTTCCCAGGTTCCACTCCCATGCATGCGCTGTGAAAAAAAGGCGGGGAGTGGAGCCTGAAAACAAGGCTATAGCAACTTGCTGACTAGGATTCCCGACCTAATTATATTACACACAACCTCGAAAAGTCACAAATACAATCGAAATAGGGGTTGTGGTACTGTAGGCCAACAAAGGAAACTATCTGTAGTACGTCTGAAAGCTGTACCCCCTACAGTAGTTACCTTTGTAATATTATAGTAACAGTATTTATGGAAGCCATATGTACTTGCCTCTGTAAAATTATCAGTATAACTGCAGTGTCACCTAAATTCTAGCATTATTTTAGAATGGATTTATATATACTCTATCAGGGTGGTATCGAACTCAGTGAGCATGAACCGTTGGATATCTGCCATAACTGCTTGGAGTCTTTTCCCATGAGTAAACTGCATCAGCACGTTTCAAAAGGGAAGTGTTCCAAACGAGAAATCAAGAAAACAGTGATGGGAGAAAGGAAAGAAGTGGCACAGACAGCTACAGGAGCACCAGTGATTTATATTCATGATGACACAGTGGAGAAGCCTACCAATACTGATCAATGGGTGAGTGCAATAGTTTGGTTTCTCACTGGGTAGGACTCTCCATTAGAATTTGGTGGGATCAGAAAATGGGAATGGAATATTGGGCGGGAGTAAACTGTTATCAGGGCATTAATTTAGTAGGTATTTTTCATCATTGCAGAGCACAATAATATGAATACATGTAGCATCAATCTAGCAGTGGTTACATCATTTGCATCTCAGAGTTTATTCCCAGCGGCTGTCTTCTAGACTGCTGAACGGTGCTTGACTTTTGCAGTGAATTAAGATATTGAACCTTTTATTATAGGATACGGCAGACTCCCTGCAAACGGAAGCTGTTATCTTGGATCATGTGTTGCAAACAAGCCAAGCAGATCACAACATTGGGTATGGAAATTAGTGCGTTAATGATTATACCTGCAGTTTGGGATATACCGTATTTCCTTATATAAAGGCCCGGGCGTTTATTTCCTTCCCGCCAATTTTGACCCGGCGTATAAACGAAGCCGGCGTTTATTTGAGGGAGGCTTTTATACGAGGAAATACGGTAGTATTTTAGTTACCTAGCTACAGAAGAACGAGGGACAATAGCTAAATATGATGAGTGTTACTCACATGACCTGTGACGAATCTGAAGTATCAAGATTGATCACATGACAGTGTTTTAAATCCTCACTTTGGTATGAATGCATATAATGTACATTTTCTAAATGACGCCCACTAGAGCTATGGCTGTCTCAGGTCAGTGAGAGCACTAAGTGCTCTAGAACTAACTAAACAACCCCCATAATGCACTGTCGGGTGGTATAGTGATATAGTGGTATGGTATAAGGTATATCACTTTACTGTATCCAGGTGTCCAACATCCCTGCAACAGGTGATTAAAAAGCTAGCTGCTAAAGTTAGCCCTGAGGAGTACTTCGAAATGGAGATACGAAGAAGCCATGTTTTAACGGATGTACTTCGTGTTTCCAAATGGCTCTCCTTTGCTCCAACCAAGCAGATAAAGGTGAGATATTTACTATCATTCTATGAAGGGCTGTATAGGAGTGGTCAATATATGTTTTCATTTATAGGCATACTTTGTTGGAGAGCAGTCAGCAGACACTGGAGGTCCAAAGAGAGAGTTATGGCGACTACTGGCTCAAGGAGTAAAGACCACCATGTGCGAAGGAACCGGAGAAAAGCTAACCCTCAGCCATGACTCAGTTGCACTCCAGGTATTACACACTGATTGTTATCTGATTAATCACACCATGGAAGCATATTTAGTGGGGATGCATGAGACTTAGAAATCAAGGCTTTGCCCTTGGTTGTGTGTTCCATTCCTCCTTCCACTGCTTATCATTTTGTGTACCTTGGAAGTTTGTAAAGCTTCACTGCTGCACACGTGACCAGTGTTGCCTATACTTATGCTGATTGCAACACATTATTTCTTGAGAAGTGGGGTGAGGCTCATGATAGTGTGCTAATGGTTTAATCCACAGGGGTGAGGGTTGGGGTACACACTAAATGTTTTTCTTCTCTTCTATAGAATGAAAAGTACTTCCATATCGGTCAAGTGATGGCAGCATCTATTGCTCAAGGAGGTTGTGGCTACCCATTCTTTAGCAAGCCAGTCTACCAGTATATGGCTGGAAAGGATCCCAACTACCTACAAATTGAAGAGTCTGATGTACCTTCAACTAGCATTGTAGAGCTTCTTAAGCAGGTATATATATTAGAATACAGTATATTTTTTAATTGTAAGTCAATCCACATTTTTATGCTTACCCACTGTCACTGGCGACCATTAGCGTTAAGCTTCTTATTGTATGTAAACACACATAAGATGTATCAAACTCACACATTCTCATGTCACATCTTTAAATAATTTAATGGGCTTTGGGCATAAGGCTGGCCCAACACATGCATACAAACTTATTTGAAAGTTCATTCAGAGGTATTACTACAACACTTTATCAGGCACACTTACCACGAATTTACTGTTTATCTATTACGTAGATCGAGTCAGCTGACTCAGAAATGGAGCTCACAAGGGTTGCAATGGAGCACTGTGATGAAATCATTGAAACAGGTTTCACTAAACCTTTGGCTACCCTCAAGCTTTCTGACAGGCAGCAGTTGAGAAAGATAATTGGCCTGCACCACACCATCTTCAAGTGTAAGGCAGAGCTTGATCAACTCTGCCATGGTTTACAAGCATTGGGATTACTACAAGAAATCCGTGCACATCCTGACATTCTTGAGAGCCTGTTTGTCTGGGGTGATAGGACACCTGTTACAGCAGGTTTGCTTTGGCATTAATAATTATTTTCTAAGCCTCGTTCCCAGGCCACACACCCCGGGTGTTGCTTGGGTACGAGGCTGACATTCTAGTCATTGTTTACCACAACTTTTGTGTTAAGGACCTGGGGCATGCATTATATCTGGAATTCAATTGTCAACAAGTCACTCCTTTATTCCCTGTAGCAATGGTGAAGTCCCTCTTTCGAGGCTATGTGATGTACTCACAAACAGGATCCAACGCGAGAGAAAAAGAAGAAGGGACATATATGATGTTTGGTGATTTTTTGGAGGAGTGTGAAGGTACAATAGCATAAATCTTGGTATGTGGCTTCATCTCAATGTAGCCTATGACTGAGTAGCCACCACCCCCCCTCACCCCCTTCCCAGTAACACATGCAACGATTCCAATAGAGAGAATGTGATATACCATATTTCTTTCATGCAGCTGGCACAATACGGGTCACCATAGAAGAAGAGGAAAAACGTTTATCAGTGGGACATGTGTTGGCCTTTTTTACGGGTGCAGACCTCATTCCTCCACTAGGGTTTTCAGAGCAGCCAACCCTAAATTTCAATCCCGTCAACATGTATCCCACAACTTCTACGTGTGCTAACGTACTCACACTGCCAAGCCAGTATGTAGAGTATGAGGTCTTCAAAGACAAGTTGATTCAGGGATTTACCATGCATGGTGGATTTGGTTTGTGCTAGCTTGGTTTGTGTACAACTTTCTTGGGTTCCTTTTTGTACTACTTTCTGATGTACTCCTCTTGAAAACTGTGTAGCTAGCTATGACCTCTTGTGTTCTTGATGCATGGCATTGATTATTGCATGGCTTCCTGTTATTGCTTTCAGCAATGCTATTATCTATGCTACTATGTACTTCAGTTTTGTACTTTGTGGAAAACGGTGTGTAATCTAGATTCCTCTACTACAAGCAACAAAAGGTGTGGGGGTGGAGGCCAAGTAAACAGTTACGCCTCATTGCCACGCCTACTTACAATTTTTTAATAACCGCAAGAATAAAGCATCGCTGTCAGAAGAGTCGCGCCTTTGTCGTATAAATATCACCCTCGACGCGAGCTCGAGAACACCGCCTTCTTGATCGAGAGCGATCGCCTTCGATCTAAAAATATTGCCTTCTTTGTACGCGAAGAGCGCCTTCGACGTGAAATACCGCCTTCTTTGTATTAGGAAAGCGGCTGAATAGCGATTCCTTGATTGAAAGCGATCGTCTTCTCAGTACAAAGATCGCCTTCTATTTATGAATATCGCTTCCTGTTTCTATAAGGCGCCTGCAGTCAGGCGCCTCATTTTTGGCACTGATGACGCGCCATAGGTACACGGAAGTAATTATCGGGGTTAATGGGATAATATCATGGATAATATCATGGATAATACACACTAACGTGGATTGGCAACACTTCCGTAATTTATGCGTAACGGAGTTTCAATCATTGTTAAGAGAGTATACGGACATACGGAATCGAGCACTCTTATACAGCATGGATAATACATATACAGTCAGTCATGGCGGAAAGTGCCAACCAAGTCCAAGACTTCGAAGAAGCAGAGTTTAACGAGTCTGACTTGAGTTGTGAAAGCATACAGGAGGAAGGAGAGTCTTCTATTGGCCTTGAAGTCCAGAAAGTAAGTGCTTTGAGTCTACACATACATTCCTCTACCTAGAATTAGCGGATCACATAGGCTATGGTGTATGTGTGCAATACTATATAACTGCACGTCTTATTGTGCAGGTGTCATTACAGCCGTCTTCTGGGACTGGATACTTCAGCCTGTATATGACTACCTTGCAGTCCCTTCTAAATGAAGCACACCTCCAGTCATCACCACGGGGACACAGCGTCATAGCTCTGGGAACATTCCTAGCTGAACAGGGCAACTGCATAGCTTCTGTGGACATTGCTGTACAGCTGTGTTCTCGGGTCGGGGAGATCTTGGAGGGGAGCAAGAGAAATCGAAGGCTACCTACTGCTGTCATCGGGAAAGTGTGGAGTAATTTCCACAAACTCAGGTTCAATCCTCAGATTCAGGTTCTGTGGGCAACCTATCAGACAGCCCTGCATACCCCACCATCCCTTCAGGGTGAAGGAAAGCTGCTGCTTCAACTGCTGCTTGATCGAATCTTGAAGCGTCTCATTGCTGTTGAGGCAAGTGAGTGTTCAACTGCAGCAGTGCCTGAACAGCACGTAGCTCTAACTTCCCGGGAACAGAATGCCATTCGCTACATGGCAGGATATGTGGTAAGGAAAATGAAGAAGAAGTTTAAGGAAAGAAGCAAGCAGCCAGAGATCCAGAAGAAAAGACAACTGTTCCTGTACGTCCTCTCGGCGATGGAGTCGAAGGATCGAGATGATGCTATGTCTTCATTTCAGTCAACCTGTGATTGGGTCGAATTGATCGACAGGGAAGGACTATGCCATGTGAACAATGATACCTACTTACTTATGGAGTCAATCGAAGTAGAGACGAGGCGCTACCTACGGCCAGATGGTGCACAGCAGGCCCCAGGCCAAGCAGTCCAACAGCAGATTATATCCAGTGTCTTGGACAACCAAACCATACTGTCTTGCTGGGACTTTCTGGCTTCTCCGATCCCTCCAAGACATGAGGCATATAGCTTAGAACTACTGAAGGAAATAGTGACACTGTGGACAACTGTTCGGTGTTTCTCCTTTGCCAAAAGCTGGAATGACAAGACTTCACAAGAAAAATTCAAGAAGCATGGTACTCGAAAGACACTACAGCATAAGGATTAATTTCACTGTTCTCTTCCTCGTACATGTACATTACACTATTGTCATAGAAATTTTATTATAAACGGTTTCAGTGGTACTCTTAAGCTTAAAATACACTGCATGGGTGGAGCAAAACAACAAAATACAACTGAACTGAAAACATACATACACTGCATGGTTAAGTTCTCGCCCGTTTAGGAAGAGGTTGACATACAACACTGAGATCAGTAAGGTTTGAACGCGCTTCAACGTTCATAGTCTTTAAGTCCTTATAGATGCATTGCTGCTGAATGAGCGTAGCCGTGTTCTCCCTAAATTCTTCAACTGTTGGGTTGTCTGCACCTCCACCACGATGTCGCTGCCGTGAAAAGTACTTCTCCAGTGGGTCCTGGTTGAAAACCTCACTGAGGAGATATTTGACACCCCGTTGCCGGAGAAGTAGAGGCCCCAGTTCGGTGAAGGACTTCACTGTAATATATAACACATATGTGATAGGGGTCGTTCAAAGGACACGATATAGCTATGGAGCTTACCAGTGATCCTGAGGCCTTCCAAAGTCTCTTTACTAAGGCACATTCTCTTTTGCTGAGCTTTGGTGAATCCCTGCCTCCCAGACACTTCTTTCTCCCATCCATCGAGGTATCCGAGGAAGTTGTTCTTCAGCCACTGAAAATACAAAGAGATTACTCTAGTAAATCCCAGAATATCCTTTGGATAGACCCCTTGGGAAAGCTCTTCTCTATGGATGGGGAAACATCCGATAAAAGGGCAGTGATGTCATCAGAATCCTTCTCAGTTAGTGCAACACCTTTGTCATCTATCTCCTTCTGCAGCTGTTCTCTTAGCCTGGTGTTCTTCTGCTTCTCAGCTCGCTTCGCCTTTTCCAGATTCCTCATGCGTTCATCCTTCTCAGAGGGATTGAGGCATCGGTAGGGTACATGGCTGTCATGGTTGGTCCGATTGACACTCTTCTTTGCCTCTCTTGACCTCTCCACAAATAGTTGTGAGCGATACTTACTACAGCTGGGACAGCGCTGCAAGGAGCTTGAATTACAAGGGCAAATCAACCCACAATCACATCTTCGAACGGTTTTGGGGTAGCTCTTCTCACCAAGAACAATCTCCTCCTTGTCATCCACAAATGCACTCATGTCACCAGAACGACCACGCGCCTGACCACCCTTCCTTTCAAGTAACTGCACAAAATCTTCTTCCGGATTCCCAGGACATAACCGTGCCAACTGTATTGTCAACAGGACGTGCAGGAGAGAGCTATTACTAGAAACTTTGGCTGGCAGGCTTTGGATTACTACATTTGCTCGTGGTACCACTCTACCAAGAACATGAGCATACCAGGTCAGATCTGCAGACACAGTGACTGAGCGAACTACAGTTGGCGGGTCAGACCTCAGTATGCAGAACTGGACAGTGTCCTCTTGCTCAGTCTTAGACAGAGTCCAGCCAGGTAGATCCACAGTTTTGAGCGTCTCAAGGGTAGCTGGTGGTTGCTGCATGTTGGAGGATACAGGTTGAAGAACTCTTTCCTCTGAACTCTGTGCTGCCTGCAATCTTCGCTCATCATTCTTAGTTCGCTTAAAACGGCTGCGCAAAGGCTTGCGTTTTTTGATGTGCTTCTGAGGTGGAGGGGCATTTTCATCCATGGTCCTGGAGGGATGACTCTACTGATACTTGACATTTTAAACAAACTTATCATGCCAAAAAGAAACAAATCTGTCATGCTGTTGGTTAAAATAGCCTTCCCAACTGTCCAACTGTCCATCATACATAATGTGGCTGGCGAAATGGCCTGATACATAGAATGAGGAACAGTAACATCATTTCCTTGGGTGGTCTCTATTTGAAATATGCTAAAGAAATGAATTGATTACTATTCTTTAAGTTCCTGCATGGATCACTACAAAATGCCCTTCCCTTGCAGAGATAGTCTCACACAAACAAGGGTCACTAAACGGCCATTACTTCACGCCTACTGCAGGGCAAATCTAGCTCAATACCATTGCTCTTTGGTGATTTTTGACTAATGGTGAGCTAAAGAAACAGATTGAAGTATATTCTATCTAATTCTGCATAAAGCAGTTCACAAAGTCCTTTCTAACCAGAGATAATCTTACACAAACAAATAGGCATATAATTGTCCTATAGCGCCATGTTACACACCTACCCCAAAGTTTCCAGAAGACGCACTCTGGCAGTGCATTCACTACTGTCGTGAAAACTGTGGCTACTAAAAGGATTCCCACGGGCTGTCCTGGTAAAAAAATGATCTTCGCGTAGTTCTTCAGTAGCTTCTCGACCGTTTTGCTTCTGTCCTCATGCAGCTGTTTAGTATTATCTCCGTAATGCCCTCGCGGACTACCGTAAAATCTATTAACCAGGATCGCGTGCGCAAACGTAATGCAATAATGCAGCGTTTCCAATCCACGTTAGTGTGTATTATCCATGATAATATACATCTGTATGTGTGCAGCGAATAGAGGCTTGGTGGTCTTACTGGAAAAAACTGAAAGGGGCAGTGGTGGATTGATTTTTGCAAGGTATATGGAATAAAGTTTTGTAAACCAACTTCACAGGTACGATATCTTAACTTCATACCACGGTAATCATCATGGATCAACTGAAGAACACGATCAGACCTGCGCAAACGCTCGGTGACGGTCACATGCAATTACGCACTTACTAATTAATTACTTCCGAGTAAGCACGTGCACTCTTAGGTGAATAATTTGTGCGTTGTTAGAAAAATGGCTGTTGAGAAGCACAACGTGGTTGAGCCGTTTTCCGTTTTCTTGCTTAATCTGGTAGGTCCAGGCTAACCGAATTAAGAAATGCTGATTATAATATGTATATGTTGCATATTAAAGGTAGAGTTAGTAGACTGTAAGCGAATGGGATAAGATGTAGTGCATAAGTAAATTAAATTATGTTTTGTCTTTCCTTGTTCTACTAACTAGTCTATACAGGGTACTGTTGTGCAATGTCTCGACATAAGCTGCTGAATGCTTGTCGCGATGTTGGGCCATGGCGCTCCCTATACATGAATTCGTCAAGGTAGGACGACAGCATTGTCTTACGGCACCCTTTCATGCGCTTCAGCTTCTGCTTTGCCCGACTCCAATAACTCTCGACATTTTGTGTGTGGATGCCTGTTGTTGGATCCACAAAATGGAGACTGTGGTTGACTGTGCCGTGGCCTGCAACCCCTGGAAGGGTTGACACCCTGTTGTACGCACTCCACTCATCGGAGTACACAGTTGTTCCAGGGGCTACATGGGCAGAAATGATGGGCAGTAATGTGGCAGCATTTCGACGGGGTACGAGTTCCATGTATCCAAGAGCTGGAGTGACGGAGGTATCCACAATCCCGAATACCCACATCTCCAATGTTGTTGCACGGCCGCGGTGGTTCTGGTAAGTAGGAAAACAGTATTGTAACTATTTTTGCATTGTTTCTTATTTATTCTGACTTTACCTTAGGCTTGTGGTTAAACAGTGACTCATCAATCTGAACCACTTTGCCAATACCGCCGAGAACAATGGGGCTTTGCAGGAGTTTTGTGCTGCAGACATCCCGAAAGAACTGATAAATGTCTATTGCAGTCTTCTCGGAGATTTCTGCATTGTCGGCAGCATCACACACTGGGTGATCTCTGGACCACAGCTGCATGAGGAGAAGCCACTTGAAAAGTGGCAGCTTCGACTTGGCAAAGAAGCTACCATCTCTGATAGTCTTCATGGTGTGGCAGTTTGGGCATCGCCATGTATGGCCATCCTTGGACCCCTGCTGCTCGCTCCTGGTGGTGAAATTCATGGCAACGCCACATCTGCTGCAGTTCTTGTGGCTTGCCAGGAGGTGTTTCCTCTGGAGCCACTGGATGAGATCCAGCTTCTCGCCAAAGATGATGGGACCCAGCTCAATCAGTGACATGTTGGATTTCACCGCTAAAACGTTTCGTGCGCATATTATTTGTTATTATTATTATTATTATTGGTGTTGGTAATATTGTTGCAATTGTGCACTAAGGATGGGTGGGGCTGAATGCACAATTCACCTAAGAGTGCACGTGCTTGCTCGGAAGAAATTAATTAGTAAGTGCGTAATTGCATGTGACCGGAAATGACGTCACCGAGCGTTTGCGCAGGTCTGATCGTGTTCTTCAGTTGATCCATCATCATAACTACTTTCTCTCTTTTAGATACATCCTAGCATTCACTGTAAAAGACTTACTAAATAAGAGGTGAAAGAATTTGCAGACTACTGGAATACTCACCAGATCTGGAGATGCAAACAGGACGGTTGTCCTCCTGGAATTCCAGAGGGTGTGTCTAATCGCTGGACTGGATTCTCCACTGGAACATGGGACTGGAACGTGGGACTGGATTATTCGACTGGAATGTGGGACTGGAATGTGGGACTGGAATATCTCTCACGCTCGGTAGCCAGTTCCTTACGCGCTAGCTACAGCCTAGCAGTGCCAGTAGTATGGCAATTTTTTGGGCCTATACGTATGCTTGGCTTGCCCGTCTTTAAGTAATTACGTCATCGTGCAATTTACGCTGATCTGCATCCAATCTGGATCTGATGATCGCGCCTAGTCTCGTGCCCAGATGTTCTGGGCATGGCATGGGGCCAGGGGCTTGAACTCTGGGTACGCGCTAGTAACTAAAAATAGAAATATCCATAAGCGGGGTGGTTAGTATTGAATGTTGATGCAACCGGAAAGCCGCATGACGCAGCGCAACAGCGCTGGTATATAAGCCCTTACACGTGGCGCCTTTTCAGTTGCCGATTGAATTCTGCAAGCTATGAGAGTTGTATTTCTGCAGTTCGTATTTTTTTGGTGGCTGGCAGGAGAGCGCCTGATTTTGGCTGGTGAGAGCCAGCCGACCCCTTCTCTCTGGTGGCTGGCAGGAGAGCGCCTGATTTCGGCTGGTGAGAGCCAGCCCACCCCTTCTCTCTGGTGGCCTTCCCGCAGCAGGACAGGCGCGTGTGTGGAGAGACTGATGGCCCCCCCCCCCCCCCCCCCCCCCCCCCCCCCCCCCCTGGGACTTCTTCAAGCCCCATTCTGATCGGTAGCGCGAGCTCTTCACCGATTCCAGTATCGCCGGTGAAAGTGGTGCAACGGGCATGTGGAGCGTACAGGTAAGGAAATTGTTTGTGTGTTGGCGTACAACTGCATAGACGCTGTTATAATACCTTTTTGTTTAGTTTACTAACCGTATCGGCTTTTCCACATTCATTGTGCTAGCCTTCTTGTACTTTATATGTATAATAGGTGCATTAATACTGGAAGTGGTCAACCTCGTTTCCATGTCCACATGCGCGTTTCATTAGCTGTCGCCTTTTTCTCACGAGCGTGATACGTGGTGGAATTTTACATGGCAAGGACAGTTGCAGTTTTAACAAATTGAATGAAGGCAGTAATCTAGGCTTTTGTAGCTATTTTTCAAAGCCATAGGCTGAGTACTGAAACACTGACCAGAAGAATGTAGAGAGGTACAACAGACTTTTAAAGCTAGTCCTGCCCACGCACAAATTACGTGCAAAATAAGATACCGTATTGGGAAGCTTATATACTACCAGTTAGAATAGGTAATAGGTAATTTTGTTTTATGTAGCTCATACCGATGAGGTGTCTTGGTAGCAAAGGCACTCAGCAGCAGGTGCCATATTCTACTATGGCTCATGTAATAAGATATATTTATACGGTTTACTTTTGCAGGCGAATTGTGGAAGAGCTGTCGTCAGAGTCAGAAACTCACATGTTTGAGCAGCCTTCTTGCCGCAAGCAACTGTTTGAGTAAGAAACTTGCATGCGTACTGTACCAAACTTGTTAAAAGTATTTGTGGTTGGAATTGAAGGACTTCAGCAAGAATTCTACTAGCTAACCTAGAGAGTTCGTGAATTATACTAACCCTTGTTTTATGAACTTGTGTAGATCTTTGCTGTAAGCCATGCAGTCAACATGATGCAAATCATAAAATTTTTTGCTGACCCTACCAACCCTAGCATGGATGAAAATTAGTTTGACAAAAAAAAGATTAAGTTTTAAGGGGGCTCAACTAGAGATGGGCAATATTTCAATGATATCGTCATAATATACTTGAAAGTTATGATAATCAATATCTGAAGCATTCTCAATTATCGAAATATCATAAATGCAATAATATTGTCAATATCGCTGGTATTACCAACTTCCATCTACCATTTTCACGAACTTAATGTACACAGGTAATTCATTGTGATATTAAAATTCTAAATGTTTGCCCGAATGCAGTGTAGCAATATTTATATCGGTTACGAACTAAGATTATTTATGTGTTTACATCAATGGGATATCATCATATACAAAGTTCAATTACCGGCATAATCATATTGGTCCAATTAACGGCATTCATAATGTTACAACTTACAATGAAATACTCATACCTACTGCCTCTACTTACTGCAGCGATTATTTTATAGAAAACTTTCCTTTGCTGCCTACAAGGATGCCAAGTAGGGTATTTTGTACATTTCTAGCCATGCTAGCATGGTACATGCGTTGTGGGTAATAACATCACAGGCCTGACCCCCTTTCCCCTTTAATGCCACAATGACATTGTCTTCAGCAAAATAGTTTGGAGACACCCCCTTAGTTATTGCATGGTTTATTTCAAAGGGGATTGTGCTTCCTACAACACTACAGGTCTATTTCAGTGGAAACATCAGATGAATCCTCTCCAGAACCAGACTGTGCTTTGAACCCAAACACCCCAGTGTATGACATTCCCAAAGCCCAGTATAGTGCTGAAGTAGTTATAAGCATGTTACTCGACCCTGACGATGCTAAAATTTGTTCAGAGAGACCCACTGACATCACTCATAGCTCAACTTTCGTGATTGATCTCGACAAGCTAGAGCATCCCGATGACGCGAAGAAGGACAACTTTGGGAAGTGGGTTCACAGTGGGTCCCATACTATCCCATTCAAGGCATGGTTTGCTGAGGATGGTGCAGTGGAGTTTGAAAGGCTGGAGCCTGGCAGCACAGGGCCGGATGTCCACTTTTTGCGCCGAATCAATTCGTACCATCCATCTGATTCATCCTGCAAGCGAATGCTGGCCTTCATTACAGGTTGGTTCCCACTATTTGACAATGTCTGTTTTACTATATTTGTATGTGTAAGTTTTATGTAAGGCTAGTTTGAATAGCATATCTGTGCAAACTGCAATACTATGCGCGTGGCAGTGCCAAGTAGAAAATGAACATAATTTTGTGACGTATTTTGAGTACGTTGCTGCGTTCAAAGCACTATATGTCCACTTTTGTTAAGGGTGGGTCTCATGCACCACGTAGAAGTCTTACGTATGGATGTGTATGAGCCCCACATTTACAGAAGTTCAGAAATGCAGTGAAATAATTTCAGACCCAACTTTGGAGATTTCTTTAGTTCCACATGTTTTATAGTAGTATATTGCTGCAAAAAAAATTAAAACGACAGATATTTTGTATCTTAAAACCAGCACTGAAGGTTGTGCTCAGTAACAGGCCAGTGTAAGCTAAATGCCGTTGTACAATGGATAAGCTCAAGTAGACGGTATCATTATGTACAGCTTCTAGTGAAAGTGTTGACACAACAATTTTATAGTGTGCTTTCAGTTAGTAATCAGAACGTGCCAAAACAATTATCATCGTTGCCTACTACTCTCGCCATCCAGGCAACACAAAACTAGCCTGGCTTGACGTACCTTGGCCTATTGAGCCTGCAAACGTCCAGTAGCTTCCACTGTGCTAATGCGCTTGTGGTTATAGTGGCATCAGAGCCTGGATTTCCTAAAACTTGGGGAGAGAGTGATACACTTTTTTTTGGTTGTATACTAATTGAGAAGCTAATTTGTTGAGCTATAGCACTGTTCATGAGTAACTTGACTGCACATACTCAAACATGCCCGTGTTTGTGCTCTAGCAACCCACATTGAATACACTGGTGATCAAGCACATACAAGCGATTATTTGAACTCACACTCGCACACGTGAGCTGATAAGTTACTCACGAGCTGAAAATGTTATGCAAATGAGAGCCTTCATCTGCTATGGTGGTGGTGGTGGTGTTGTAATTGCTGCTGTTTTACTCTCACTTTCAGTTCCAAACGGGGAAGCTCATCACCTGTGCCTTGCAGTCTATCGATTCCCTAAAGGTCGTGTCCCCACAGCTGTGCCGCATGGTAATTCTAAGTCAAAAGCCCCTTTCCATCCAACTTGGCCCAGCACTATGCAAAAAATTAAGCAAGAAAGTATTAGGCATGGCCCAAAGGAGACAGTCAATCGAGTGTCACGTGACAGTGGAGGGATGGTGGCTGCATTTGCTCCTGGCAAGCTCCCTCGTGGAGAGCACCAAGTGACTAATGTTCGGCATGGTAGCAAGCAGTTCTGCTCTAGTGGAGGGAGTGATGATTTATTTGTTGTAATGAGTGAATGCAAGTCAAAAGATGCCAATGCAAGGTTTATTCGAGATGTGAAAGCTGCACCAGACCCGGCTGTTGTATTGGCTACCGACCGCCAGCTTGATGACATCATTCGCTTTGGAACGTCTCCGGAGGAATTCTGTGTTGTCACTGTTGATCCAACCTTCAATCTTGGTGACTTTGACGTAACACCGATGACGTACCGTCACCTCTTGCTGGAGTCTGAGCGAACCAAGAAGCCTCCTGTGCTTGTTGGGCCGATAATGGTTCATTATCGTAAGACTTTCCAGGCTTATCTCTACTTTGCTTCAACATTGATTGGATTGCGTCCACAGCTTGAGAAATTGCTGGCATATGGGACTGACGGTGAACAAACTCTTGTGGATGCCCTTTCACATGAGTTCCCTTTTGCAGTGCACCTCACATGTACAATTCACCTGCGGCGAAATGTTAAACAGCAGCTGATTGATCGAAAGTTTCCCGAAGAACACCGACGATTAACACTTGAAGAAGTATTCGGAGCGAAACGGGGGATGGTTCATTTTGAGGGACTTATCGACTCGAGTACACCCAAGGAATTTGATGAGAAGTTCGTGTCACTAAAGATACGTTGGGAACAACGTGAAGCAAGCTCATCTGAATGTAATCGTGGATTTTACGACTGGTTTTTGACTAATAAGGCCGAGGTATTGAAGAGTTCTGCAATCAAGCCGGTTCGGGAGCAGGCTGGTCTTGGAAGTCCACCAGATGTATTCTCTACAAATGCAAGTGAGTCAGTGAACAATGTTATCAAGTCCAAAGTTGACTACAAGAAGAATGAATTGTATAAATTCATCGAGAAGATGCAGTGTCTAGTGAATGACCAAGATTTGGAAGTGGAGCGAGCAGTGTGCTGTCGTGGAAAGTACCGTTTTCGTCCACAGTATCAGTACCTTGAGATTGCTGAGGAAAAGTGGTTCAAGATGACCCCAGAGGCTCGTCGCAAGCACATTTCAAAGATACATCAGACTGTGGTCGTTGCAGCTCCAAGTCTGGGTACTATTGAGTCTGGCACACTTCCTAGTTCGAGCACATCATCCTGTAGTAATCCCACCTTGTCACTTGAACTGAAATCCTTTTCGTCTGTAGTGAAGACTCCACAGCCAGTCCTAGAAGGAATCTGGAGAAAGGCTACTGAACTTGTCTCAACCCCGCAAAAGATTGCTTTAGCTCCTGGCTGTTCAGCGTTGGCGCGCATGGTGGAGAGCAAATCTGGCAAGAGGCCCCACCTTGTGACCCCTGGCAAGGGAGGCAAGTTTGCATGCGACAATAGTTGTCCGAATTACAAAAGTTTTGGTCTCTGTTCACACACTGTGGCTGTTGCTGACGTCAATGGAATGCTTTCTGCTTATATAGAATACTACAAGAAGCAAAAGAAGATTCCAAATCTGTCTGCATTAGCAAAAACTGGCATGCCGACTGGTCGGGGTCGAAAGGGTACTGAGCCACCTCGGAAAAGACGTAGAGGGGATTGTATTGAAACCAGAGTGCCTTTTAACCCTACTCTAGAAGTGGATGCTGAACTGCCACGTGGTAGTGCAAACAGTTACCCACAAAATGTGCCGTCAACACCGGCTGCCAATCAGTTGTGCTCCTGCAGTCAGGGAAGTTCATTTGTGTCGGCTCCTCATGGGTATGCTAGCTGCCAGTTGGTTACAGTTGGTGCACATCCAGACATAACTCGATCTTCAATGGTACCATCTGCCCCACCACCTTTGCACCCCAGTGCTGCTTGTCCAGAGACTTCTTTCGGACCACTTCTTTCGGACCACCACCTCTTATACCTTGCCATAATGTTGGAACAGTTTTCAACGTGCTGGCACCTCAAGTGTCACCACCAGGAAGTAATTCTTCGAGGTCATTTAACCTACACTTTATATGTGGTAACATATCGACGTGTGCTGGATGTATAGGAAACTACGTAAAGCCAGCTTCTCCACCATTTGATTTGTGCATTCAGCATGAAGAGTGGCGCCAGGTGACATATGCGAACTCTACCACTCCTTCATCCATATTTAGTAATACTTACTACCACCCTAGTCTCCACTGCCTCCGAGTTAACTGGCCACTCTTTGAACCAACCCAGCTAGTTATTCCACCCACAGTTGCTGCCAATCTACAGAAGGAACACTGGGATTTCTTACAAAATTCATTCCATTACCAGCCCCAGCACTAACTAGTGACTTTGTATTGCTCTTTATCACTTATATGTTTTTTATACCCTTTTAAGTGAGTATACTTTTTATACTCTTGACTTTTCAGGGTTTTTGTATCCTATCTAGATCTCAGCATATCCATCTTAGCATATCCAATCTCATTGTCTTGTGTATTGCTGTGGAGGCATGGTATACAGTCAACCAGGATGTCAACAGTATTCTGTTTATAGAGCATACGCGCTGTTTGCACGTGAGAAATTTTGGGAAATGTTGCAGTCTTGATCCGTGTTGCGAAAATATATTTTGCTAACGTAGTCATATGAGGATCACGTGAAGACTACTAAGGGCCGGCCACACCAGTACCAAAATCCCGGGTAAAGCATGATCCTCACATGATTACGTTAGCAACTACTAATTAATAATTACATACCGACTCGGGCCCTAGCTGATTACGACGCGTAGCTACTGTAGTACTTTAGGCATCCTTCTTCCCGACCTAAGGCTTGAACGCCATCGCTTTTGAGTATCGAATTCGACGGCAGGCTGCGTACAGCGAAACAAATAAAGTTAAGTAACTTGGCATTTTTCAGAAATTTCTCGTTGTTATGCGTACCTGACGTTCGGTGAAACTGTAGCCTACAGTGTACTAATAGGAAACTGTACTAGGGTGTAGCTAGCGCGTAAGCAGTTGCTGTTTATAGCTTCAGTGATAGCGCGTAGGCAATTGCACTTATTGCTGACGCGCTCGAGTAATGTTCCAGTCCCACATTCCAGTCCCACATTCCAGTCGAATAATCCAGTCCCAAGTTCCAGTCCCATGTTCCAGTGGAGAATCCAGTCCAGCGAATAGAGACACCCAATTCCAGAAGATCTTTATGAAATGCCTAGTAGCTATGGTATGTGCATACATGTACACATACATACACTAATAAAGGTGGTATAACAATGCTTCCATTTTGCTACAGAAACCACTGATTGTGTCAAATCTGTAGATGGCACTATCTGGTCCCATGGAATGCTCCATGATGCGAAGGACCCCCCACCATTCTATCCCGATGATTTTAAGGCTGTGGCACATGAAATACTGGAAGATGTGCTTTCATTATCAGTGTCTGACATAACTCCTTCAAATTGCAGAGACATCTACATTAAGCTTGTTGAGCTGTTTTCTTAGTTACTGGATTTATTAAAAGTTGGAGTTGTTAACAGTAAAGCAACTGCTCCGAAGTTATATTTTTGCAACTTACGCCATATGAGTAGATGTCACTTTTATGTGAGTAGCGCCCCTCACTTAGCTCAGGAGGAAAATACCCCTCTGTTTTGTCAAACATGGTTGCAGTAACCAGAGTCTGGCCATGGACCACCTGGGGCATCTCAATTGCGAAGCCAAAATCACCCAACTTTGCTCGAAACTGACCATCCAAGAGTTTGTTGGCTCAGAGAAGAAATATATATAAATGTGTAGGACATACCTAATTTTATTGCACATACGCTTTAACATCTTGATGGACAAGGGGGGGATGACTTCCATATGTAAATCATCAAGCATAAATTTGTTATTGTTTTAAGCTTCCACCATAAGCCAAGACAAGTATGCAAATATTGCATGTACACAGGGAAAGTTCAGTTTAATGGTGCTTGTAATATGACTACACTCAGTATATTTCACTTTATCCTGGAATGAAGGTGCGTATGGAGACTGCCGTTCTCCATAAACTCTAGTACAAGGCCTGGTTGTGGCTTTGCTGAACAGAACCCCATCAACTGCACAAGGTTTAACCGTTAGGATGGTGGTAGCTGTAAAATATAGTTTTGATTATTTTAACAAACATTCCGATTATCAAATTTATGAAACTCTCACTTTGTGAGTGCCTGAACTTCACTTCTCAGCTGCTTTCAAGAGTGTCGTCTGGTGAGGCTAGGGACCTGCAACCTTCCTGAATAGGAATCTGCATATATGTATTACATTACCTCTGACAGCACCTGCTACTGCAGAGGTATTCAGTATGCCTTTGTAAGATGCCTTGGACTTATACATGTCTGCTGTTATTATCATGTTTGTGTATAACATCTATGGTAGTGATGATGTAATATTTGTTTACTACAGTCACCTTTCTGTCTGCACCACAGCATGTCTGTATTTACCCTAACACTTCAGTGCTGTATAGATGTAGCTTGTGGTTAACCTTCACCCTTCTAGAACATTCTCTTTGTGTATGCTTGTTATAAGTATCTGCAGTATGCACTATATGATCAGATTTTGCATATCTTGAAAGAGTATTACATTCGTAGCAGAGGACGGTTCCTGAGAGCTGGAGTAGAGCTATGGCAGATCGTCTCGTTAGTGTACCCAAACCTTTTGCGAGTGGAGACGCAACCGATTGGTTCCAACACTTCGATATTTGCAGTAAGGCGAAATTCCAACGGTTCGATATGTGCAGTAAGGCGAATGGGTGGAGCAATGCAACGAAGGCATTGAAGCTGCCGACATTGCTGGAGGGAGAGGCCTTAACAATATGGCTGGAGCTAAGTGAGGAGCAGGGCAACTATGCCAGTGCCAAGGAGGCACTAGTAAAGACGATGATGCCGATGGAGTTTGTTTCCCTGGACGACTTTTACCGACGTAAGCTGCGGCCGGGCGAAGCACTGTCTGTGTTTGTGCATGTAATGAAGAGAACAGGCCATGCCAAGCCTGGACAAGCCGGCTTGTGACCAACTCTTGCTGTACCAATTTCTTGCTGGCCTGCCAGAGAATATAAGTCGACAATTGAGAGCTACTGGAGAAACGAAAACGCTGGATGCGGCCATCGCACGAACTCGGCTGCTGATGACAATCGATGATCATGGCCAAGCGGCCGCTATCGCCGACCAACCCAACGAAGTGGAGCTACTCCGAGAGCAGGTGGCCCTCCTCACTGAACAAGTCGCTACACTGGCAACATCCCACCGTAGTCCAGACGCCCAACAACGCAGCAAGTTACGCAAGTTACAAATACGGGATTGTTTTAACCCAGCTCTAATACATGCATTCCAGGCAAGTTGAGTGCAACTGCAGTTTCATAGAGTTTGCTGTGGCCTCCTCCAGTAGCCCAAAACTGCCCCTATGTTTACAGTGTACCTCATTTACTTGCTTCCGCTTCCTTTCACCTTTGTTGAAGTCTCCATGTAGAATTCTTTGCTGCATTTATCACATTCAACCAACAGTATAGAGGCTAGTCCCTCCCTTTGTACTTCCTGTACAACACGGCATACCCCATTGCACATAGCACTGTGCTCTGATATTGCATTGTCATTTGCCAGATTTTCTAAGTTCATTATACATGAGCCGACAAGTTTCTTTTCTGCAGGTAGACTGATGTTCTCCTTATCCTCCGGTCTTTTGTGCCATCTCTTGGAAGCAGTGATGGATGCAGCAGCCCTATGATTTCTCCTCTTCTTTACATACTTGGGACAGTGATGTAAAGAGGGCGGAATTCATGGAAGAAATGCGCTATGTCAGTGCCGACATGATTGTATGACTTGATGAAACTGGCTCAGACAAGAAATGAACGTACAATGTCTGGATATCATTAAATATTACGTGGGATGACACCTACTGATTGTAAACTCACTATTCGTGGGAAACGTTTATCGTCTATTGGTATCATGTCCACAAGAGGACTGGTGGATTTTGATACTTATGAAGGGAATATCAAGGGTGACATTTTCTGTGCCTTTGTCGACCGGTGTCTGGTACCTATCCTGCAGTCCTTTTGTTAAAAACTAGGCAACTAGTAGCAGAACGCACAGTGTCTAGAACAAGGACGGCATGGCAAAAGATAGAGATCACGCGAGAGAATCAAGAGTGATTACATAACTGATAATACATATGCACATGATCGGGAATGCAGTACATGCTAATACAAGAATCATGAGTGTAACAAATTTCAACACTCCTCACTCATGGCTCAGTTCCGGTTTTCTGTGGCACCATTCCTGCCATCTCTCGAAGAGCAGAGAACTGCTGTTGGGGTAGTCCTTTCGTCAGGATATCTGCCACCATCTCGCATGTTGGGCAGTACTTGAGTTCGATCATTCCACTGCTCACTTGCTCCCTGACGAAATGATGCTTTATATCGATATGCTTGGCCCTCCTGTGAAACTGTGGGTTCCTGGCCATTGCAATGGATGACTGGTTGTCTTCCAGGATAGTAGTGGGTTCTCCTGGTGGGTTTCCTAGTTCAGAGATCAGCCTTCGCATCCATACACACTCCTGTGCAGCACTGGACAAAGCGACATATTCCGCTTCTGCAGTCGACAGAGCCACGGTGTCCTGCTTCTCCATGATACAGGCCCACCTGCGATCTGAAACATGTAGCCTGAAGTCCATGTCTCCTGCCCAGTCAGCATCAGAGTACCCAAGTACACCGGCATCACCACTGTAGATCAGTCCGAAGTTCATGGTGCCCTTTAGGTATCGCAACACTCGTTTCGCCGCTACCCAGTGGGTTTGATTGGGCTTGCTGGAGAACCTGGCTAGCATTCCCACAGTGTAAGCAATGTCTGGCCTCGTACATGTGGCTAGATACATTAGACCCCCTACCAGTGACTGGTACAACTGTTGGTCCACTGCTTGCTCGTCCTCAGCTGCCTTCACGAGATGGTTTGCTGGATCTGCTGGGATCTTGACCGGCTTGCAGTCACTCATCCCCATCTTTGTCAGGAGTTTCTCAGCGTATGTGGGTTGTCCTATCCAGGTCTCCTCCTGATCCTGGACAATGGACATCCCCAGAAAATAGCTCAGTTTTCCCAGGTCCTTGCTTGACGTCAGCTCCTTGACACTCCTCATCTCGGCTTCATTTTTCCCAGCCAGAATCATGTCGTCTACATACACGCCAATGTAGAAGGTGTCTTCTCCTCCTGAGGCGTAGATGCAGCGGTCGGATTTCAATTGAGCAAATCCCATACCTCTTGAGGTGAGCGTCGAGTGCCGTGTTCCAGCACCTGGAGGACTGCTTCAGTCCGTAGATACTCTTGCTCAATTTGCACACGAGATCCTCCTCCCCTTGTTTCTCGTATCCTTCGGGCTGCTTCATATAGACGTCTTCCTGCAGAGTACCATTCAGAAATGCGGTTTGCACATCCACATGGTGGAGCTCCAATCCACGCTGCGAGGAGAGTGCTATCAGGGTCCTCAGTGATTCTAGGCGCACTACAGGGCAAAAAGTCTCGTAATCTGAACCAAATTTTTGGTCAAATCCTCGTGCCACGAGTCTTGCCTTGTAACGCTCAATTGACCCGTCACTGTTGGTCTTCACCTTGTACACCCACTTGCAACCAATCCCCTTCTTTCCAGGAGGCAGTGTAGTCAGCTCCCAGACTTTGTTGTCCTTGAGTGACTTGATTTCCTTGCCCATGGCCTCTTTCCACTTGGCTTTCTCTGGGCAGCCGGTTGCTTCTTCGAACGTGGTGGGCTCACTGTGGATCGTGAGGTGTACTTGTGGAAAACCGTAGTAGTCCACTGGTCCCCCTTTTCTGGCAGACCTCCTAGGTGGGGGTTCAGCAGCATCAGGTTGGTCTGCGTTGGTACCGCCATTTTCTTCGTCCCCTGCTTCACGATCAGACTCAGGCTCACCCACGGGGTCAAGGATCAGTGGACGCTGTGCAGGTTCCTCCTCGACAGGTGGACTTTCGATCTCTCGCTCATCAAACTTGACATTTCTGCTGTAGAAGACCTTTTGAGTGAGGCGATCGTAGATTCGATATCCTTTCTGCACACTTCCATATCCGAGTAGCACACACTTCTTCGTCTTGGAGTCTAGCTTCCCTCTCTCGTCCTTTGGGACGTGAACGTAGGCTACACACCCAAACACTCTCAGGTGCTCCACACGTGGCTTCTGCCCATACCAGGCTTGGTGGGGTGTGGTCCCTTCCACCGCTGAGGTTGGACTCCTGTTTCTCAGGTATGCAGCGGTGGAGATAGCCTCGGCCCAGAACTTCTGAGGTAGCTTGGCATCCAGGAGCATCGCTCTCGTGGTTTCAACCAACGTGCGATTTAGCCTCTCAGCTACTCCATTCTGTTCCGGAGTCTTGGGAATCGTCAGCTCGTGCCGAATGCCACAGGCTTTGAGGTGAGCTTGAAAACTCTTAGAGGTGAACTCACCACCGTTGTCCGTCCTCAGAGTCTTCACTCTTTGGCCGGTAAGATTCTCCACTTCTGCCTGCCACTCTTTGAAACGCTCGAACGCCTGACCCTAGGTCTTGAGGGGGTACACCCAGGCATAGTGTGTCTTGTCATCCAGCAGTGTCAGGAAGTACTCCGCTCCTCCCATCGACTTCCGGCCCATTTTCCCACACACATCAGAGTGCACAAGCTCCAGGGGCATAGACGTCACGGTCTTGCTCGGTTTGAAGCTGCTCTTGCACTGCTTTCCTCCAATGCAAGCTTCGCATACTCCAACCTCTCCGGACGTGTCGTAGTCGAGTTGACTGACCAGCTGCTTCTTGACAAGCTTCTCCATGCTCTGCTCATTCAGGTGTCCAAACCGGCGGTGCCAGAGTCTCTCTTTGTTCTCGCTTTGGGCAACGCTCGCACTATTCTGAGACTTCATGGCAAACTTCAGGTAGTACAGGCTTCCCTGACGAACACCAAGAGCGATGGCGTCCCCTCTGTCATTTCGAAACTCACAACCCAGCTCATCGAAGCAGACGGTTTTTCCAGCTTCGCCTGCTCTCACCACACTGATCAAATTGTAGGCCAACTCGGGAACGTACAGCACTTCAGTGCACATCCCCTTCTGGTTCCATCCCTCAGGAGCATGTCCATGGCGACCGTTCCTTCTCCGGCAACATCCAGTGAGCTTCCATCGCCCAGAGTCACCTTCTCACCGGATCCCAGCTGACTTAGCTCCACAAACATGTTGCGGTTGTTGCACATGTGGCTCGTGGCTCCTGAGTCCACAATCCAGTCGTTCCTCGACTTTGCTACGAGTGCATTGCTGATCACCATAGCATCCTGAGATGACTGGTGCTCCCTCTTTGACTGACACAACGGATTCTTGTGCTTCCCACTCTTCTCGGTTCCCTGCGCTTGGGCAAACTTCCAACAGTCCTTCTTGAAGTGACCTGGCTTTTTGCAGTAGTGACACGTAAGTGGCCTCCTTCCCTTTGCCACAAGAAGCTTCTTGCTATCGTCTGCTTCTTCCCTGTCTTTCAGTTTGTGCTCTTCCCTCAGCAAATGCTCAGTCACACTCTCCAGGGCAGGTACAGTGTCCGACCCACTCTCCAGAGCGGTCACCAGCACGTCATAGCTTTCTGGTAGTCCTGCGAGGAGACACACGACCTTGTCTTCCTCCGAAACGGGCTCCGCTACAACTGCCAACTCATCAAAGATTTCCGTCATCTTCCTGATGTACTCTCTCATTGACCCACTGTCACTCAACTTCACGGTGAACAGCCTCTTCCTCAGACTCAGCTTGTTAGCCCAAGTCTTCTTCTGGAATTGTCCAGACAGCTTTGTCCAGACAACTGCCGGATCCTCCGGGTCTCCAATGAGATAGAGCAGGGATGGGTCGATCACCAAAACTATGGTGGCTAGTGCCCGATCTCTCCGTGACATGTACTTGGCATACTGGTCAGCTTCGGTCGCCTCATTCTGGGGTGGTTCGGTGCCAGCTACTATTCCCCATAGGCCTTCCCTAATGAGAGCCATCCTACACTGGACCTTCCAGCTCAGGGAGTTGGTACCTTTCAGCGGTACTACCAACATTGTCTTCCCTTCTGCCATCGTTCAGACTGTCGTGTCTGGGCCCATAACCTGTTAAAAACTAGGCAACTAGTAGCAGAACGCACAGTGTCTAGAACAAGGACGGCATGGCAAAAGATAGAGATCACGCGAGAGAATCAAGAGTGATTACATAACTGGTAATACATATGCACATGATCGGGAATGCAGTACATGCTCTACAATCCAGGCAACTGGTGCAACTGGTGCAAGGCTTTTCTTAAGGCTAATGAGTTGGTATATGATGCTACAGTTTCTCCATGTCTACTGGTTGCAATGGGCTTCACCAGAACTACTGAAGACTGCATCGGTTATATTGGGCATGCTGGTTACCATAATGATTGGTTTGTACAACATTGTGATGATCACTGAGTTCATGTAGTGTATATAAATTACAGTTGCTTAGCTTTCAAGCATCAGTAACTTGTGGTAGGTGGCCATTTGAAACTTAAATTGCTTATGAACACTAACAGCTGTAATAGAAGGCAGCCTATGACATAATTTCCTGTTCCTATCTAGAGCACCCCATTACCTAACTGTAACCAGCCTGTTAAGCTTATTCACGGTATTCAGTGGCAACAGTATGCCATCTTTAATATGTTGTTTTAAATTTACCAAAAATATCCTTATATTTACTACTAAACCTCTTAAAGTAGGAACATAATTGATCGTATTTGTAGCCCTGTTTAAGTAATCTGGTGGCTAGTATACAGTGTCTCTTTAAAATCTTCGTACTTATCACATATCCTACCTATCCTAACTAACTGGGAGATGTATACACCATAAGCAGGTTTAGTGGGAATAAAAAATATGTCAGCACTTGTGCTCACACCCTCGCGTTGCTCAGGTTTGAGTACGTGCTGACATGGGGAGGCCGGTCCGTAGGCCGATCTGGTGTGTCCTCCCGTGTGACCATTATCCTTGTTTGTTACTTTTTAGTAATTTTTTATATATTTTTAAAAAAAGAAAAAAGAGGCCCCTCACCCCCGTGCTATTCTTTTTAGCTCACTTTTTTACAACTTGGGTCAGTTCATAGGAAAACATAAGTGCACCTTGAGACTGCATGTGGCTAATTATTGGGCTGGTTCTATGAGCACGTTAGTTTGACGTGGGTGTTGTTGGTTGGAGTACTTCACCGACTGGGGCTAGGTAAGGTGTGTGTCATAGACAGGTGTACATGTATGTGTGAGTGTATACTAGTTTGCATGACTATGATTCTTAGGTTGAAGATGATCTAAGAGATCTAAAAACTCGCAGCTGAGCGTCCGTGTATGAGTTAGCTACTGTAATAGTATGAAATAGGATGTGTCATGAGTTGTGTAGTTTAAGTGAGATGAAATAGTCTGCCAAGTTTATGCAGTGTAACAAGAATTTCATGCCTAGCAGCATCCCAAAAAACCAAGCAATGCCGGGTCACACTGGAGCACACACCAGATCAGCCTACGAACCAGCCTTCCCATGTCAGCATGTGCTCACACCCGAGCGATGCAAGCACATGCATGTACATTACTCTTTAGTAACTAATGCCTATAGCTATTTGTGAAATTAGTGACGTCTGACGAGAGATGTTTGTCTAGCTAGCTAGCTAGCTATGTGAACAGACATCACTCCGCACTAACCCTACCTTTAATGATATACAATTCAACTAACCCTGCTCTTAGGCCATGTAAAAAAAAAATGTTTATCATCCAACTTTTTCCAAAATGTAGGGGAGGGAGGAGGCTTTTTATTTTTATTTTTTATTAATTAGGGATTGTTTACTTCCTTTCCCAGGACCAAAAATGATGCCACAACAAACAAGTTCATGCACAAAAAAAAACAAATTTAAGCTGAAATATAAATAAACACAGTATTGCACGACTACAAGTCAAGAGAGCATTCTGAATAGAAAGAAAATGTAGTTTTATTTAGATGATCGGGATTGCTTTGCAACAGGTCTTCTTCCCTTATTGAGACATGACAGGCAAACTGGGTAGTTCAGTTGCTCTTGCTGTAGTTCAACCTCACTTCCACAGTGATAACATATTGGGGTATTCCGGCTGTGTAGTACGGTATTTCAGTAGGTGTATTGCAAGTCAGATTTGCTGCCTTCCCACGCTCAACAGCTGCCACTGGGTATTCTGGCTCACCAACTTTCACTGAGTGCTTGTCATCTTGTGATATGAAGGTGGTGTAGTCTCGATACTTCACACTAAATTCCCGCTGATATCTGTATAATGCTGAGGCATAATGAGAGTCAACATGTGTCTTACGAAACTGCCTAGCTTGGACCATAAACTTAATTTTAAGCTTCCCAGTGTATCTCTTAGCAGTGGCTGCATGTTGGTTTCTGGGCCAGAACTGATACCTGTATAGAAGAATACCATGTCTCAATATACAGCAATACAGGTGCCCACATACCTTAATAAGGGAATGTTACTAAAACAACTGAAAGGAAACCATATGATGACCCTTGACCTAATCCCATAGCTGAAGCTAGTATAATATACTAGTGTGCCAACCCACCTGAGCCACTGGATAGATGGGAGTGGTGTTCCCTCCGGACATTTTTTGCACACTTGATCATACATGTCCCTCACACTCAGTGCTCGAGCCAGTTGAGTCACCACTTCACCACCATCATCAGCTGGATCGTGACGACGCTCATCCACTGCAGTCTCAACAGACGAGTCCAAGTAACGATGGCATTCTTCTAGGAAAACTGTGTATGACTCTGGACGGCCAGTGTTTTGGACTGTTAGATCCCAAATTAGATCTGGATCTTCAGTATCAAGAAGCTTTGCAATTCTTTTGTCGACATCTTCATCAGTTGTGGAAGCTACTGCTGCATCACCAGTCAGTCGACGATACGCTTCCCTGAGGAATGCAGGTTTTGAATTCGTGAAACGACCGAATGAATTCACAAATTCCCGCCTCATAGCACGGGTGTGGTATGTAGGCAACTTCTTCCGCAGTTCTTGTGCAATATCCATGTTCTTCAACTTTTCACCTTTTGTCAAGCTTTCTGGAATTTTCCACAGAAAATGTAAGTGATTTCTACCACCCGTGTACGAATACTTCACACACTTCACTGGTAAAACCAGGGTATTGTTGTAGTCGTACCTCCGTTTCGGGCAAGAGGGAGAATGATCTTCGACAAGAATTGGCTCAAAATCCTTTGCATGTAGGACCGCAGCATGAAGACTACTGTATCGAGCTGCAAGAGTGGGCTTAATATTAGAACTCGCTGGCAATACATCAAAGTCATCAACATCACTACGGCAGGTCCTCTTTGCTTGGCATCCTTGTACAGCTGAGTTCTGCTGCTCCAAGTATGAAGCATGCTTCCTCAGATTGTCAGCCAATCGCAGAACTGCTTCACGAACACCCGACCATTGCTGCCTCTTCATGTACCTGTTGCCTGCCAGGGTGAACAGCGATGTTGAATATATGTGAAGGTCACTGGCATCCAAATTGGTATGATCACGCTTGCGTTTCTTGTTACGCTCTGGCTTGTAGCCCTGGAACGCCTCAAAGAGCGGAGGAACCCCATGCCCTCGATCAGCCAAGGTATGATGGTGGCCATCAATGAGCCATAGAGTGTTGGCCAGAGTGGTGATGAATGCTATTCCTAGCTGCTTGGCATACGAAGGCTCCCATCCTAGCCTGTTCTTCTCAAGCCAGTCGATGACATGGTTCTTGAGCTCAAGCTTCTTGTTTGGGGTTTCGATTCTCCACTTGTCAGGTAGATGCACTCTCTCTTGCGCCCCCTGCATCAACAAACTGAATGCATTTGCTCTGACGTCGAGGCTTCCCACCGGTGCTACGTCTTCATCTGTGGCCTTGGTCACCAAATACTCAACATATTGGCCAAGACCACTTACAGCTTCTCCCACAGGACATTCGGAGCTCACGCGAGTAAGATTTGTCTTCGCTCTCCCAACGAACGCTGCAACAGCTGCCCCTAGGTAGTCATCGGATATCGCCGGGCCACCATCGAGCGCTCCTCCGCTGAAATCATTATAAACGTCAGAGAGTGTACTGGAATCATTCACAACGCATCCATACCACGCCTTTAGCACTTTCGCTCCACATTGGACCTGTACAACGAGAAACACCATCTCGGTGCCATCGATCCACGGCCATGTGCTTTTTAATTACAGTCTAAATTAACTAATTATAGTAAAAAAAACATCGGTCGGAACGAAAAAAATTGGAGCAGGTGGGGATGATAAACAATTTTTTTTTCATGGCCTTACCTAGCTACACTGTTGCTTCAGACTATAGTTAAACCTAGCTATAACACTGTGCATGGCTATAGCTAACCATGCCTAAATTATGCCTCTAGCTAGCCTTAGTCTACCTCAGTAACCCCTTAGATAGCTAATAGTAAAGTAGTAGTAGTTGTACTAGTACTATCTATGCCCTAACTGGCCCTAGCACCAATAGGCTTACCTGAACTGTTCAGTGCAAGCTGCAACTTCGTGTAGCTATCAAGGAGTACGGTAGTACTCCATATATAGGGATGGCACGAAAAAAAAATGGCCGGCCCATATCATGTGTACAAAGTGATATGTTCAACACTCTGCCCGAGACTTAGTCATAAGCTTTTATGGACCATACCCGTCATTCTCGAGTGTTTTAAACAGTAACCAGACTGTTAACGCTGACAGAGAGCATCGCTGAAGTGCCAAATCGGCAAGTCGCTAAATCGGCAAATCGTTTTCATTCTTTCTTTGTCAGCCATAGCACAACAATGAATCAAGCGATTACAATAATTCAAACGCGAAGAAGCGCTACTGGATCTGGGCTAGTGCACCCACACCATAGCGTTCTCAAACAACTCAAACCGTTCAGCAGTGATTCTCAAGCGCTCGAGGCAAGTACTTGCCGCTATACGCTGTTCTGTTCCGTTCCGTTCTGCGCATTAAACGATGGTTACGCCTATACCGGAAACGCAGCCTCGAGCATGCTGCATGGACGTATGGCACGCCGTTAGTAACAAAAATAGAATTGTCAGATGGTGCCTAAATAAGCTTATCTCGTAACCAAGTAAGCTTACCTCGTAACCAAATAACAGAGCTTATCTCGTAACCAAGTAGGCTTATCTCGTAACCAAATAACAAAGATTATCTCGTACCCAAGTAAGCTTACCGCGTAAGCAACTTATAACTTATCCAGCAGCCAAGCAAGTGCTTATCTAATAAATTTTTAATCGGAAGTCAGCGGCTTTTAGCCACGTGGCTTAAACCGCCAAATTTCTTGGGAGAGGAGCTAGGCAGCGAGAACTAGAGCAGATGGCGGTTGTAACAACCGATTCGACGGTGGAAATTCTCTTGGAAATTGACGGGTCCCGGAAGGAGCTGACTCTCATTGCAAATCGAGAGAGTGTAGTATTTGCGATTGAGAGAGAGCTTGGCAAACTCGGCAAGGATGGAGTACTCGCTTCGTTTTCATCGTCTGGAAAAGAAGGCAGTTCAAAGAAGGTGTACTTTTTGCAGCGCTGGGCGGAGGAGTGGAATGCCTTTGTTGACGTCACTGATGTCAGCCAGATGGCTAATGGCGATAGGCTTACTGTTACACGTCAGCAGTCTAGTCCAAAGGTGGCTTCTGGTTTTGACACTGCTCGTGGCGAGGTTAGTGAGATCTCACACAAGATTTTTTTAATATCGCTTGATAGTGTTCATTTAACACTAACAATTCTATCATAATTTATGATAGATTCGTTAGTAGTCAAAATTTGATGCCCTAAAGTCTAAGGGCTATTTTTATGCCCTTGGAGTCTACTAACTGTATTAGCAAATTTATGAATATTCAAGCTTTGAAGTAGGCCCGCCTAATCAGATTATTTATTTGTAAAGAAACCTACTTTCAGGTGTCTTACTACTAGCTACTTTGCGACTCATGTCAGAACAGCTAGTGCACAAATCGCACGAGATTCTTCACTGACTAAATATCCCTCAAGGATGATGTCATAATCACCTCGACTCTGCCTCAGTGATTATATATGTCATCCCTTCAGGATTATTATTTCGTGAAGAACCTTGTTGCAAGTGTCTTATGTCCCTTTGTATACGTATTAATAGGGTATGCATGTGCGAATCTAAAGTGTGTCCATTTCCACTGACTTGCAGGAGTTAAGTTCCAAAGCTTCAACAATCTGTAGGAGAATTGGAAAGCCAAGTCAGGCACATGCTGGTATTATGCGTCAGCTGTTTCCTTCATCATCATCTGATCCAAAGCGTCCCCGACTTTCAAGTGCATTTGATCCTACACAGCAATGTGTTGCTCTACAACAGAAACAGAAGAAGGCTGCTCGTTGTAAACCAAGCAAAGTGACTGTGGTTGTTGTGCGGGATGCAACGATGGGTGTACCAAGAGGCAAATATAGGAGTGAGCTCCAGAAAGCAAAGCGTATTGAGAAGTTGGAATTTATGCGCAATATGTCTGCCCTACAAGTGAGAAACACCATAATCCGTGGATTTCAGCATCTTCCTTTGGCATCTTTCACTTTTCTGCCATGTGATGGGGAAAACAGTCGCCGTCTGATCTCTGAGTCTGTCCAAGACCAAGATGGTAACATGATTGTCAGTGCTGCACAATCAAGAAAGGGCTCCCTTTATGTTGCAGAGTGCACTCATGTAAGTATATATGTGTACATATAACTCCAGATTAATATAAACGTAAGTAGGTAGTCTCTGTGTAAGTACTAGTAAAGTATGAATACAGAAGACGTATTGGTTCTGAAATTGTTCTGTCTTAGTGTACCTTTAATGAACCTCCACTTTCTTGGTACTTAGGATCAAGGTGAGCATGATCACCTCGACAGGGATAGTGAGGATCATGATTTGCCAGTGGTGGATTTGACAACTTCCACCTCCCCTGCAACAGTTAGTACCTTAATTTGAATGATGGTTACTCTAGTTGACTGTTTCTCCACTTCTGTTATTTTTAGGACTTGGAACCAGTGACAATTTCTGACACAGAGTCAAGTAGTGCCCATGCTGACACTTCAACCCAAGTATGTGCATGTATGTACTAGCTATTATGAAGTGATGTATTATGAGGTATTTTCTCAAAAGGCTGTTAAAGAGTCTTCAGATGACCTTGAGGACTTCCGACGAATCAGAAGAGAACAAGACCTGGCATTTGAAGAATCCCTTCGGATTGACAGACAAAAGGTACGACTGTTTCACTGATTATTCTCAATTGTGCCGAGTATCATGTGTCTCTTTCCAGGCTGAAGATGCTGCCAGAGCTAGACAGAGGGAGGCTGAAGATGTTGCCAGAGCTAGACAGAGAGAAGAGGTCAGTTTTGTTCGCACCTACGTATCTGTACACGTAGATGTTTCATTAAAAATATTACTCCCTCAGATGATTACACAGCTAAGGGACAAACTACAGCAGAAATTTCAGAATCCTCCAGCTGATGCAATAAAGATTGCCGTTCGCCTTCCTGATGGGATCAAAATAGAATACAAGTTCAGTCCTGCTGATGTTACAATGGTTAGTATTACCAAGAGTGCATAGAAACAGCTTGCAGTATAGAACTATTTCTAATTAAAGAACACACTATACCACAGAGGCTGTATGAGTTTGTCTTCAGTATTGGAAAAGTTGACCAAAGTTTCCAAATTGCAACTATGATGCCACGTAAAGAGGTACCATGCAGCAGCACAGCTACTTTGCAGTACTACCATTTGGATGAAGCATGCACCCTTGCAGTTCAATGTGATGATGGTGACATACTGGATCTGCTGAGTTTGCAAAAGGTAGCTACATATGGAAACACTACTACTACTACAACTGTCATATAAAGTGCTTATATTACATGTAGGAAGATCAAGCTCGAATGCAATGGATGTTCTTGAATTAGGTATGTTAATTCCTTTGCTCAAGTGCAGTTTATAAGTACTCGTAGTACAAGTTTATAGTAGCACTATCTTTCTTGATGTTTTACAGCTGATGAGAGGCGACGTACATTCGTCGACACGATTTGCACCCAACAGCTAGGTGTGTCCCACATGGTCAAGCGTGGCAACATCTATGATGATGTTATGACTCTCCTATCGAACGACAAAGTTCTAGCAGAGTTTCCATTACGAATCAAGTTTTTTGGTGAGCTTGCCAATGACAGTGGGGGAGTGTGTCGGGGTATGTTTTCCGCATACTGGGAAGAGGCGTACAAGCATTTCTTTGATGGGAGTTCCCTTCTGACCCCTGTCCTTCACCCTCATGTGGATATGTCAGTATTACCCCAAGTGGGTGCAGTCCTTTCTCATGGGTATCTGGTGTGTGGATTTCTTCCTATTCGTATTACATTCCCAGCGTTAGCTTGTATTCTTCTGGGTCCAACAGCTGAGGTTCCATCAGCAATTCAAGTGGAGGCCTTTGCTGATAGTCTTAGCTCCTTTGAAGCTTCTGTGGTCAAAGAAGCACTTGCTTCAACAAGCATGGCATTTTCTGAAGAAATGAAAACAAATCTGATCTCTATCCTTAGCTGATATGGTTGTAGAGTGTGTCCCACTCCCCAGACCATACATTCCCAACTCTCTTGCATTGCAAAGTATGAATTCCAGGTAAAACCCATGGCTGCATTCTGTGCCATCAGTAGCGGCATTCCATCACAGGAAAAACCTTTTTGGCAGTCATATTCCGTCAAAGACTTATACTCACTCTATCTTGCTCTTTGTGCCACCCCAGCAAAAGTGTTGGCTATTCTTGAAGAGCCGCATGAAGCAAATGTGTGTCAAGTTCGTGTGTTTGGCTACCTGCAGCAGTTTATTGGTAACATGAAAAATGAGGAAGTTCGTTGGTTCCTTAGATTTACGACAGGGAGCTCAGTTGTAGTTGCGAAACGTATCACTCACTTTCAACAACTTGAGTGGATTAGCCCGTAGACCAATAGCTCACACCTGTGGATGCGTTCTTGAATTGCCCTCAACGTATGTTTCATACCTAGAATTAGAACAAGAATTCAATGCAATCCTCGCCGACAATGAGTATAGTTGGCAAATGCATGCAGTCTGACTTCCAGTTTAGTATGTCAAGCTGCAATTGTTCACTTTAGATGTTAGTGATATGGTGTTGAAACTGTTTAAATTGCTTCCCGATCTTAAATGAACAACTATTATTTAGGCATTATAGACAGTTATTCACTGTCCTTAATGTACGTTTTGTTGCTTATGATCACTCAGACACCATGTAGAAGCTATTATTCATATCAGAGTGTATCATTTACTATTGTAATCTGTAATGATTGACCATGCAACTATTCATGAATTATTGAAGTTGTGTAGCCAAGAATTATAAAAGTGCATTAATGCATGCCAATACTATTAACTGTAGAGTTGTGGATTTTGTGACACTATAGAATGGATGAAGTAGAGTGTTCTTTCATATAATTCAATTGCATAATTCTGGGTTTCGGCAAGGGGGTTCACCTCCTGCAGTTGCTGTAAATGTTCATCAGTCAATCCGAACCGACATTCTGGTACTGTGACTTCGCCAATCCAAAGCAGTCAGTCCTGAGAGCTGTAGGCGGAGTGCTCCAGCAACAAAGAGTTGGTTTGGAGACTGGTCATGTTCAGTCCTAATTCCATGACAGTTCCAGCCTTCTTTGAATGCAGTGAGTGCATGGTTCACACGAGGGATGTAAATATAGTGTAATGCCTATATATGTACATCATTGTTTGGGTCTAGTACGCCCTGCTCCTCGAGGTAGCAAAACAATCTGTAGAAAAGCTTAACAGCACAATGGTGCATGTCTCTCCAGAGACGCTCTATCCGTTGATTGTGGACAGAGCTCCCAGTTATCATGCTGTGACGATGGAGACCACGATGTTCAAGCATGTGATGAGCTACCAAGCAGTTCTCTCTTCCTTGGTCGGATCTCACGCGAGAAGGAAGTCCATGTAAACGGATACCTTCTAAAAAGTAGTTATATACAGTTGATGATTTGTTGCCCATCAACCGGCATGTGTGACCAATCCCAGCATTAACAGTGTAGGTATACAATGACACTATAGCTTCTCCACATTCAAACACACACACCCTCTTTGTATATTATCCATAGCCTCATACCCACCATGCACGTGGGAACTGGCCCGGTACGAGGCTATATTATCCACCCAAACGTGGACAGGCTAGGTTCTAAGAATAGGGTGGTAGCAGATAATACATAGTGTATATTGTCATGCATGTGCTTACCAATGTGCCACAATGAGTTAGGTCCAGGAACAGAATAAGGTCGCCGGGCTGTTAAGCCACCCGGCCATCTGAGCGCAGTAATTATGGGATCAGTTACTCTCACAGCTGCACGGACACGTACCCTGGTAATGTGATATCCCATTGACCTAAGTCGTCCAATCACCATTTTCTCTCCAAGCTGAGGAAGCTCCCTCCTCATGTGTACTAAGACAGTCCTAAGCTCATGCTGATCCAAAGTCCTAGAGGGTTCCTCAAGCATTCCAAACTCTTGTCGCCGTCTAAAAATTGTCATTCTGGACACCCCAAGAAGTGAAGCAATGTCCTTCCATGAAAATGAAAGTGAACGCAAATATTCCAGCTGATCCCGGGATATTTTAAAACGTGGCCTTCCTCTTCCTGAATTATGTTCTACTGAGACACGGTAGGCTATCGATTCAGATACCCTCTCTCTCTCTTCCAGGTACTTTCGCCATTCCTGAAATAATGCCCTCAAGCATTCCAACAATTCCTCCATCTCAATTTTGTAGCTGCTTACAACTGCACGATTCTGTTGGGAAACACTTCTAATTTGAGCTTCAAGGTGATCCCTGAGGTGAGAAACATTCTGCGCACAGACTTCAAGTCTCTCGACCGCATAGTAGGCATAATCTTCGGTACAGTTTCCAAACTGTCTACCAGCATCGCGGAGAAATGCGCCAACTTCTTCGAAAAAGGTTTCCCATCCCCACACTTCGTGCTCAGAGCGTCCAGCCATCACTAAGGAAGCATGCACGGGAGTAGTCTTGATAAGATTTGGTATCGCGACTGGGAGAGAGACTCACAGCGTAGGTATTACCGTAGTCTCGTGCACTGGGGGGCGTATTTGTATAGTCTCGTGCCTAGTCTCGTGCCCAGACGTTCACGCCCTCCCGGCGAAAGGCGTGAGGGAGGGCGTGAACGTCTGGGCGAGACTATCTCGTGCCCAGGCGCGGTGTTCACGCCCCCTCCCCGCGTGCGTAAACGTCTGGGCACGAGATTAGCTACAGTTTAATAAGTACGAGATAAGCTTACTTGGGTACGAGATTAGCTTTGTTATTTGGTTACGAGGTAAGCTTACTTGGTTACGAGATAAGCTCTGTTATTTGGTTACGAGGTAAGCTTACTTGGGTACGAGATAAGCTTATTTAGGCACCATCTGACAATTCTATTTTTGTTACTAACGGCGTGCCATATGGACGAGCTGTTCTGCTTAGACGCTTATAATACTTGGAGTACGCTTTATGACGGACCCAAAGTGAGTTGCTGTAGTTACGCTATAATAGTAAGAACACTGATACAGCTGCTAGACCATTATAGACCATACTAACCTCCATGATGTGCATTAAATGGAGTCGGCAAACTGCTGTAGACAGCCGTCAATGTTACATACAAGAATGTGTGGGTGTACAGTGGCATTCTCAAGTCAGTAGGCGCTTAGCTACAATTCACATTAGCTGTATTTTGCTACTCTGCTGTATCTTTAAGCCCAACTGAAAGCTTTGCAGTGCAAAGTGCATTCTGTGTCTGTTATATTATAGGTGCTGTTAGTTTATCATAAATGGGAGTATATGTGGATACAGCTAATAACGCTCATCTACCCCACACAACCAGACCATCTAAACACCATTCATACCTTTCTCCCCACAAAAAAACAACAGAACCCTAACCCTAACAAAAAAACCTTTTAAAAAATGAAACAACATATAGGGATGGAATCCCCAAAAAGCAACCAAACAAGGTAGGAATGGTACCACAATACCCTTACGGATTGTCATCCCTATATCTTTTGCCATTTTTCCAGCCTCAACACACACACACACACACACGCACCCAGACCAATCCCTGCCATGCCATGCCACACCAGCCATATCCACAGCCAATAGAATGTGCTTGGCAATTGCAGCACTTCACAATGCAACACACATCACCCCCTCACACTACAACTTATCCTCCACATGCAGCAATACACACTCGTAGGCTATACTACATACATGTACCACTTACCCCACATTCTACACCACAATCCACACCTACAATGACAACTACACTCTTCCACCTGCAACAACACCCTTTCACCTCACCAACAGTTAGTACGGAACACATTTCCAAAAACATTACTCTATTATACCAAAGTACGTTCAAAAAATCATCTACACCACAATCTAACATCCTGTCATCCCATGTAACTAGCACTTATGTATACTAGTGATACACAATGTGCAGGGATGTCCTCGCTTCACGAGAATTGCTGGGTGTGGCACATGGCATGCAGGTGGCACGCCCATAATACCCACCCACAAATGAAAAGGTCAAACACACACCCATAAAACAATATGGCTACTTGCTACTATGTGCTTAGAAGACCAGAGGCCGACGCATGCTTCCAAGTCTCCCCGTTAGGAGTCACAGTTTATAGCGAAGGTAAGTGTTCGCTGTGTGTTTGATAGGCTATACCAGGAGAACTGGCTGGAACAGGTTACGACGAAAAAAGGTCAATCGAACTGGAGTATAGCTTCGCTTTGCTCGGAACTAGTTGCAAAAAGGGTATTGTGGTACCATTCCTACCTTGTTTGGTTGCTTTTTGGGGATTCCATCCCTATAATATTATGTTTCATTTTGTAAAATGTTTTTTTGTTACTTTCTATTTAGAGCCCAACCAGCACATATATAGCTGGACATAACCATGGCCATTCTGCCACTGCTGTACAGATGCGTCAAACAATGGCTTATATGTGTCTATCACTCTCAGCGTCATTGCCTGCTAACTGTATTCATTGAAAAGTGGGGACACGGTCGTACAACCCAACATAGTACTCTTCGCGGAGCGGCCTTTGGCCGCTCCGCTGTGAGTAATTACTATCTAAAAATTGACTATATGAAACTTAAAAGCATCTCTTGTCATAAACCGAAGTTTTAAATTTGCCCCTTTCTATTTGTAAGCAAATGTCTAAATAAGATAGCTTATCAGGTGCTTCTGTGGTTTTCTTTAATTGTAATTGAGGTGGGTATATGTTAGGTATTTCTTGTTCAAAACTGGGGTTTTTTAAGCGTAAGTAAATCATCAATGTATCTAACTGTATGTTTAACCAGCCTAGCCTGTTTATGGTTATCCTTTAATTTATCCTTAACGTACTTATATTCGTAAAAAAGAGTTAGCTAATAAGGGTGCGCAATCTGTGCCCATTGGTATACCAATTGTCTGCTTAAAAACTCTATTACCCACTTTAACGTATATATTGTTTATTAAAAATTGTATGTATTCTATAAGCTTATCCACAGTAATACTAGTATGACCTCTATACGTTTTATCTGACCAAAAAACATTATGACCTACTGAAATATGTTGCCCCCCTGACCCGATAGGCTTCTTTAACTCTTTACCGACCAAAGACGCGTATACGCATCCTAAAAACTGATCGAGCGCTAGCGGCTTAACTACATTCCAGGGAGACCCCCACACTAGATAACGTCATACGGAACAAATTCTTTCATTTTAGCACCAACTCATCGGGGCTTCCCATGCAGGTCGCGATATACTGTACAATGAATAATGGCTGCTCAGTAAACAAATTAATAACAGTGACTAATCTAGGCTTGTGTGTAGTGCTAGCAACTCTGCAAACTGCTGGCTCTATTCCAAAACATCAGTGTTGATCTGGAAATGGCCTGATCATCCTCCATGGCCGTCTCAGTCAGCTGGATCTGTTTGTAAGCGCGGTAATACAGGTTATTATTAGTTATCGATAAGATTTTTTTGTTATTTCAGATAGGCACAACAGACTCTTGGGGGTGAGAACACCTGGAGAGGGGGAAGAAAAGTTGCTGAGGCCATGGCAGAACAACAGAGAGTGCATGAAATGCTTTGCCAGATCCGTGGGAGCGTCCAAGACCATGCATTTCCCATGATAACTAGGTGATCGACCCCCGCGTAATTGAAGGACGATACTGTTAGAAGCACACAGTTTTTAGTCCCAGGCATGCTATATGACCCCCTTTATTCTATAAGTTACTTTGTGCTACGAAGGTTCTGTTGAATGGTAATAGCAAGTTTATTTACCTATCGCTCTGGTATTTTTACCTTTGTGTTTTGTGTCTCCTGCTGTTGATGCTGCTCTCTCTGCCAAAAATACTTGAATGAGACATCAAAATGAAGCTTCAGGACTCTTCTCTCCGATTCTGTAAAGTTTCCAGTACAATTCCAGCTCAGCTTTCGGCCAGAGGCGGTAAGCGCTACCCGCTATTAGACAACGTGCACTGACTAATTTGTTGTGGTCACGCAATGACATATTACGCATGCGCAACGGTCGGTAAAGAGTTAACTAAATTATCCAGGCAATCTAATAATAAATCATGCGGAATATTAGTATATAAGGTAGAAAAGTCAAAACTATCAAAATGAGTAGCTATAGTTGTGTTATTGAGTTTACTTAATTTATTGAGTACTTGTGTAGAGTTATTAATATGGCCCCCGAGTTTCTAATTATGCCTTCGTTGTATTCTTTAAAGTGTTGAATAATTAGATTAAGACAACTAGTTAGTAACTTTGACAAAGGTTTTGTGGTACAACTACTAGAGGCTGCTATAAATGTACTGCCAACTGGTGTTTTGTCCATCTTAGGAAGCCAATAAAATGCTGGTAGTTGCATCATTACTTCAGGTATTTTAATATTGTTAGTATTCATGTATTGCGCATGTTCCTTAAGCAGTTGATCTATGCTATCATTACATTATATGTATGTACTAGGGCCTGTTTTATTTTTTGTTAATTAGCTCCCTAATGACCACATCCAAATAGTATTTCTTACAGACTACTAGGACATTATTACCAGCTTTATCTGCGGGAACTAGAACGTATTCTTCATGTAGTTCACTCAAGTATTTAAGGTGTGCCTTATCTCGAAGTACTTGTTTCCGATAGTGCCTGTAGGATTGTTTATGTTTGTGCCTGATTCTTTCAATTCTAGTTTTAACTATAGAAGTTACTGTACCTTCCCATTCAATTAGGAATCGTGTATCAACCTTTTCTCTTCTAGCCCATTTTGTCTTATACTCCTTTATCGCTTTTATGCTATTCTTCAAATTAGTATTCCAGTTAATATTTTGTTCTCTGTATGATGGTCCTTTCTGTATAAGCTTCCTGAGCTTCTGGTCTTTAATTATATTAAGAAGTAACAAAAAAAACATTTAAAAAAATGAAAGAACATAGGGATGGAATCCCCAAAAAGCAACCAAACAAGGTAGGAATGGTACCACAATACCCTTACGGATTGTCATCCCTATATCTTTTGCCATTTTTGCAACTAGTTCCGAGCAAAGTGAAGCTATACTCCAGTTCGATTGACCTTTTTTCGTCGTAACCTGTTCCAGCCAGTTCTCCTGGTATAGCCTATCAAACACACAGCAAACACTTACCTTCGCTATAAACTGTGACTCCTAACGGGGAGACTTGGAAGCGATCACTATCACAGTAAGCTTGCTTCGGCCTCTGGTCTTCTAAGCACATAATAGCAAGTAGCCATTTTGTTTTGTGGGTGTGTGTTTGACCTTTTTCATTTGTGGGTGGGTACTATGGGCGTGCCACCTGCATGCCATGTGCCACACCCAGCAATTCTCGTGAAGCGAGGACATCCCTGCACATTGTGTATCACTAGTATACGTAAGTGCTAGTTACATGGGACGACAGGATGTTAGATTGTGGTGTAGATGATTAGGTTTTTTTGAACGTACTTTGGTATAATAGAGTAATGTTTTTGGAAATGTGTTCCGTACTAACTGTTGGTGAGGTGAAAGGGTGTTGTTGCAGGTGGAAGAGTGTAGTTGTCATTGTAGGTGTGGATTGTGGTGTAGAATGTGGGGTAAGTGGTACATGTATGTAGTCTAGCCTACGAGTGTGTATTGCTGCATGTGGAGGATAAGTTGTAGTGTGAGGGGGTGATGTGTGTTGCATTGTGAAGTGCTGCAATTGCCATGCACATTCTATTGGTTGTGGATATGGCTGGTGTGGCATGGCAGGGATTGGTCTGTGTGTGTGTTGAGGTTGGAAAAATGGCAAAAGATATAGGGATGACAATCCGTAAGGGTATTGTGGTACCATTCCTACCTTGTTTGGTTGCTTTTTGGGGATTCCATCCCTATATGTTCGTTCATTTTTTTAAATGTTTTTTTTGTTACTTGTTTCTGTTGTTTTTTTGTGGGGAGGAGAAAGGTATGAATGGTGTTTAGATGGTCTGGTTGTGTGGGGTAGAGGAGCGTTATTAGCTGTATCCACATATGCTCCCATTTATGATAAACTAACAGCACCTATGACACAGAATGCACTTTGCACTGCAAAGCTTTCAGTGGGGCTTAAAGATACAGCAGAGTAGCAAAATACAGCTAATGTGAATTGTAGCTAAGCGCCTACCGACTTGAGAATGCCACTGTACACCCACACATTCTTGTATGTAACATTGCAATGGCAGACGGCTGTCTACAGCAGTTTTCCGACTCTATTTAATGCACATCATGGAGGTTAGTATGGTCTGTAGGGTACATGCAGGTATTACGAGACTGCTGGTGTTATGAGACACTTTCACGAATTGTAACTAAACTACTGCATAAAATACCTGGTATATACAGTAAGTTCTGCAGCAAGTTTTGAGTTCAAGCGTTGGGGTTTTAAGGTTCAAAGTTCAATGTTGTAACACGCATGCGCATATGCGCAAATCAGTCTCGTGTACGGATGATTGCTGGACTGCTTACTGTACATCGACGTTTGCTCCTTGCAGCTAGGCGACTGTAACACCGATTTTACCCCACCATTTTGCTATTGAACATGCAGGTAGGCCTATGTGGGGGGTGTTCGTGTTACTGTAGTTGCACTATTTGCTCAAAAATAATTGCCTGTAATCTTAAGTTTCTTATGAGTAGCTAATGCAAGTAATAGTCTACCTTTGGTGGTCTTTTAAAGCGTCACGGGTTGCGTAGCCTACAGTCTAACAGGGCGGTCTAACCTATTCATTCTAATTAACGCACCACAGAAGTCTGTATATTAGTGCCCTAGAACTGAACTGAACTGAAATAATTTTATCCAGAAGGAAAGGGTCGTACAAAAGGTAATCCTATATACGTACTCCCCTACATACAACAACAGCAACAAAACAATGCAAGGCAATAATGCAAGGCAATAATGAAAATGGCAATTACACTCCAAAAGAAAAAAAATTTTAATACAATAAACTAAGTTAAGAGTACAGTACATTTCAGAGTAATGTGTTATGACTGTTGAATCTGTTTATAGATAAATTGACAATGGCTACGACCAGCAATTCATCCAAACAGAAGCGCAAGCTTTGGACCGAAGAAAGTATGGAGGCAGCAGTAAATAGCATTCGGCACGAAAACAAGGGTCTAAGGGAAGCAGCTAGACTGTATAACATACCTGTTGAAACGCTTAGGAGACGTACCGATGGACGTGTTGAAGCTGGGTGCAGGCCAGGCCCAAGCACCATCCTCACAGATGAAGAGGAGGATAAACTAGCCAGTTACCTAGTTCAAATGGCTGACATGGGGTTTGGTCTTAGTAGGGACACAGTTATGGAGATGGCTTTTACCATTGTGGAAAAAAGCCAGAGAAGGCACCCTTTTCGAGATGGCAAAGCTGGTCGTGCATGGTTCGAAGGATTTCGAAGACGCCACCCTAAACTAACTCTTCGCTCCCCACAGCCACTTTCATACTGCAGAGCACTTTGCGCCAATCAAGAGACCATTGATGAGTTTTTTGGAAAACTTGGGGCAGTGTATGGACGACTCAACCTGATTTCGAAACCGATGCTGATCTTCAACTCGGATGAGAGTGGCATAAGTGTGGTACACAAACCTGGGAAGGTGGTGGCAGAGCTTGGGCGCCGGAGAGGGGAAAGACACACACTGTGCTCGCTTGTGTTTCCGCCTCAGGATACGTTCTACCTCCCATGATGGTATATCCCCGAAAAAAGAAAGTACCTGATAATTTGAAAGAGGGAGCCGTTCCAGGCACACTATTCGCAAATAGTGAAAGTGGGTGGATTAACTCTGAACTATATTTTTCCTACAACATATTCCCCCAGTCAGACCAGTACTGCTGCTTCAGGATGGACATGTGTCTCATACCTCTATTGAATTAATCGAGCTAGCCCGTGCAAATAACATCCATCTTTTATGTCTACCTGCACATACCACTCATATATTGCAGCCACTGGACGTGGGGGTGTTTAAGTCATTTAAGAGCAACTTCTCTAAAGCTTGTAGCAAATACCTCGGTAGGCATCCTGGTAGAGTAATAACCCCTGACAAATTGGCATCACTTGTGGCAGAGGCTTGGCCAAACTCCTTCACAGCTGTTAATGTTATGAGTGGTTTCAAGAAATCTGGAGTATACCCTCTTAACCCTGGACAAGTAACAGATCGGCAGCTGGCTCCTTCCAAGGCCCTTCGTCCACAGCCAGAGAATACCGAAACAGCCCCAACCCCTGGTAGCCCTTTGTTCTCACCAGAACAGGAAGCTTTGTATCAGCGAAGATATGAAGAGCACTATGACATAAATGACCCCAGTTATGTTGCGTGGCTTAAGATTTACCACCCAGAAGCTGCTACTTCTACTATTGGAACATCATCATCGTCTGGGAAACGGGATTCTGTTAATTCTAACTCATCGGATGTTTTATCTGAAGTTCTTGTTCTCCCTGAGCCACAAGCAAAACCAACTAGAAAGAGGAAAACAGCTCTAGCAAAAAGAACAGTGTGCATTACGGATGATGATGTCTTTGAGAGTATGAGACTGAAAGAGATTGAAAAGAAGGAAGCTGAGCAAGCAAAGAAAACGAAGCAGCTGGAGAGAGAGCAGAAGAGAAAAGAGAAGGAGAAAGAGAAAAGAGAGAAAGAGGAGAGGAAGAAGGCAAAAGCTATAGAAAGAAAGAGGAAGGATCAGGAAACAGCTGGAAAGGATCAAACAGTAGAGGACCTATTTGCAGGGATGCAAATATCCGATGAAGAATCGAGTGATGATGACGCTGTGTGTCCAAAGTGTGGCCTGATGTATTCAGCTGACAATGGGGTTTGGATCTGCTGTGATGGATGTGACAGTTGGTATGATTTGAAATGCACAAACATACGAAGTAGAAGAAACGTTCCAGATATATTTTATTGTGAGAACTGTGTAGATTTTGTTGTACTTGACCAACAGATGTTGTCTCATATTTGGTACCTTGTCTCAAAATACCATCATGGACGAATGATATCCTTTTTGATTGTATTGGCAGTAATAATGATGAAGGTGGGGAGGAAAGTATACCAGTTTGTGAGTGGTATGGGGGTGCCTATGCATGAGAAAACTTAGGTCAGGAAACTGGCTTCCTTATAAGTTATGACCACAATTGCAATTGTGTCTCATAACTACCCCGCCTACCCTAATGGTCTAGCAGTTGTATCAGTGTTCTTACTATTATAACGTGACTACAGCAACTCACTTTGGGTCCGTCATAAAGTGTACTCCAAGTATTATAAGCGTCTAAGCAGAACAGCCTCACGAAAGTCGAGCTTGCTGTTCAGACACAATGAGTCAAAGACCTCGTGACGTAAATATTACATCCGGGATATCCAAGCGCGTACCCTTCCGGCTACGTTCAGAAAATGGCGTGGAACGGCAAGCGGCCACTGGAGAGCACTACTAAATCACTGCTGAACAGCTTTGAGTTCTTTGAAAGCGCTCTGGTTTGAGTGCACTACTCCGCCGAAAATGTCGCTTATTCGCGTGTGAATCATTGTAGTAGCTTTAGTCATTGTTGCTCTAGCCCGTCTGAATCAGAATCAGAATCAGAATCAGAAACAATATGAACAAATGCTGGTTTAGCGACTTGCCGATGTGGTACTTCATCGATACTCTCTACCTACTTTAACAGTCTTGTTAGTTGTGAAAGTACTCGATAATGACAGGTATGGCTCATTAAGGCTTTATACTATGGGTTTACCAGACTTATGAGCACATGATTTTGTACACATGATATGGGGCGGCCATTTTTTCCCCGTGCCATCCCTATATATGGAGTACTACCGTACTCCATGATTACCTGTTAGCACATGTCTTATGTCTTTATCTATGTAGATCGAATTTTTACAGTTACATGACATATCGTGGGTACCTACTGTAGAGAGAATCTAACTGACTAAGCAAGGATTTATGGCATTCACTTTGTTTCAAAATTCACTGCTAAATTTACCTATCGCTAGCGCTAGATCAGGACTATCGCTAGTGCTCAAGTTACCCATCGCTATCGCTAGATTCACTATCGCTAGCGCTAAAGTTATCACTCGCTAGTGCTAAAGTTGTCACAATCGCTAGTGCTAGTTGTCACAATCGCTATCGCTAAAGTTGACACAATCGCTAGCGCTGAAGTCGTCAATATCGCTAGCGCTAAAGTTATCGCTAGCGCTAGCGCTAAATTTGTCGCTATCGCTAGCACTAAATTTGTCGCTATTGCTAGCGCTAAAGTTGTCACTAGCCCTAAATTAAAGTGCTCATCAGTTGCGCTATAGTTACACATCGCTACCGCTAGATTATCGGACTATCGTTAGCGATAAAGTTGTTGCTAGGGCCATCGAGGGCGATAATCGCGGGAATCAATTATTGCTACACCATCGCACTGCTCCTACCCTTACTTGTGCAAGATGTACTGCACCATACTGCTCCTCCCCTCGTCATGGTCTGGCCTGGAGACTCTGACCCCAGCTGTGCTGTGATAGGGGGAGGAGCCAATATCTGCTAATGCGGAAATAGCTATTGAAAATAGATTTAGCACAGCAAGGATTTATGGCATTCACTTTGTTTCAAAATTCACTGCTAAATTTACCTATCACTAGCGCTAGATCAGGTGCATCTTGCTTTTGTAACACAATTAAGGTCTACACCTAGTAGTACCCGTGTAGTTTACGTCTGGGACTATGATGAAGCTATCAAATATGCTATACGTAGCCTATCTGACAGTCTGTGTACGGCAGTTTCTAAGGACTTTGATGCATTTGAGTTTCAGCATAGGCTCAGTCCCAGTATCCACTCCCAGCAATTTTTGCATGTAGTAAAAAAAGCGGGTATTTTTACTACATGTGAAAAAAAGCTGGTGGTGGAGACTGGGAACTAGGCTAGTTTTAGCAAGCAATTGCATTCAACTAATATGTTTATTCTGTTTAAGGTGACCCCTGACGTCATTCCTTTCCTTACCGATGAGAACCTGGAGAGGCTTGGGATTCAAACGATTGGTGAAAAAGCTCTACTGAAAGTCAAATGTAGTGGCACCTTGGAATCCAGTGTGAGTGTGTCCAGTAAGAGCTAATAGCATTACCTTAATTAAAGTAGTAATTGACAAGCAGCATTCAGGCCAGTACCTCCTGTTATGGGATGTTGACTCTGTTTAGCGTAAGGGTATAAAAACTGTCAAGTAACTATATCTAAATGTATGAGGCAACCTAGAAAAGTATGCAGCTGTAACACTGAATATTATTGAGCTGAGTGCTGATCTCTCTCATTTAGAAGATGTTAATAATGAAGTGTCCACAGTGTTTCATCGGCAAAGTCAGCCCAACAACCAGCCATCTGGAAGTGGAGCTGCGCATAAAGACCTTCTTTCTCGAGCAGATGAGTTGATTAAGAAACTTCAGAACAGGAAGTTTGGAAAGAGAGGTCGGCGTGTGCAGGTGAAGAAAGGAGCTGGGACAGTAGCTCCAAAGCGCCGTGCTCCAGAATATATCCAGAAGCGCCTTGTAGTTCTTCACTACCTCCGGAAGGAAGCTCAGGAAGTTGTGTCTCTCAGATGTTCCGACATTCTCATAGATGGCCTCATTTGTTTCGCCAGTGACGATGATGATGACTTACGTCAGAAGATTATTAATGTTGTTCGAAAGAAGGTACGTCCAGGATATAACTTTCAGGGAGCTGTCCAACAGGATTTCTCATTTGTTCGGGTTTCAAACAAGAAAGTGAGAGCGCTTGATGTTGGAGGATGCTGGGAGCTAAATGCTACTGGTGTGGCTAAAGCATTTCCCACTGGTGCCATATATGTACGGCTCACCAAAGACTTCAAGGTCAAGGTAAAATTAGTATTGCAACACGAGCTCTAGGTTTCCTAAGTAAACACATTAAAGTAATGAGTGGGCGAAGGATTAATTAAGCTTTGAAGTCCTCCCTGGATCAAAGAATACTCTGTGCTGTGAGTGATTCTGCAAAATTCTTCAAAATTGCAACATTGGGCCAGGCTTGTCATAGTAAACACACTAGAGTATGGGTGGGTGAATGATTAATTAGGCTTTGAGGCCATTCCCTGATTAAAGCGAATAGTGCCTTCCATATAAGGAACACTTTGAGCTCTGAGCATTGCAAATTCCTGTACACAGCTCTAGGTGACCTATGCCATTCTTTTAAGAGTGCATGCTAATTGCTTTTCAAACCCCTCCACTCTGGTAAAATATGTGTTGTGAGAAACACACGTCTTGGATAGCTATAATGTCTAGCCATTTTGTGGCATGGCCTCCATGAGATAGTATAATAATGCTACAGGGTACTGATGATATAAAGTGTTTGTACGCTGGTTATACTTATGCAGGACACAATTATTACAACCAGGTGTCAGCAGGATTGCATGGGAGAAATTTCGGATCAATCTAGTGATACTGACAGCATTATTGATCTCTCCAGGCAAGTACATAATCGTATTTATAACCTTGTATGGGTAGGGATGTAGCTACTAAGTAACTGTTTAGTACTAGGCATACATTTATGGGGTGAACATCGGGAGTTAAAGCATATGAGTTTGATGTTACCCTAAGCAGGTTGCACACTCATGCAGGTTTCACTTTAGCCTATGCAACACACAACATCCCACATAATGTCATGGAGACCCATTATAGCTAAAGCAAAAGTTTATGTGCATTTAGACCTGGGGATGAGGTGTGCCATGATCAATTTGTTTATTTAAGCTTGCTTCCCATGCAGTCCTTGTCATGGTGATTCCACTCAAGATAGCACCAGTCCCAGACCTCATGTTGCTGACACCTTTCCTCCTGAGCATACCACTTCCTCCCTCCCGCCGCTTCTCAGTGTGGAACATCACCAAAAAACACCTGAGAAGTCAGGCTATCGGTAAACATTTTACCTCATTGGGGATTGTATACACTTACAGGTCTAACTGTAGATCATGTTTCTGCTTGGGTTCTAATGGTGTAGTTAGGCAAAGCTTAGTTACTAAGTACCCAAGGACTAATTTGCTGAAGCACAACCTACTTATTGACTGAGGTGGGACTGAGGTCAATATGCTTAAGCCAATTAAGTCCCCAAGGAGGAAACCTTTCTACTAGAATTTGCTGTCAAAGGCTGTCTTTGTGATACCATTTTAGAGTACTCTTTTGTTTTGTCTATATAGTGATTATTGCTCCCTATTGGCCACCTTACCAAATGATCATGAAATGAGCGATGTCGAGGCAGAAGAGGAATGTGATCATGATGTGCAGCATGCTATTCTGTTATCCCTTGAAAACACCACTGATAGGTACTTAGTGACGTGCATGCACAATAATCAATCCACCTCCTTCCTTTTTTGCCAAAAAACCATGTATTGTACCACAGCAGCCATATAATTCAAAGGCACAGCTGCATTGTTACGCCTGCTGATCAAAATTGCAAGCTCAGCCATATACTAGGTGGCAAAAACTCCAAGTTTGGTCAGCCATACACTACATTGCTGTGGTTGTTGTGGAACAAATAGTTGCTGTGGTACAAACTGGTTATACCACTCCCACTCAGGAGTTTAGCGCATATACACTACTCGGGCTTCGCCCTTGTAGCGTATATGCACTATAATCTCATAGCTATTGTAGAGCTAATGGTAAACTCCTATTTGAAGCAATGAAATTATTTTGATATTTCACTCTTGATATTTCACTGTTGCTATGTGGAATTTCACTGTTGCTATGTGATATTTCACTGTTGCTATGTGAAATTTCACTGTTGCTATATGAAATTTCACTGTTGCTATGTGAAATTTCACTGTTGTTGGGAGCTATAAGATTAACATGTGATAGCATGGTTTGGAGTGAAATTTGGGATAAATCATACTCGTAATGTACCTAGGATTATCCGGATGAAGTGCTGTCATTACTACTGCGACAAGATAAGCCATTGACAGCAGAATACCTCCAGGATCTGTATACCCCCGTGTATTCTGAGGCTGGAAGTAACAGACGAAGGGCAGAAGAATCGGTAGTTTTCTTCTGGCTTCGATACATTCAAGATACTGCAGGTATGTATTAGACCTATCCACTTCAGAGTTGTGGTATTATATTCATAATCCAATGTCTATAATAACTACAACAGAATTGCTCTATAACAAGTGTAAGTATTAATTTGATATACTACAGGTATTGACCAATAGGATTAGTATTATCGACCTTCCTCGACAAAAATTCGATATACAAACGTGATTTGTCGACGGTTGCTATGCCTACGTTGCTAGGCTTTAGCTTTTGACCTTCATTTTACCGTTCCAAAGCGTTAGAAATGGGAGGACAGAGGCTTTCCGATTTTTTCTGCCCATCTATCGTCGACTTCATCGAGCCCAACGCCGAAGAAGTAGAGGCAGACTTCGATGAGTTACTCAGGAACCTCGATAGCGACATTCAGCTGGACGGCCCTGATGTGGTTCCAGTACTGGATCCCAGCGCCTTGGCCACGCCTCTCAATATCGACACTCCCACCTGCGCACGCCCCATTCAGACCGCTACCAGCTCCACCCATACCTTTGCTGTCGCAACAGGTAGCGACTTACAACGATTCAGGGATAAGAACAAGAATCAAAATACAATGAAGACCACCGTTACGTGGGTGAACAGATTCGAGACGTGGAGAAAGGTGAGAGAAATTCCCCATAAGCTGGAGCACATCCCAGAGAGAGAGTTGGATAACGTCCTGCAGCGTTTTTTTGCCGAACTTCGAAAGGGAGATGGAGGAGAGTACGAGCCAGAGAGTCTTCGAACAATGTTAGCATCATTGGACCGTTTTCTGCGTGAAGAGGGACGACCGTATAGCATTCTCAAGGACAAGGAATTTGAAGGCTGCAGGAAGGTTCTCAATGGAAAAGCCATAGAACTTAGGGAGAATGGAATGGGAAAGCGAAAGAACAGATCAGATCCACTGAGTGAGCAAGAGGAGGAGCAGCTTTGGCAGAGGAGAGTACTTGGAGGTTGCAATCCCAAGAGCCTCAACCATACTGTCTTTCTTATCAGTCAGCAGTTTGGCACCAGAGGATGCCAGGAACATCATCAGCTTCGACTGGAGGATCTCAAGTTCGTCTGTGACCCAACTGGCAAGACCATTTCTGTTGAGTGGGTGGAAGGTCTGACTAAAACCAGACAGGGAGGACTTAGCAAAATTGAACGGCGACTACCTCAGAAAATGTTTGCTCAAGGGGGTGACCATTGTCCAGTGAAATTTATGGAGTTGTTGATTTCCAAGCGGCCACAGAAGTTGAGAAAAACCGGTCCCCTCTATCTAAGGCCCCTTGAACAACCTCGGGAAGATGTCTGGTATTCATCACAGCCAGTTGGGGTACGGACAATTGACACATATATGAAGGAGATGGCTAAACTGGGAAAGTTGGACAGTACAAACAAGAAGTTTACCAATCACAGCATCAGAAAAACAACTGTCCGTAAGCTCCAGAAGGCTGGGATTGCAGCCATAACTGGACATCGAAATGAGCAGAGCTTGAGAGATTATGCTGATGCTGACCCCGATGACCATAGGGCAATCAGTGCGATCCTTAGCAATCCTTATCCACTCCAAACCCGGACAAACTCTAATTCGCTACCTTATCAATGCCTACCAACCAAGCCAAAGCTGCCTGTTGTGGTTCCTTCCACCTCTTTTGCCGCATCTACTGTACTGTGTATTTTGGTGGTAGCAGTATGTCATGCACACAGGTGAATCCACATACAACCACTCCTCCCCCTAGGAAAAAATGTCGAGTGATAATAGACTCTGATTCAGATGAAGATTAACTGTATATTCTCTCTGTATTGTTATTATGCATAAACTAATGTAATATATGTATAACTTTTACTGTAGTATGGAAAAGACTACAAGTTGTGGTAGGATATTTTTGGATTAATTTGTGATAGGATGGTTTTCTGTGGTATTTGGGATTAATAGCACTCGCAATGCAGTCAGGAAGGGAAATAGCACTCGGCTTCGCCTCGCGCTATTATTCCCTTCCTGCCTGCATTACTCGCGCTATTAATCCCAAATACCACAGAAAACCATCCTATTACATATACAAATAGAAGTGTTGCCCCAAGCGAATAAAGCCTCCATTCTTTTTGTCATTCATAATTCATTATTGGAAGAATAATTCCTGTAAATGCCCCATGTAGATGGGGGGGGGGGAAGCCTAAGGATAAGACTAAGGTGTAGGAGTACACTATTTCCTGCCCATGGAACAAAGTGCGGGGGGCGGAAAGAGTGTATGGGTACACTTTTTCTTCCCTATGTAACTTAATGAAGGCAATATTTAGTGTCGGTGTATGTAAATGGCCAATTATTATGTGTAAGCAGGGCCCCACACACACACACCCTTCCCTTAGGGATTCCCTGGTAAGGAACAGCTGAAATTCTAAGGTTCTGGTCATATGCAATTTCCAGTATTTAATTTTTGGGTTTGCCCTTTAATTACCCTTTACTTATCTTTTGTGGAGCTGTTTTCATGACACCTGCATCTACATTTCTGTTATGCAGATGGCCAGACAGGCGTCTCCCTTGCCAACATTTTAATGTTCTCAACTGGGTCTGATGTGGAGCCGGCAATGGGTTTTAGTGGTAAAATCAGTTTCCTTGTCTTGTTTCTTGTTTTTCACCATTAGTTGTTTCCACAACACAAGTTCTTATTGTTCTTATGTGTTCTTATGTGATCTTTGCATGACGTGTGCATGAATGCATGCGAATAATATTATCACGTAATTATATCTGGTCTCCTGACTTATGTGCATACCTGTAAAACAGACGTGGAACCACATAATACTACAGATTGCAGGCATGCATCTACTGAAGCCATGAAGTGAACATCACTACCTGAGAGATTGATACTTTGCTACTGGAACCCTGGTGATGCCAGTATATAACAGGTTTCTCCCATTCATGAAATGGTCAACACTGAATACATTCTTGTGGACTAGAGCCTGTACTGCACTACTAATAGCCTACCTACTTGTAACTATATATACTAGATAGTATACTAGCTATATGGAGTTGGCTTTAGTAAAGTAAAAGCATTGCATGTTTCAGTCATGTACCATTTGATATTATTACTACCAGCATTTGCAGCACTTATGTGAATATCAAGGACATAATGCATGAATGATGTGTCTCAAAATAATGTAATGGTCCACACCATAGCAGCTACTATGAGATAGAGGATTCATGTGATCTCTAATAAAATCTAATTGATTGTCAGAAAGGTTTACACTTGTTTCCGGTACTTCCACATTACCACAATCAAACTGATTACTTGGTGGTCCTAAAGGATCAATGCCATAATCACTTAAGCCTTCAAGAACTGCATTATGATCTGGTGCATGGGGATCTGCAACATCATACATACCGTCTTGCCAGATTTCTAAAGGAGAACGGTTGTGTTCTGTTCTCATCGGATGATGATTCCATGCATGCCAAAATTCTTGAAGCTGCTGATTAATGCGAGGGAGGAAAATGTAGCGTATACAAAAGAGGTCCCTGTCATCAAGAGGGTCGAGTATACCGTAGTCTTCCATATCATAGAAGATAGAATAATATAAGTGACCCACACAGGCAAATGTGTCACGCCAAAGTCTTTCAATTCATTGATTGTGGACACTAGCACCACCGAGATGGCTTCCTCTTCCTGTACCACGATGAGTAATCATTGCTCTTGCCACTTCAATATTCTCCATTCCCAGATCTGAACGTACTCGAGAAGGCCACCCATATTGCCTTACAGCATACAGGAAAAGTTCCAGGACAGTGTCTGCACGATTATTAGTTGAGCATTTTAGATACACAATTGACCTAGAAAATCCGTCCACACCACCATGAATTACCATACGCCACCGAATCAGACAATGCAGTCCATCAATGTGCCACAGTGAGTTAGGAGCAGGTACAGAGTACTGCCTTCTCACTGTTGTGGTGAGCTGCCTCAGTAACATGCCAACTGGAGATACGCGAACAAGTGAGTTTCGGATTCTATTTCGTGTCAAGAAAATGTTAGCTGATCTCAAATAACCAGTCATCATCACTATGCCTGCATTTGGAAAACGGTTAAGCAGTCCTTCAAGTATACTATCCAATGTTGAATCATCTATAGTTGTAAACCTTTGTACGTACAACCCAAGTTCAGACAGCCTACACCACAGGGTTGTTCGTGATATCCCTAAGGTGGATGAAATACTAGTTAAGGGAATTCCAAGCTCCACTAGCCTCTCAACTTGAGTTACGTCGACCTCCACACGAGGCCTTCCAGCTCCAGGGGAACCCAATAGGCAATTACTAGCACGCTGAAGTGTGTTTAGCCTCTCTTCAAAGCCTACCAACAATAAATCGATTAGTGTGTAGAGGTACAGCCACTCCGCAACTGGTTCAGCATCCTGACGGAGTACACTAACGTAGACACTAATCAGAAGCAGGCTGGCTGTCAACTTCATGGTGGCCCAAAATAAACTGTCTTCATCACCTCGACACAGTCTACAATAGTTCAGTGATTGTTCAATCCAGTTGCACAACCCGTCAGCCATCTTCGAATTCTTATTGCAGCACACCAAACACAAATTATGAAGGGTGGAGCTTAAGGTCTCGGTCCGGTAGAAGGCAGTGATGAAGTTAGAACAACTTATCAAACACTAGCAATGGGTAACTTTAACGCTAGCGATAGTGCACTCTCGTTTAGAGCTAGCCATAGTTACGGCTAAGTAACAATTTTAGCGCTAGCGATAGTAACGACTTTAGCACTAGCGATAGGGACAACTTTAGCGCTAGTGATAGGGACAACTTTAGCGCTAGCGATAGTGACAACATTAGCGCTAGCGATAGTAACAACTTTAGCGCTAGCGATAGAGACAACTTTAGCGCTATCGATAGGGACAACTTTATCGATACAGGGTATTTCGGAATCCTTGCAACACTACACCAAAATGCATAAAGCAAAATATGCAGACCATTCCTTATATGGAGCGCAGCCACGACTGCTGCATGTTCTACTAATTACATTATTTACTACTGCACATGCTGCTAATTACTACTGCACGTGCTGCTAATTACATTATCAGTTGGCGCGTAGTCAGTGTCTGTACGTACTGCTGTGTTTGGCTAGCCTGTTTGTTGGCGTTGAAAATTTGAAAATGGCTTTTCCACGGTTTGCTGAGACTAGTACTTACCATCAGCCCTTCCAACAGTATGGAATGGAAGCTGGACAGTCTGGTTGGCTGCCTGTATGGCCTGGACTGGCACAATCTCCTGCTAACTCTTCAACTTCCCAGCAACTTGGGCCCGATCCCTATCAACCTGAACCCAAGTATTCTTACTACGTACGGATGTTCAATCCAAAGAGGAAGAGCGAGTTCATATTTCGAATGTGGCATGCTGTAACTCATCATTTCAACTCACCTGCTGCCTTGAAGCTGAAGTTAATGGATTGTTTCCCTGCTGATGTCCCCAGTACAGCAACCTTTCAGATTGGATATTTCGAGCCTCCAAGCAACGTCAAAAGATGGATTGTAGAAGAAAGAGATCTTCAAACGATGTATTCACATTATGACCCAGGTTCTAAGATCAATTTGTGGTGTGAAGCAAAAGCAAAACTTGAAGTCAAGGAAACTGACGAGAATGACGTGCCCCCTGTGTCAAAGAAGAAAATATCACGTGAGGCAGTTGACGATGAAGTAGATACAATCTTCCAGAATCTCCGAGAGAAACATCCAAAAATGGAAGCACCAAAACTACGTCTGTGGGCTAAACTTATCCAAACTCATCGTCATGAAAGCTATGATGATCCACCACAAATCCCACTCATCACAGGCTCAACTACAGCTTCTAAACCTAAGCGTGAAAGTATTGGTGAGGCTCTTACTGGAGCAGCTGTAGCCCTTGCTAAAGCTTTGCAACCATCTACTAAGAACAGTAACCCACCTGTTAGAGCCACTCAGGCCAGCGATGATGTAATGAAGAAAATATCTCCACTAAAGGTTACAGTAATAAGGCGTAGCTGTTTGGAAGATTTGAAGAAACTTAAAGAACTATTCGAAGATGGGGTCCTCACAGAAACAGAGTTCACGGAAGAGAAGCAACACATCCTCGCTACTTTAAAAGGCATTAAGAAGTAAGCTATGCTACATGGATAAATAGCCGGACTTCATTATTTATTGCTTTCACTAGCCCTGTGGCAGATGATCACTTCATACATATTGACATCATATTCTTTTGTGCAAGTGCAAAGACTTATAATTATGCAAACAATGTCATAAACTTTTCTTGATATTCAAATATGTAATTTCATTCGTATCCACAGTGTGCAATCCAAGCTTGACAATCAGCAGGGGTAATACTGTTAAAGGCAGCTAGTACTGCTGTTTCGATGTCAAAATCCTTCCAGGCATCTTCATTAGCCTTTAAATCTGACTTAACTTTAGAAAATGACTCTTCAATTGCGTTTAAATCAGGGCTATAGGGTGGAAGAAACTGTACAAGTGCACCAGTTTGCTGGATTGTGTCCACTACTCCATCTACATGGTGAATCGAAGCATTGTCCAGTATAACTACACTGTGGGCATTAACTCCATTGAATGGTCGAAGATGAGGTACTAATGCATTCTCTGCATAATGCTTAAACTTATCAGCCGTTACACTCCCAATGACGGGGTAGCAGTCTAAAAGCCCAGCACATGATATCCCTGCAATAGCAGAGATTCGTTCACCTCGTACTAGCAGCTTCCTTGAGAAAGCAGGCTTTCCCCGTAAGCTGTAGGCAAATTTTCGCATTGTATCTCTCTTATCTGACCCCATCTCGTCAACAAAACACCTGGGTGGCCCTTATAAACACTCATGTCCATTAAGTACTCAGCCCTCAAACTATCACTTCTTTGCTGGGCAGCAATGACCATCTTTTGTCTGGTAAAGCCGGACTCATGCAAAAACTTGCAAATAGTGCTGATCTCTACCTCTGTTCCAGTTTCTTCCACCAGCAGCCTTTTGATTTCACGTAAGTATATTCCAGGCTTCTCTAGAACCACAGCTAGGATTGTTAGCTTATCAACTTCCGTAAGCTTTTTTGTGCCTACATTTTCTGGATGCTTCCGCTTTGATACACCCCCTGTCTCATCGAACAAAGCAATGGTTCTGCACACTGTGGATGGATCTACGTTAACTGCTTTAGCAATCTCCCTGTAGGACATCCCTAGAGCCTTGGCTTGGTAAATCATCCGCCACCTCAGGTCCTCTGAATATGCAGTAGTGCGCTTTGTTTCACAAGAATAAGACGTGGCCATTTTTCGCAGCTGTCACAAGCACTGAACTCTGGCCTTTAATTAAATTTCACACTATCAAATTTGACCACCTAATTGATTGGCCTCTTAAACGCAACCAGCTGTGTCTGTTGCAAGGGTTCCTAAAAGCCCTGTAGCGATAGTAACAGCATTAGCGCTAGCGATAGCGATAACTTTAGCGCTAGCGATAGTGACAACATTATCGCTAGCGATAGGGATAACTTTAGCGCTAGTGATAGTAACAACTTTAGCGCTAGCGATAGTAACAACATTAGCGCTAGCGATGGGTAACTTTAGCGCTAGCGATAGAGACAACTTAGCGCTAGCGATGGGTTACTTTAACAGTGAATTTTGAAAGTGAATGCCATAAGGATTCTCCCAACTGCTGAGTTTACAGCACCACGCTCACGCATTTTATGCAACATATCAATCTAAATGAGGAGTTTCTCTTGATAATCTATCCTTCGTCCAGGAGAGATACCCACACGTATACATGACTGTGTTGGAGTCTCCTTTGGTTGGAATGCTATTGGCATCGACTCCTTTAGTTGTAGTATCAGTCTTCTGTGTGTCTGGGTGAGTAAAAGCTGATGGTACTGTGTTAGCCATGTGAGTGAACGCCGAGGCCATTGCATTCACAGAATTTTTGCTTTTTCTTCCGGTCTTCAATTTCTCAGTACCCCAGATTGTCCCAGAAGGTGACACCTCTTTACTTTCATGCTTGCCTGAATCCAGTGCTTCAGCCCACTACTTATATTGTACTTTATTATACTTTTCTTTGTGTTCCTCTCTAAGTTCATTCACCAAAGCATCAACTATGCTCGCACCGTGTAGAAAAGCAGGGAGGGAGCCTGGTATATTTCATCACGTGCTACGTGACGTAGGGTGCGTGGTTTGGTGCGTGGTTTTGTTAAGCGAATTACGTGTCACGCTTATCGTTGTGGATGTGGTTCGAGCAGTGAGTCGATAAACTGTAGAGCGATCGTGACTAACTTAGTAAGCAGCAACAACCAAACAGCTGCAGATTGAAGATACAGTAGTCGATTGGATGTGAGAACGGACATCGTGTAGTAACTAAACACCTGACCTCAGTTGTTGTATTAGACTCAGACATAGATTATAGAGTAGGCTCAGACTACGGTATTCAAAAACTTAGTTTGTCCATTCTCACATCCACTGGACCACTGCATCTTCACTGGACCACTGCATCTTCAATTTGCAGCTGTTTCTTTGGTCTGTTACTGTTTAGTCGCGATCGCTCTACACTGCCACTCTACATAGCCGCACAACGGAAAACGTCACACGTAATTCAATTAACAAAACCACGCACCCTACATCACGTGGCATGTGATGAAATATACCAGGCTCCCTCCCTGCTTTTTTACATGGTGTGACAAAAGCTGTCCCAAAGGCGGCTTTCCCTCCATCCGCCATAACGAGGTTCGTGACACGGTGGGCGGTTGGCTGTTTGAGGTGTGCAGCGATGTCTGCATTGAGCCTACCCTGCAGCCACTCTCGGGTGAAACCCTCACCGGTGCCTCTGCAATAACGGAAGATGGAGCCAGGCTCGACATGCGGCAAATGGCTTCTGGGGTGGTCGATATGAGAAAACCTACCTTGACGTGCGTGTATTCAACCCTCTTGCCCCTTCCAACCGCCAACAAACCCTTGCATCCACTTACAGAAAACATGAGAGGGTAAAGATCAGAGCATATGAACAGCGCATATGGGAGGTGGAACATGGTTCCTTTACCCCACTGGTTATGTTGCTCTCTTGGGGTTGTGGGAACGCCGCAAGCACATTCTACAAGAGACTGGCACGATGCTCGCTGAGAAATGGGACCAGCCATATAGCACCACGTTAGCTTGGATGAGGTGCAAGCTCTCCTTTGCACTCCTGCGTTCCTTCATCCAGTGCATTCGCGGGGCATGCTCTGCTGGTGGCTGAGCCGTTCAACAGTCCGTCCTTCCAGCTGACCTGGTGGTGGCTGAGTCAAACATATTCTGAACTAGTACTTGAACCCCTCAATCTATCTTTTTTTTTTTTTGTTTTTGCTGTTTCAGCCATATTTGTTTTCATTCGCACGCGTTTATGTATGTGACATCATTTGCTTATGTGTTTATTGAATATGGCAAAAGAAAAACTGGGGAGTGGAGCCTGGGAACGAGGCTAAGAGGTAAATGCAGATACATCTTTCTTGACTTAGTCAAATACAGTGCTGCTAGGCTTCAACTTTGACAAAGATTTTGTCATGTGGTCCTCCCAGGCAATGCTGCTACCAAGGCAGGTGTCATTAAGGCGATCAACAGCTGCCAAGACTTTAGGCTGAGCATAAAGGGGTGAGATGTCAGGGTACTGAAGGGTCTTATTCAGCTGGCGGAGTACTATCAGAATGTCAGCCAGTACATTCAATGTCAGGGAAAATCTACAAGTATAGTGAGTAGTAATAATAATAATATACTCATGTTGCTGCCGTAGCGCTTACGCCATTGACCATGCACCCACAGACGCAGGCGGAGCTTGTAAGACCTCCAGTCAGAGGACAAGAGCAAGAACAACCAGAGACCACACAATCCTGATCACCATACAATTCCTTCTTCCTAGTCTCCCATATCAGTAATACAAAGCTCTTAACTAGCTTTAATAATGCTTTAAAATCATCCCTGTTCCAATTCTCAAACCCTAAAATAAAACTTGCCTTATTAAAATTATCAAGTGTACTAAACTCCCCAAACCTCCCCCCCCAATAGATTTTCTAATTCAACCATGAAATTATTTCTAATGCTGTCATATGCTGGACACTCCCAGAGAACATGTACCACACTCTCACATTCACCCCTGCATAACGTACCTGACCGAAACTTAAACAATAATCTTGTACCCGGATCACCTACCCCCTGCAAATAAATTCTTGAATTCTATTTCCTTACAGAAAGACTTGTACAGATTCAACTTAACTTTAGTATTCAAGCTGTCATTAAAGTCCTTGTATTCTCTATCCCTCAACGCTTCGTCTACCGTATCTAAAAACAAATTAATATTATCTGCAGCTAATACCTCTTGGCTATCTAAATCTAACTGCAGCAGCAATTCATTAATTACTTTCATCCAAGTTTTCCTCTGCCTACCTCTACATGGTTTCACTTCCCACTCAGCATCTAATAGTACTCTAGGATACCGCTCATTATCAAACTTATTGACTTTATACCACCACTTAAGTTTGCTTCTATCCCTCCTCCCTTTCAAGGACTCTAACCCCATATCTCCCCTTACCGCTTCATTACACGTTTTGGAAGAGCAGCCAAGTATCTTCTTAGCTGCTCCTAGCTGAATGGATTCTAAGGAAGCTGCCTGCCGTTTATTACAAGCCCACACTTCACTACCGTATTCTAAAGTAGGACGAAGTACTGAAACTAACAATAATCTCCTTGCAACGGTACTGATATTCCTATTACTTACAAACCGGTGCAAACGATTAAGCTTTTTCTTCCCATTATCAATTACCTTCTGTACATGACTATCCCATGACCCATTCTCAGCAAATTCAATCCCCAAGTAACAGTAACTTACAACCCTTGGAATTACTTTATCTCCCCACTTCCACGCACACATATCTGTAATAGCCACCTAGTAGTAAATGATAAGTGACTGTATCACTGTTTATGGAGTATAGACTTGGTCTATAGTATAATTCACCTGGCATCAGTGAGAGCCTTGTAAATGCCATGGGCTCCAGGATCATCATGAATGTCTGCTGTTTCTCCAAAATATACTTCAAGTGCCTCATGACATCGAACAACAGTAGTAACCACATCAGCTTGACTAAGCCAGTATACCTCATGGATAGCTTTCATCCGAATGGAGTTCCCTAGTATTTGATGTATGTCAGAAAGCCGGCTTAGCCTCACAGAAGACCTGTGGTACATAGTAATTATAGCCTTATGTTATATACAGTAAATTATAGTATCTGGAAACGTACCTTGCAAAGAAGGATATGCAAAAGATATTGCTTTTACGATTCCCTCCACTCTTCTCAGATATGGTACTTTGGGATAAGCCCTACAACAAGGGCGTCCCTATGTGCCACACAGTTCTGTGCAATTAAGGCTGTACATCTAAACCTGCTTTCTCTAATGTTTTCCAGATAGTATCATGCACAGCCTCTGCATTACTCATGTAGACCCGCCAGTTGCAAGTAGTAGGTTTTGACTGATCTCCGTAACTGAAAATGTATGACTGTATTACATTACATCTCGTTTAATAACTTAAGGTAGGAAGGGAAGTTTTACCCAATCTTTCCTTTTCCACTGAAAAGTATTCACCAATAACAACTTGCAAAGTTATTTCAAATTCCAGAATAACAAGAGTGCGGGGCTGATTTCGGCGGAGTTGCATCATGTCAAAGTTTCGCGCGGTACCATGTTTGAGTAAAAATATTGCAACATGTGCAAGTACCAGAACGACCATTTTTATTGCTACGCGAAGTTTTTTACGCCGAAAAGAAAACTACGGATGCTTTTTGCGTAAAAATGTATTACGCGTATACAATGGAATGCGACATTTGCGTTTTTGTGCGTTTTCGTTTGTTTTGCACCGCTCACGCTGTGAACGACTAAAAAATAAAATCATCCGTAATTTTTTCAGTTATCAGTCCAAAGTCTCCATGCAGGTTTCAGCAGTTTCATAACTATCACCGATGTAATATTTTACTAAACTGATCGCAAGGCCAAAAAAAGCGATCACGTGAACGTGGTGACGTTTTTGACGTCATCCTAATAAATGAATAACGTTATAGAAAGAACGGAATGGAGTGGCAGTTGCTGGAGACAAGGTTCCATACCTGGGCACGTGCTTTGGTTTTTGCTCCTCCCCCTCTTGAGTGGGAGGAGCCAAAGTCTGGGCACGAGATAGTCTCGTGGGCAGGAGTCTGGGCACGAGACTCTGGAACAGACCTCAGAAGAATGGACAGTGTACGTTTACGAAAACAAAGACGTCTCCGTCCAAGCAAGAAAGCCAGAAGGATGGGGACTCTTTCTGGAAAGAGGTGGGCGCAAGCTCTGGGGTCTAGCGGCGATGGCAACGTGGGTTCTAATGTAGGGGGGAGTACGGATTTACCCGGGCCCAGTGGCATGAGCCGCGATGGTAGGGGTACTGCTCAGCCAGAACCTCAGGGAAGCAGCAGTGATAGTGAACGTGATGAAATGCCAAACGTTAGCTCACCTGCTCCCAGTGGCATGAGTCACGATGACAGTAGTGGGCCTGGTCAACTGGGGCCACGGGAAGGAACAAGTGGTGATGAAACTTCTCGTACTGGTAGTGGTTCAGAGTTCTGCCCAACCCCAGTGAAGAAGTTGTGTGTTAGGCCAGTTGATCTGGGTAACAAGCTGTTTGTGTGCCAGACCTCCCAATTCCAGTCATTCATTGATCAGATGAATGCCACCTCAGTTTGTGCAACACCTCGTTGCATAGGGAAACTTGTCCCAGTTAGCATGAGGGTGTTTGGACTGGGAGGGGCTCTTGTAATCCGATTTGCCTGCACGGGGTGTGCTGATAGAACGCTGACCTTCCGTACCTCCGCCAACGTTGCACTGTCAAAACAGACTGTGGTGAGCCTTGCGTTACAAGTTGCGTTTGTAGCTGCAGGTTGTGCCCACGCCCAGTATGGTAAAGTGCTAAAGCAGAACTTGGGAATGTCAGCAGTAGATATGGCAACTTTCTTCGACACGATCAAGCTGCTGCATCCAGTGGTGCACAAAATGCTGAGTGAGATGTGTGAAGAGGCAAAGGCAGAAATGAAGGCACTAGATCCCACAGCTTTAGGCAGCTGGCAGCGAGCCATTACCACGTCAGATGGTGTATGGCTTACTAGGAAGTTCAGCCAGAATGCCTCGTTTACAGTGCGAAATTATATGAACAACTCACTCCTCTACTTTGTCCACCTGTGCATGCGAGGTAAGGACGATGTATTAGGAGGTGAGTTGTTCAAGGGAACGTCCAAGAGTGCGGAAGGTCATGCAGCCAGCAGGGCCTTTGGAAAGGCTAAAGAGGAGGGGTTGCATATTGAGGTCCAGTGGCAGGATGGTGACTCCTCATCTGCCAATGCATTCAGGGAACATTACCCTGACAAAAGCAGATCAAAGGTAATGCTGTGTGGAGGCCACTCTACTAGGGCCCACAATAAGCAGATGGGTGAGCTTGCGAAGCAGAAATGCTTCTCCGCAACCATCCAAGATCGTTACAGGGAGAAGTTTCCTGAGGTGGACACTGTCAAGTGTCACTGCCCAAAAAGGCATCACAAAAAGTGTGGGTGCATGTCCAAAGCCTTTATAAAGGGAGCCCGGACAAACTTCTATTACTGCTTACTGCAAGCAGGAACTGATCCCCAGGAACTGGCCTCCCGTCTGCGCATACTGGGCCGTTACCATGCCCGTGATATCCACTCATGGGATGAGGAGGGTGGGGGGCAGTGTGGCTTCCACCAGCTTCGTAATTGCACGTGTGGTAACTGTGATGAGGATGGTAATTGCATGTGTGGTAACTGTGACGAGGACAGTGAAGCCCACTGTAAGTGCCCAGTATACCACACCAAGAACATACTCACCTGTCCCTTCCATGCCCTGGCCTATGAAATAGAATGCCACAACAGAGCTTCCCAGGCTGTTGATATAATTCACGAAGGGCTGGGTAAGGGTCATTCGAACTACCCAGAGGCGTCCCACAACGTACTTATACGGTATAGATCCAAGGACAAACACCTCCAGAACATACACTATATGTTGTCCACAAACATGGGCCTTCTACAAGCCAATATGACCTGGCTTGGTAAGAAGCGGGGGATGTCATACCACTGGCTCCTTGACCTCTACAAACGCCTCAAGCTGCCAATCCTCGATGGAATGGCAGAAGCGCTTCAAAAGGCCAATGAAATCCGGGCTAAAAACCTGGATCAAAAACAAACTGACGAAAGCCGGAAAAAGAGATCAAGCTGGAAGCAGCAAAGGGTCGAGGAAGGTGAGCTGAGGAAGCGTTGGTGCCGTAGCCAACGCATTCAGCATACCTATGGCTCTGATGAGGATGACGAGGATGAGGAGCCAGTTGGTGGAGACCCCAAGGCCAGGTCTGCATGTGTGACCAGTAAGCCTGGCCGACCCAAGAAGGTAGCTGTCCCAACAGCTACTACCTCTGGCAAGCACAGGATTAGGGATATGTGTAAGTGTGGGCAAACTGACCACAAGAATACTAGCCACCGCAATTGCCCGTTGAACAAGCGCAGGCAGGAAGCTCTCACTGACCCTGAGAATGTCAGCCGTCCACAGAAGAAGGGCAGGCAAGTGCCTCTCAGTGCCCCCAGTAGCAGTAGCGATAGCAGTAGCACGGTAGCAGTGATGGCACTAGCAGTGATGAGAGCTTCAGCGAAGAAGAGCTTGTGTGCATATGTGGCTCTAATAGAACTAGTCACAAACGTGTTTGTCCACTAAATCCCAGATACCGTGCTGTATGAGGCTTCTTTCTGGGAGGTGAATGGACCCCTTATCTGTACAGACTCTGCTCCACTCCTGCTACACGTTGCCATTGCCACAGACCCCATCTTGTTAGGTCCGCCGTTGCATTTGCTGCATCCATGCACAACTATACACCATGCCTCAGACAATCCACATCCACACCGTGCCTCACAAACACACGCCCCTCACATACCACATGCACTACGTATACTACATATCACATGTGCACCATGCCTCACACAGAAAATGATGTTTTTAGCCTATTCCGCACAATAGTTCATTTGTAGACTGTAATGATGGGGTTGAATATCCCCCTGATTATATGGATAGAGCCATGGTTCCCCCTACTTATATTGCTGCATCTGCTGGGGTTGAATGCTCTCCTTGGTTATAGTAGACAGTTAGTATACTCAAAGGAAATTGACACATCCTGGTAGATGTCTCAGGTGAAGGTCTGGTCGTACATAGTAGATGTCCCAGTTGACCTTCCTGGTTGTAGATATCCCAGGTGACCTTCCTGGTTGTACATGTTAGATGTCCCAGGTGAAGGTCTATTGTAGAGTAGCTTGCTCCGCTCCCTAGATAACAGGGAGTGTTGAGAGGGTGGAAGGGTGGGAGGGCATCGTTCAGTGTCGCCTCCTCGATGATGGTGATGCCCGGGATCCTACTTCTTGTAGTTGTATATGGACACAATTAGTCAACCTGTGTCTAGGAGTAGGGTGCAGAGAACACTGCATTTTGATGTCGTAAATTAGGTACGCATATTAGTTAATGAAGGTTGTGATGAATATGGTATTATTGTAATACTACCTTTTACCTGGGCAACAGTGTGTGCTGCCGAGGTGTTGTGTCCTCTGTCTGTCGTGGCTCCCCTTTTGGTAAAGAGACCATGCTCGGCGTGTCTGGTGACGAGCAAAACTGCTGCTGTCCATGTTTGGTGACAGCACCATACCATGACCTCACTTTACACCAGCAATCAATCACGCAGTAGATCTGACGTCAGCGCAACGGCGGGCTGCAACGTACTCCGGGGTCCTCGTCCCGCAGCCTGGGATCAGGAAGCCTTCCCTTATATACAAGTGAAGGCCTCCCTGATGCTGACTGGAGTACAAAATGTAAAATTTTACAAACATGCACCTCCATTCATGGCCACATGTAATTACATGCACCAGCTATATAGCTATGGCAATATGCTAATGGAATTCATAGTGGCTACCCCCTTGAGAATTCAGCTGGGTCCTCAAATTCTTTACTGTCTAAACAAGCAGCTCTGTGTTAGTATCTCAAAGCTGATAAACAACAGCCTGGTAAGGACATACAGGCTGATATAATGCATTGCACACCCACGATCACCTCCGCCCATTCTGTACGTGTCCTTCGAATTTTCGGCTGCTAAGCAACAACTAACAAGTATGTATGTATGTATGTATGTATGTGTGTATGTACATTCATGCATGCATGCATGAATGCACGTATGTATGTGTACAGATGCATACAGCATAATGATAATTATCATAGCTGGCTTCTATACATTCTAAGCATGAAGAACTACAGATAGTCAACAAAATATCATGCAATCTCACCCAATACTAATAATTTTCCTACTCTTCTACACAATCTTTCTACTCAATCACTGCTCTGAATCACTTCATTATCTGCTCACCTATTCCTCTACACACCCAATAATACTTTATACTCGGGAGTGCGGTTCGCTCGTATATATTCAACATAACTTATACATTATTCAAAAACTGTTGCTAGGGCTACACTCTAAATAACTTAGATACCTCAACCAATGGGATCTAGGGCTTTAGAAACCCTCGGGCCCTTGGGTTTCTAAAGCCCATAGATCCCTTGGTCTCGGCATCTAACTTATATTTATCTATCTCCCGCCCCCTCCAGAAAGGAGATGAATGAAGAGGAGATCTACATCCACTAGATGTACATCTACCAAGGCCAGCGGGAACTGGGTGGAGGCAGCCTACACTCTTCTACTGCATGGTGAGGTGACAGGTTTAAGGTAGCAAGGGAAATTGGAAAAATCCCCCCATAAAACTGCTCATGAATAATTAATGAGCAACCAGCAAGGTCACGTGAGCTACGTAAAGTTAATGAGATTCATTAAACTATTTACATTTCCCATGGCGGCAACCGGAATCAACGGGGCGGGGGGGGGGTGTCACTTTGATGTGGAAAGCGGCACTTTCAAGGGCTAATTCGGCACTTTGATGTCGCCGAGCGGTACTTTGATGTTCATTGACAACACTCTTTTTAAATTTTTTAATAAGAAGCAGTGTGTAGTGCTGAGTAGGCTGTTTGTGTGTAAAATCCAGCCTGAAGTCTGTGGTAGTGTTTGTGAGTGTAGCAGAAAGGCTGGCAGGCAGCCTGCCAGACAGATGGTCATCCAGTCTTCTCTAGTCAGTTGTCTTTAGGAAAGTGACCTTTCTATCTCGTAGACTCTGCCCATTTTCGCGTCTAGCTGCCGTTTGTGGGGTCCTGGCAAAAGCAGTGGTGAGTTGTAGCTAGGCTGTGTGCGTGGCAAGGGAGGGGTTAGGGGATAAAAGCATGCATAGTTTTCTTGTGAGTAAGCTGACTGTCATAACCCTGGGGTGAATCTACTGTAGCAGGCGTGGATTGTCGCAATATTTGATTGGCGAGTCCGGATTTCGAAATCAGCGTAGTTGTGAATAGCAAGAGCTGTAAAACCGGATTTGAAGTATTTCTGTGAAAAAGCATGCGTAGGATTTTAGCCTGTCCTGTGTAGGTGACGATGAGAGGTGAAACTGTGCGGGGAGTGCGGAATTTTAGCAAAAGAGGTCTTTTTGTGAATATTAAGCAGAGGGGGTAATTAGGTGCTTACCTATTGTCATGTGGGTGTAGGCTAGGATGTTGCCGACATAGCCATCAACTTGGTTCGGAGGTTTGGCTTCAACCCTACTCAACTTCCCTTCCTACCTTAATGGCGTAGAAGCAGTACTCAAACAGGCCAATTTAAAGAGAAAGAAAAAGCTTGAAGAGAGAAAAAGTGAAGCCTCTAAAAAAAAGCGAAGTCAGTGGAAGTCTGAACACAGAGGGACAGAACAAGATGCCAGAAAAAAGTGGGGGAAATCTCAAAAGATTTTACATACTTACAATGACAAAAATGTAGAATCTCTTAGTGAGCCCCCCCGAGAGATGGGTAGTGACCCCATCTCTACACCCACCCGAAAACAGCGGAAACCATGTGTGTGCGGGGCTACAACTCATAGCCGCACAACCCACAAGGACTGCCCCCTGAACAAGGCTAACAAAGCTGGTGTTACAGGTGATAAAATACCCGCTGTTTCTGCATGCAGGAACAGGGAGCTTAGCAGTCAACCTGCAGATGATGAGAGCACATGCAGTGAGGATGAGGGGGGTATGGAGTTAGATGTATTCTTTGTCTCATCAGCTGATGAAGATGTAGATGATGACTCAGCATTACTATGGTGCACCTGTGACGGGCGTGCACATACCCGCCTATGCCCTTTAAATCCTAGATATAGAGGAGCTGCTGCTTGTCATTCCTTGCCCTCTAAGACCACTTTGGTGCAAAGTCAGGGCACCGGTCATCAGTTAACCCCTACAGAGTGTGATAGGGCAAGGTCTGTTACCACTGATGCCCTTATCAACACTGAACCCACTTGTAGCTCAGAAGCAGAGTGTAGTAGTGGCTCACCTGAATTTCCATTACTTATGCCAGATGCTAGTACTCTCAGTGAACGTAAAACTGATTCCCTCAATAGGCTATCAGATGATGCACCACAATCTGAGCATACTGTGTGTGTATCATCAGTAGTTTGTCTGGTCCCACTAGGTATGTGACTAAACCCAGTGGTCCATTGCCATCCCCAGAATGGATGTTAAACGTGTGCAGTGTCTTAGCTAAATTGTCTGACCTTCCACTGATCCTAGATTTTGAGCCAATTAATGAAACCACATGCTCAGAAATCTCGCCTCATGTTCGTGACACTATTTTACCAGACGGCAACTGTCTGTTTAGGGCCCTTTCAAAGGAGGTCACTGGCACACAGGAAAATCACCAAGCTGTGCGCCTTTCTATCATTGCATTTATGCTAGAGCCTTTAAATGCTATTGAATTTGCCAGTGTGCTGCTTGGTAGGGCTCCTGATGCAGATGTTAGTCCTCTCTCCTTGATTGTCTCCTACATTGAAAGAACAAAAATGTGTAGTAACGCAGCTTGGGGGACAGACAAGGAGATGATCGTGGCTGCAACTCTCTTCCAAACAGACATTCTCGTTTTTTCACAGTTTGGTTCAAAGCGCAGCTGGCAATGTGTTCGGCCTGCTTTTCGTAATGATCACTGTACATTGCCTGCAGCTGGCATCAAATTGCACCTATACCACACAAGGTCTAATGACCATTATGACAGAGTGGTACCCCACTTAACTAGTTTACGTCGTCTTGTTGTTGTAGGCCCCGCGTCTTGAAGCCAGTGAACAATGGGGAACGTTAACGCCTTCCTTACAGATGACGACTATCGTCAGCTACACTCTGAGACAGGGTGTAAGTTCTGAATAAAATTATAATTGGGTTATTCCATTAAATAGGCGTACACCCCCTACAGAGGAAATTAATTGTGTCCAATTGCAATGGGGCTGCAACCAAGTGATTGTGTCTTGTGGGTAAAATAATTGCGTCCTGGGGGGTGTAAAAGCTCAAATGATTGTATCTAGGGGATCTCTTTGATTGTGTCTGCCAGGGGGCTATACCGCCAATTTACTGTCCAAATGAAATCTGCTCTTCATAGTTAGTTAATGGAATAGCCCATTGGGCTGTTGGTATACACCCCCTGCGGAGGACTGCTATGTTACATAATTGTACCTTGGGGGTAAAAAAATGATTGACAATTGTGTCTAGGGGGGTTAGAACAAATTTGTGTTCACTGGGGTTTATTAGTAATTTTTATTAGCCAAAGGGAAGTTGAAATCTAATCCTCCACAGGATGTGTACTGCTTAATTTGCTCTAGTCCATTAGGTAGCTGCTAATCCTGAGGCTTGAGGTTTTCTATAGCAATGTGTGTAGTCTCGTGACCAGACCTTGGCTCCTCCCCCTTGTCGAACACGAGGGGGAGAAGCCAAGGTCTGGGTACGAAACTGGACAGTTTGTTGCAGCTGTACAAAAACAAGTACATGTATGTCAACACCACAGCTGTGTAGGTTGACCATAGAAGTATGGGAGGGAGAGACTGGAGTACAGGCAGCCAGGAGCTTATGCGCTCCTGAGGTAGCAGGCCGTGAAGTTTGCCATTGATGTTACCTTCACAGCCTGTTGGAGATGAAATAGACTTTGGGCAGTTCTTCTGTAGTGTTGATAGAAATGCTAAAGCTATAGTTACTGACCAAACTGCTACAGATGCGGTACAAGACAGGTTGTTGTTGGTAAAGCTGAAACAAAGCCTCTACCTACCTACATGTATGTGATAGAGCAACAAAGATGTAAGGGTTTTCATAATGTTCTCTCGCCTGGTTGCATGCAAGATACACACAACTTTGTAGCTGAGTTGCTACTGCTTTTACTGCAGTCTCGGAACATCAAATCCGGAGGCTCTACTCTCGTTTTGCTCACTTGGACAAGAGAAGCAAAGGGTACCTAGAGTAAGTTTATAACTTTATATGCATACACGTAAATCTGTACTTGCTGTATGCACAAATTGCAACTTGCAGCATACAAGTATATGTATCTCTTACCAGTTTCCATTCCTCTAGTCTCACGTTCAGGTGGTACTGCATATGGATTAGAAAAATAATACAATGTATAATAGTGATGAATCTGATATCAGAACCATTGTTACTGCATGGTGCGTGGGCAGAGGAAAGGCACCACACGTGCCAATATTTGAGATAACCAGATTTGCGGTTTGTGCGCAATCACTGCGCTGTAGCCAAGTACTAAATCACAGCTACAAAATAAAAAAATACAGCTAAAAAAGCAGAGGCAGACACAGCTACCATGACTCATAACCACTATCCAATCACACATTCCTAAAGAAAATAGTAATCGAATTAGGCTTTGTTGCCACAGGAAGCCCTCAGGCATATGACTCTCAGCTTCCTGTATCAATATTTTGCATGGAAACTCTGGGAAGCCATGCTACAACTACGCAAATACATAATACAGACACAGGGGCCCAGTCAGTTGGGGTTTGCCCAATTAATTTTCAGTGGGAGCAATGAGTTTGTTCAACTTCCCCCCCCCCCCCCACCAGATGTTCACTTACAAGTTTCTTGACCTTCCGTTGGTAGAGACCTTCCCCCCCTTTGCCTATTAGCTGCTGAAAAGCAGAGGGATAATGCTAGTCCGTAAGTCATAAAATGTACATGTGCAGCATACTAAAAAAAAATCTCAACCACATGTAGGGGTGCGCAGATTATGCCGGCATTAAATGAGCATAATAGGTACGCAAAAGCATCGAGCATAATGTGAGCATAATAGGTCAATAATTTTCTGAGGAAATTAAAGGTTTGCGGAAACTTGGCCACATGGTGATTCCGTGATGGCGACTCTCAGTGCTATTAGCGAGAGACAAGCGGCTGGCAGCAGCTTACAGGCAACTACTTCTTCACCGACGTCGCTACTTAGCCAACTTCGAGCCTTTATATAATCAGGAAAGCGGTTTTGTTGATAATTTAACGAGCATAATAGGCGCGTTTGTTGAGCATAATAGGTACATTTTTGGAGCAGTGCAGGATAGCATAAGACATGTAGGTAGATTTTCTAGCATAATCCCCCAACCCCTAACCACATGTGAGATATTGGCATTGTTGCCACAGGAAGCCCTCAGCTTCCTGTATCAATAGTGCCTGCATGTGGAACTCTGGGAAGCCATGCTACAACTATCAGACACCGAGGCCCAGTCAGTTGGGTTTTGCGTGGGAGCAATGGGTTTGTTCAACTTCCCTCCTCGCCCCCACACCATAACTACAACCAGACCTTCTCACCAATTAGTTATTCACTTACACGTTGCCCTTGATCCTCGACTTTCCCTCGATCGGTCCCTCCTGGGCCGCCCAGGGGAGTCAGACCTGCTGTCTGACCTCCTCCTTCTTCCACGCCACCCCCTTCCACCTCTTCCTTTACGTGGGAAGGGGATATCTCCAGTAACAATCTTAAGATCAATACAAACTTATACATGTATGAGATTTGACAATAGCTAATAATGTTATGTACCTTTGTTCACATGGTTAATGACTTCAAGGAGTAGCTCAGCTACATCTAAGTAGAACATGAAATGTTGATAAGCATTAGCCTCATACACAGGCCACACCATTGAAAAAGTAAGTTGTCTGGTGTCCACTATTTGGACATGTACAAGAATTTATGGAACAGGGTCAGTATACAAATCTGTCAACTGTCTTAGTCACATGCCCAGGAATAGTACGAAGAAAGCATACCGTATAGTATACAAAAGAACTCAAATAAACCTGCAACTTAAGTGGCTTTGTAAACTTAGTAAAACAGTCTGTATTGCCGAGCACCTTAGCGCGAGGCAACTAATTGTGCAGTGTGGGCTGAAATCTCAGCTAGCGTATATATATATATATATATATGTGTACAACTTCTGTCATGCTTAGGAATGCAATTAAATCTCCGCTTACGTTCCTTATACGTGTTATTACTATGTCTGTACGTTCTGTGGAAGTATTGTTACTACAGCTGTAACGAAACACTTCCGACCCCGGGGGTACCCGGGGGGCAAGCGCGTGTTCAAGATGGCGTCTTGACGAGTTACATGGATGCTGCCTTTGTACTTCTGACGCCCGAAGGATTAGAGATCTGGACAAATCGATCACTTCTTTTTAGCCAGGTAGGCTTACTACAGCTCCAACGCAATTAGAGTTTGTGTAGCCTCTTTTTCAGCAGAGATCTGACCGCTGGAGACAGACGGTACGCGGATCGATTGCCAGCGATACAAACGTGAGTTTCAAGTAACTCTGCTCTCGTGTAGCAGCCATAACTGGTCCTTGGAACTGTGTTGTATACATAGACATTCGTCTCATGAAGGCCCATTCGTGTAGAGTAGCTTCTCTGGCAGATTTGGCCTTCAAGGCTTTCAGTGGCAAAAACAAGACCCGAGAATGCTCCATTTCCAAGCATATGCAGATTCCTCAGGTTTATCTGGGCACGTGTGCAAATAGTGAATACCAGGCTACCTACATTTCTGATGGTGTGGCCTGGGTACAAGGCTAGATACACATGTTAGAATTACTAGCTGACCAATCAGATTTTACTATCTCATATGGGGATGGGTGAGTATATGTGGTGTGCAGTAGTACATATGCTACCTGTGGTATAGTTTAATTACGTGATAAGTGGTTGCTAGGTTGCTTCAATAGGGTCTAGCTGGATAGACTAATGTTGACTAGACAGTAGATGAGATCTGCTAGACCCTTAAGGGGTGGGCGCAGAGAGCTTGATAGACCAAGTCAACATCTGCTTGTCCAAAGATATGCAAGCCAAACAACAGGCAAAAGTTTTCGTATTCAAAACACGCACAAATTTTACTAAGTGCTATATGACATTGATATCAACCGAGAACAGCGAACAAGTAGCAAAGTAGAAAAATGCACATTATGCATGTCTGCATTGCAAACTGAAAAGCAACTTCGTGAGTTCGGCCAGCTTGTAAACCATTTGGCCAGCTTATAAACCGTTCGACCAGCTTATAAACCGTTTGTCCTGTTTGTAAACCGTTCGACCAGCTTATAAACTGTTCGGCCGGCTTATAAATCGTTCGGCTGGCTTACAAACCGTTCGGCTTAGTTTTTAAACGGGAGCACTTCGATGCATTTATCAAAAGCTGGCCAACCAGTTTACAAACCGGACGACCGGTTTATAAACCGGCGGCCCGTTTATAAGCCGGTCAAGTTTTCAATCACATAAATGTATCCTTGTGGGAAGTAAGCTACCGCTTTGCACATTCCAAGCAAAACCAGCTACAATCTGACGTCAGACGTGTACACTCACGTTGACCAAGCTCCCCCTCCTTACTTTTTCCATGCATGGGAGGAGAGCCTGGGGACGAGGCTATTGAGTACCATATACATGTACCATACTCCAGGATACCGCTTTTAGCAACTGTTAGGAGCAGGCAAGGCTGCCCCTTTCCAAAAATTTTCAGAAAATGACCGGAAGTTCAATAATATCCTCAGCTAAGCTAGCTAGCTTTCTGTTTTTATACTGAGTGTTTGCTCAAACCACTTGTGGGTCTTACATTTGAAGTGCATTCATAGCCAATTGCTAAAAGATTGGATGTGAATACACTCTGTACTTTAATCAGACACCAGGAAATCCACAAATACTTTGAGCAAATCAATCACTATAGCATGCCAGCTATGCACAAAACCTAGCCTGGGACTTGGAGTGTTGCTGGCGAATCGTGGAGAGCTGAAGTTCGGTATCATACACAAGGATTCATCCTATCCCATCATGCGTCCACAGAGATGACTGGCTCACAGCTCCCTTTTTATTCTAGTACTGTTGACTATTCAGGTCCGTAGGAAGCAAATCTGTAGCAAACGCTTGGCTGCTAAATGATTACAAATGGCTACACAAACGTTTTCACTCTCTTCACCAGTAATACTAACTGCTGTAAGGAGCCGTCTAGCTCAGCAAACAACGAGTCTCAAACTTCCTTCTTAGAGAGACTCGAGGCACCCACATGCTGATTTAATCAGCTTTAACTCATTGCACGTTATAATTACATCACACGCGTGATGCGTCCTGGCTAAATTTCCAGCTGAAAATGGCGTACTAAAAAAAGCAGTGTAGTGTTAGGCGTTTTTTCACTTATCAGGCGAAGCAGACAACGGATTCTTCGCTGATTTTGTTTGAAGAATATCTGCTACAGCCATCCAAGGCAAAAAGGAAGCCAGATTGGAACGATGCAGGCTGTTCAAGATTGATTTCTCGGTACACAGTAAGTTTCAATACGGCACTACTGTAAACGCAGTTTTCGTGCCCTGGTATCGAAGGATATGATCATACCACTTACTGATTGTTGGTAGAATGCAGCGATTACGCTCGAGTGGGTGGAACTGCTAGCTACAAGCTCGTAGCTCTTTATTTGTATTTGTAGTATGCTTGCACATAGTTTTACTACAGTCACCATGTATCGCTAGAACGCCACAATTACAGTCGAGTGGCATAAGTGGGTGGAGCTCATAACTCCTAATGACTATTCCTATATCCTAGGTCACTATGTGAAAGCATATTGCGAGATTTAAAATTGATAACGTTAAACAAAGAGCTAGCTCTCTGCTAAAACATCTATTTACCCGCTGGTTTATCAAAGGACAAGAAAAAGCATATAGCAAAATGTACGGTCCTGGGGGGACAAACATTTCAGAGGGGTCCATATATTTCAACATTGCACTGAAATATGAGTTCCAGGGGGTCCAAATATTTTGAAATATAAGGATGGGGGTGGGGGCCCATTTTTGGGAGTCCAAATTTTTTGTGGCAGTGCAAATTAATTGATACTTTTCACCCTTATACCACATGTGATAGTCAACCACTGGGGAAACTAAATAGCTGGTGCAGTATAGCAATGGGTCAGCAACATATCCCTCATCAGCAAAGGTAAGGCAAAGTCCATACTGCCCCCAATATGTTCTGAGCTTGCAACAACCATTGCCTGACGTGTACATACACTTCCCCTGCTTCCCAATAACAAGACAATACAGGACCAGTTAGTACCATAGCAATGTTCTTTGGTATATAGCAGGAGGTCCATTTTGTGCCCACAAAAGCTACATAGCTTACCAGCTTGTACTCTCTGGACTCGCTTCTCTCTGTACTACTTGACCTTGAACGTCCAGCTTCAGAGGCGAACATGACAGTTCACGTAGGCACTATAGGATCACGTGATTTGTTTCGACGGTCGTACCCGGGTACCAGTACGCGGTTAGAAACTTGTAGCGGATGAGTCTCGTTCCCAGACGTTCACGCCCCCCCCCCCCCCCTGTGACGTGGTGAACGTCTGGCACGAGACTAGTGTGACGTGTGGTAACCGCCTACTTTCCGTTTATGAATATATACGAATATTCGTATACTCGCTTCTTACGTCATTATAAATGAATCTATGATTGTGAATATGTAGCTAGATACTGCAGCGAAAAATATAAAAAAAATAAAATAAGAGCTATCGCCGGTACGAAATTATGTTAGTCACAAAAAAAATTGAATATTGTATATACCAATATCCTACCTTAAGGTAATACAATGAGGTGGAGGTGGTTTAGCCATATACACTTCGAGGGAAGTGTATATGGCTAAACCACCGACACAGAGTTGTATTACCAACTTGTACCACTGAAGTGGCTTCGTCTATTGAATTAGGGGGACAGAGGTCAGCCAGCACACGCCTGCAATAGGCCAGTAATCGAATTAGGAGGGCAGTGTCTTAGTGACTTACTAAGACCACTGCATGTGGTGCCTTTGGGCTTCAGTGGTACAAGCGTGTTAATAAAGCGTGTAAACTAGAAATCTCAAATTTACAACGTGCTGGACTCTACCCCGTGAGAGTGGCCCCACCATTTCTGTAGACAGTCACAGGTCGAGAGGTTAAAGGGGCCGAAACCTGTGGCTGCTCGATGATCAGTCTGTGGTATTCTCCTGATGACCAGCCTCAAAACATTTTTAGTATCAAATACATGTGTGTTTATGCAGTATAGCTAAAGAAGGGGTTGTTTTAGTTTTGGAATATCGACGATCTAGGCCTAAACCAAATGTAAAAAACTGGTTTAGACTCATATAGCAATTGACAGGTACCCTGCCACAACCCTAAGTCCTATTTAGTCACACACACACACACACACACACACACACACACACACATACACACACACACCAATCCCTGGCATGCCACACCAGCCATATCCACAGCCAATAGAATGTGGCAATTGCAGCACTTCACAACGCAACACACATCACCCCCTCACACTACAACTTATCCTCCACATGCAGCAATACACACTCTAGACTACATACATGTACCACTTACCCCACATTCTACACCACAATCCACACCTACAATGACACCTACACTCTTCCACATGCAACAACACCCTTTCACTTTGCCAACAGTTAGTACGGAACACATTTCCAAAAACATTACTCTATTATACCAAAGTACTTTTTAAAAAAACAGCTAATCATCTACACCACAATCTAACATTCTGTCATCCCATGTAACTAGCACTTACGTATAATGAGATCTAGTTACATGTCAAAATGATATAGGGATGACAATCCGTAAGGGTATTATGGTATCATTCCTACCTTGTTTGGTTGCTTTTTGGGGATTCTATCCCTATATGTTCTTTCATTTTTTTAAAGGTTTTTTTCGTTACTTGTTAGTATAAGCTTAATGAATGCAGAGAATCGAGTGATACATCTGCTAGACCAGATTAGCCTTGATGATGTGCATTAAATAGAGTCAGTACCTGCCTCGCTCTCAGTGCTGTGCACTCCTACTGCCTACAATCCTTGCCCATGTTGCTTTGCAGTTGTTTATGGAAACTACAACTATCCTTGCTACCACAATTAAGTTCTGCTGCATAATAATAATACATGGCAGTCTAGTCTACACAGCTAGCTCTCTGCAAAGAAACTACCTTTGTGCCCTTGATGATACAAAAACTAAGAGTGGTACTATGTAAGCTGTTAGCCAGCCTAACCTCTTGAAGCCATGTTATGGCCAAGGCTGGTCACACATTCAAAAAGATGTGGCACTACGTATGGTAGTGGTGGCGCTGTTGCTCAATAACTACCAGCAGCAGGAACAAATATCAAAATGTTGACTATACAAAAGGTACGTTATTGTTTGTGGGAGGTACAAACAAAATTCTGTATCAAGTTACCTTTGCACAATGGTGTATTCAAATTAGTTAACTCCCATGCAGAAAAGCCCAAGGTTGGCAAATTGCCTAATCGATGGGTCCCTGCAAGATTTACTCATAGGTGAGTGTGTATGTGAGCGCATTGAGTGTATAGTTAAATCAGCTACTAGCCTCATTCCCAGGCTCTACTCCCTAGCCTTTTCACACTGAGTGCTAAAAGCTGGTGAATGAAGTCTGGGTATGAGGCTGATCAGCTAAAACAATGATATTATTAGTGGTGAAATAGGTAGCTTGGATGTAACTGCTAATATTGTAGTATTGCTTTCTGCCACACTAGAGAATCAAGACGGCCCAACCCCATCCCCATCCCCATCAAAGGCGGCCCAACCCCAACCCCAACCCCAACAAAATAATACATGTGTATGCCAAAAATCTGGTAAGTTGAGTACACACTGATGTCAGACTCATACAGCCCAGGAGTAATGCTGAATTTCTTTTTTGTCATCCACAGGTGCTTCAACACAGAATTTGGCATCCACAGGGGCATCATTCTATTGCCTTGTATTTTTGTATCTCAGCACTACAATTATAATTTGATATTCTGAAAAGGCTAAAGACATGGGAAACAGGAGGTTTTTTGTCTTAACTATCTACTGAAGTGTTGCTCTTTTGTATTCTAAGGCAGCTATTATGGGCAGCTACTTAGAGCCCAACTGTGCATAATTCAATTTAGGCCACAGCAGCTGTGAATACTTGAGAGTAAGGAAATTCTCAGGAAATACCACTACAATACTAGCAGTAGGATATATTGTTGAACTGTAAAGGCTTTGGCAGAGGAGGTCAGCCATGGTTGACCTTTAGTAATCAAGATCACTCCTTAGTCATGTGACAAGTAGAACTAAACTGAAGTTTTCTCTGCAACAGTACAGCAGATTGTGAAAGTCTTGCAACAAGGGGAGCCAGCTACACAAAACTACAACTGATCAGTACTTCCTGTATGAAAGTTGTTATCACACTGTAGCCATAGCTAATTATTCAATTGTGGTTTTGCACAGTCAGCTTCCTTGTTCCAAGACTTTTGCAATCTGCTGTACTAATTTTTGAAGGACTCCACTTTTATTCTTTCTAAGAGAAGGACAGCCATGCCTCATTGACTGGGGTTTCCCCCACCCACCCCCACAAAGTAGCCAAACGAACATCCCTGTATGTGTGTGTATGCATATGTGAGTGTAAATGTCATACATGTGTTTGTGTGCTTGCAAACACATGTGTATGGGTGAGACAGCTATATGTGATCGGATTTGCAAAAACCGGCACTGGCAATAGCCATAATTAGAGGAAGGTGTGAGCAGAGATGTCAGAAACATAGCCTGTGAAATCATTTCCTGTGTGCTGCCCACAGCTTCCTTCAGTCAAAGGCTACAGCCTCCACACAGGAACAAAGGGATAACATCATTGCTCTAATCATGGATAAATAATATATATCTGTACTTATTATCCATGATCTAATCCTTCACAACTATGCTCTTCCCACTGGCTTCCTCCACATAGGGAAAAGCTACTGCCCTCATACAGTGAAATCAAGTAACAACAGGCACTAGTAAAAAAAAGTATGCAGCTAAACGCCCGAAATTCAACATCATGGAGCTCCGCAAACCCCTCCAAAAACGGGGAGTAGCTCACGAATGTGCAAAGGCAAGAAGCTTTCACACTCTATTCAACTATTTCAGACAGCCAAAGGAACAAATCCTAGACGTTCCTCCTCTTCGATATGTCATTGAATGTCGACAATATGACAGAACAACTGCTAACCGGTAAGCCTAATCTAAATAGTTAATTGCTGTTTGCAACGTTTGACTCCTATATATCTTACAGAGGAGCCCATGGACTCCACTATCCGAGAGCTCCAACATGTATCCATCTCCGACACCCCCCGCACAACTACAAATACTCACACCATCCCCCCACTACAACTACTACTACCACCCCACCGCTACAACCACTCCGACCACCCCCGCTTTGAAGCACACACATTCAAAAATGTGGGATGTGCCAGTGTCACAGGAAATTTGGTTGCTAGGAAATTCTGTTGCAGCGGTTGTGGCGGGGGCTGGAGTAGTCATAGGTGGTCGGAGTGGTTGTGGTGGGGGTGGTCAGAGTGGTCGTGGCGGGGGTGGTCGGAGCGGTTTTGGCGGGGGTGGTCAGAGTGGTTCTGGAGATACGTATCTCCGGAACGCTATGCGCTATCTAAATGAAACGTGGGATGTTTATACACGAGGCGTTGCTGCAGCAATAACCCGGAAATAAAGCCATTCAGCCACACCGCAAGGAAGATACGGGGCTGAGTTTGCGGAATTTTCGATCGTGTGCCGATTTTCCAAAAATGGCAGTGCTATCAAGGCACGTAGCGCAGAAACAGAGAGAGCTACAGACTTCTAGTGTGGGATTCCTTTAGTTGAAGGTGGTACGTTTGCTGCACCAAGAATCAATCATGTCTTGCTAATGGTTGTTAAGATATGACAGCTTGAAAATTGGCAAAAATTGTTAAAATTGTAATTTTGTGGTCATGTACCGGATTTTCACTCAGCGGGTCACATAGGGATGGAATCCCGAAAAAGCAACCAAACAAGGTAGGAACGAATTACACCACAGTACGTTTACTGACTCCGTTACTATGCCAGTATAGCCGCGAGTGCAGTGGAAGCTACTGAAAGTTTGCAGGCTCAATAGGCCAAGGTACGTCAAGCTAGGTTAGTTTTGTGTTGCCTAGACGGCGAACGAGTGGTAGGTAACGATGATAGCTCTGCCTTGGCGAGATTTGCTAACTGGAAGCGCACTACGAAGTTGCTATGTCACTTTCACTAGAAGCTCTACATGAGACTGTCTGATCCATTCTACAGCTAGCTGCATTAACTACCATTGCGCTTGCGTATTACGTAATGCAATGACCATAATCGGTACACGTGCATGGTAACGCATAGCGTTAGCCGCCTCGAGCTGAAAAAGGGAGAAGATTCGTCCCGAAAGCTTTGCAGAATCAGAGAGAAGACTTCCCCAGCTTTACTTTGATAGCAAGTTCGAGGGCGCTTGACTGCAAGAGAGCCATAAACAACAGCAGACACAATACACAAGGTAAACGTACAGGCATGATATGCATATAAACTAGCTAGTAGGGTTGATAAAAGTGTGTTTTAGGCTTACTAGGTAATGAAAATACAAGAAACAGTTGACAAAGAATGCCTGGGGTTGAATAGTATGTCCTGCTATCACTATAGGGGGCTATTCTTTGCCGAGTTTGCCCTTCGTGTACAAGGATTGATCATGGCGACATCATAGGAAATGCATGGTCCTGGCCGCTCCCATGGCTGTGGTGATGTAGTACAGCCACTCTCCATTGCTCTGCCATTGTCTCAGCTACTTTCCTCTCCCTCTCGAGCCATTCTCACCCCTCTAAGACATCCATACCTGTCAGAAAAACAACAAAATTTTATATCGATACGAACGATGGTCCGTATCACCTGCACTTACACACAGATCTGGCTGTCAGAGATGGTCCTGAAGGATGATCAGGCTATTTGCAGATCTCCAGCAACAGTTTGGAGTACAGCTGGCTGTTTGAAAGGCTGCCAATGCCGCTCTGAAGCCTAGGATGTTGATCGATAGCTAGCGTGTCAATTTAGCAGACAGTATTCATTTAAATTTTGTCACGATTTTGCATGGGGAGCCCCGGTAAATGAGGCTAAAATGAAAGAATATGTTCATTATGACGTCGTCAGTCACTTAGGAGATCTCCCTTGAGTGCTGTCTGTCGATCTTAGAGCCGTTTTATACTTATGACGACTATAGTCGTCATCGGTCGGTAAAGGGGGTATTACGTAATGACGACTATAGTCGTCATTGGTCGGTAAAGAGTTAAGCTCAGACTAACCTGTTGCTGAACACAACCTTCAGATTTGTGTAAAAGAACCAGCTGATTTTTAGATATGAAATATAAGTCTTGTTTGAAAGCACTCTTGTATGATTATAATCTTAATCCATTTGCGATTACTCCCTCGCCCATCTTCACTACTGCCTAACTATTCAAGAACTACAGTGGAACCCACAAAGAGAGCAAAAAGTGTTTTTTTTACTTTACAGGCTCATATCTATAAAACTAAGCATGATACAAGAAATGTAAACACATTTTCATGATCTCCAGGAAATATTGAATAAAATGGGTAGGTGCCAACTACATCATGTGACAGTCACGTGACAGTACATGGCGGGAAACAGCCCTGGGTCAAAAGGTGACTTTTAGCATGGTATTTCTACAAGCACTATAGTTAAGGTCCCAAACTACCGCCATCGGATTCTCACCAAGGTAAGGTCCTTTGAACTGCAAGAAGTCTTCTTAACTATCAGCAGTTTCAGAGAGCAGGGCCAAAGTAGCCATTTCTGAGCCTCCCACGCCTTTAGCATGGTATGCACGCAAACATGCGAGTTAAGGTCTGAACTTTCGGTTATCAAACACACAGTCTTTATATTTTCAGGGACTAGTGACAGACAACACTTCTCCGCCGCCAAATCCGAGAAACGGAGCCTTGTGCGCTCGAGCGCGACTTTTTTTCGGCCATCTTGCAGTTTTGTGACGTGTCCTTGTCATGTGAAAAACGCTAAGTACGTCACTTAGTGCACGTGTATCGTACGATAAAAGGGTAGCCGCCGTACTACGTGAGGTCAGAGGTTATTGCATTACGTATTTGCGATGTTTTGACGTCATAACCGTGCCAAACTTAACTACAGTAATATTGGAAGAGTGTAAAAATGGCCGACGAAAACTCGCGCTCAAGCGCACAAGGCTCCGTTTCTCGGATTTGGCCGCGGAGAAGTTTTGTCTGTCACTAGTCCCTGAAAATATAAAGACTTTGTGTTTGATAACCAGAAGTTCAGACCTTAACGCATACCATGCTAAAGGCGTGGGAGGCTCAGAAATGGCTACTTTGGCCCTGCTCTCTGAAACTGCTGATAGTTAAGATTTCTTGCAGTTCAAAGGACCTTACCTTGGTGAGAATCCGATGGCGGTAGTTTGGGACCTTAACTATAGTGCTTGTAGAAATACCATGCTAAAAGTCACCTTTTGACCCAGGGCTGTTTCCCGCCATGTACTGTCACGTGACTGTCACATGTTGTAGTTGGCACCAATCCATTTTATTCAGTATTTCCTGGAGATCATGAAAATGTGTTTACATTTCTTGTATCATGCTTAGTTTTATAGATATGAGCCTGTAAAGTCAAAAATCACTTTTTGCTCTCTTTGTGGGTTCCACTGTAAAATTTGAGCCTGCACAGATTAACAGGAAGTATTGGACAATAGGAGGGGCTAATATAGCATATAAAAGAAGTCAGAGTACACATAAAAAGCATTCTGGTACTCTGAGTAAAATGGGGGCAAGCCACCCAAAAGAAGTTCAAGGTGAGCTGCATTTTTTGTGTAGCTGTTCTAATTGCTTGCAAGGAAGAGTTATTGCTATTATGAAGAGTTATGATCAATAGGCAATAAATGTTTCAGCATAATAAGGTAAAAATAGTGGTAGTAAATATGTAGTATAGTATTACCTTCACCATAATCTAGCCACCTAAAAGAATCATTAGCGTGAAAAAATCCTCTTGTGGGAAAAGTAAAGTGTTGGCAGATGAGGCTTGTGGTCAGTATAATTGCTGAGCAGAGAGAGGTCAATAATCGTGACTTATTCTATACTACAGTATGTCACTATAGAGTTTTATTATAGAATGCATGGTGTACAAATGCCGGATCCAGACCTACATTGAGCCGGCTGGAATTGCGGCACACGTGTACAGTTATCGACCTCACTGACAGTGCACATGCGCAAGCTATGCTAGCCAGGTCGATGAGTGCAGCAGTGCAGCGTAGCCTAGAGCGACTGTACGGCAGGTTTTACTGGTAAATCGTTCGACAACTGCTGTAAGAAGGCATGTTAAGCTACCACTCGTAGTCTGTAGCTAATTTTGTGGCGTTTCTGTGTGCCTGTGCCTGTGCTGCCAATCTACCGTTTTGTGTCTTGAAGGATGTAAACTGTATGCCACTGTAGCTACTGGCGGTCACTTGCTTTGGCTGCAATAGACCTTTATCCATTACTACGTCATTACGACGTCTGGGGGGTAACAGTAGGCGCTAATTGGAATACGAGGCGGTGCGAAAAGCGCGACTGTACCTGCTGTTGTCTTTTCTCAGCTGTACAGCTGTCTTTCGGTACTTACGCCATTTCCGAGGTTAGTACATAGATTTTTTATACTATAGTGTTGTTGTTGAGATTCGATGGCGACTGTATCTGAAGTTGAGGGCTGTTTATCTTCGCCTGGCCCTTCACGATCTTGTAGCGCTGTTCCCATCCATAAGTGAACATGCTCTGCACTAAAAATTTGGCTTAAGGCCCGCGGACTAAGCTATTCTGGACTAAAAAAGGACAAACTCGTAGCAAAGTAAGTTTTAAATGTAAATCGTTGCACTTACAGAGCAGTTAGGAGGGGTAATTTACCCCTCCCTTTTATAATGACATAATAAATAAAATACGTGTACACAACTGATCCATCCATAGGGTTGAGGGAGCAATCAGATGCGGGCTTGATTCACCTGTAGAAGAGAGTGATGACGACAATAATGAGACAGCACCTGATGGTTATGAGGCCACAATATCATCAGAACGTGGATGGATAGATGCCAACTTTATTGATCTGCCCCCACTCACCCTAAAGCACATACATCAGTACTTCATAACAGGACGACTGCACAAAGAGCGGGTCACTGCATCAAAGCCATTTGAGAGGGGATACAGGCTGTTCAGTTCAGGGAAGGTTCAATGCCTATCAATTCATGATGTGACTAGTACTTCTGTTTACTGCATCATTCGTGCGACAGTACTACCCTCACAGAAACCTGGAGCATATAAAACAGCCATTGCTCTCAATAAAACAAACTGGCAAGTTCTATATGGAAGCTGTACCTGTGTTGCGGGTAATTCAGCCTGCAATCATACTGCTGCGCTGATGTTCGCCATAGATGATGTGAATAGGGAGCGTGTTAGCCATGGAAGTAGCGGACCCCCTAGTTCCACTTCATTGCCCAGGAAGTGGGGAGTTCCATCAAAGCCCAAGAAAGAACCAACACCAGTGAAGATGCTGGAGGTAGTTAAAGCTAAGTATGGAAAATTGCCACAACACACCCCTACTGAAATCGAACCCATTGATCCAAGTCTTGCCCTAGTTCATACGGCTAGAATCATGTCCCTTCGGGAGGATCTAGAAAAGAACTGCAAGGACCCAACACTTCTTAATCAGGTATGGCCATCAAAACCAGATGCAAAGCAAATAGACAGGCTACTCAAAATGCAGGCAAGGCCTGCGCCTATAGGAGACTAAAAAATTCATGGACACAACTTTATGTACACATGTAGAACATATTTATCTGTAATTGCTACCTGATTAAGCAAAATGGAACATACGAAATGAATGGATAGTACATACTAACTCAGATTTCGTTATCTGAAAGTAAAGCTGGATCGGTAACCAAGGGAGGGTGAAACAAACTCAGTGCACAACAAACTCCCCATACGCTATCAACAGATTTTACAAGAGTCAGTGGTATGACATTCGATAAAATATTATACTGCTTGATGCGGCCAATAGCTCTTTCAACATGAATTCTAAGGGAGGCTATCTGACGTGTGGTAATAACATTCTTCTTGGAAAGTTGCTGTTGATTCTTTAAAAATGGGGGGATATTAAGCTTTGCACCACGTAGTGCTACGTCGTATCCAATATCAAAGCCTTTGTCAGCCATAATGGAGTCTCCAGGCTCGATAAGTTCTAGTATGCCACAGTCACGGGTAAGGGCTTGGTCAGATAATGAACCAGCATATAACTCAGATATAAATGTAACAGCTCCTGTAGGACAAATGCCAACTAAGCCTTTGAATGTGTTGTGGTGCTTGTAAGATGAGTAGGTGAGTGACTGCACAGACATAGATGAGGGCACTTCGGTAAGTATCTCGGTACAATCAATAATAACACGGGTAGTGGGGTAAAATTCTTTAAACTGCTCTGGCATATGTGAATCGATAACTGTTCTTGAGGGCCATGTAATAAGGGGTCTAAGTTGCTGGTTCAGGAACTTGATCCAAGTTATACAAATACGGGATACAGTAGCAATGCCAATATTGAACCGATGAGCTAAATCTTGTTCCAATAATCCTAATCTCAACCGAACTAATACCAGGAATAGTTCATCAATAGGTTGTAGTGCTCGTGCTCGTGGTTTAAATGTTTGGGTAGACGTATTCTTAATATCACTACGACATAAACGTAGGTAACATAGAGGTTTGATATATCTATAAAGGCACATAAGCACAGGGTATGATGAAAGGCCAGTGTAAAACCGAATATCTGAATCGCTTCCTTCAAATCGTTTTAGGAGGAAGCGCTGAGACATCAAAGTTGTTACTTCCTCTTCAAGCCTCAAAACATCTGCCTGCAACTGCACTATTCTCTCTTCGTGCCTTTCAATCTCCTTCCTTGCTATGTCTAGCTCTACCTCAGCTGTTGTTGGAAGCTTCTCTTTCTTTCGTTTTTTGGAAGGAATGGGGTTTTGAACACTTGGGGGGGGTCGATGCTTTACTGGCACACTCCATGGAAAATTGGTGGGGATCTGGGAATCATCGCTTTCCCCCCTTCCTTCAAAATGTAGGCTGCAAATCCTGGAGTTCTCACTTACACTAACATGTCTTAATACTAATCAACCACTGGTATCTCAGGTTAGGGTCTTGTGGTAGGCGATGAAATTTTACACCCTCAAACTCTGGCCTATCACTCCTGCTAGAGCATCCATGTATGCTGCAAATCTGATGCTGAGGCATAGGACAGGGCTCAAGTGTTCAATAGAGTGCTCTACAATCTTACAAATCTATTCAAAGTCCCACAGATGCAATAAACTCTCCAACCAACTACTCTCCACAATCACAATATAAAACACTTCCTTACAAACAGCGCGTTCTCATTCTCAGCACAAAATACATGGCCCAACCAACTCAAGTTACATAAACGAAACAACTCACCTAGCAACAGTTTCCGCGGGTTTTGTCTTCTTCTGCAGCTGCTGGACTCTGAGAATCTAGCTCTTTCCGCTCCGTTCGCCACACCGCCATAGCGTTCGTATTCCAATTAGCGCCTACTATTACCCCCCAGACGTCATAATGACGTAGTAATGGATAAAGGTCTATTGCTGAGTTAGACTTGGCTTTTGTGTTTTCAGAACCTCAAGCCTGCCCTGTTCCAGACTCGATGCAAATCTCACTGTTGCTTTCAGCACTTACATAGCTATTGTGAGATCCATTCTTTTACATATCAATAGCAATGCACTGTGACATAACGTACCATAAAAATGGTGTTTTTAGCAGTGGCGTAGCCAGGCAGAAGCAGTTACCTGGGCACAGAGGCTGCGAATTTTTCAGCATGGATTTTCCAACTATCAGGTCGGGCTCTCGTAGCGTGATTAATTGTAGGTGGGGCTACTTCAACGCGTGCAATTGCACACCTGTATCAAGGCTGTATGCATACAATAAAAATGAACACAGAAAGGCACTCAGAATGCAAGGGTGAGTATTAAAACAGAGTTATTCTCCGATTTCTGTCTGAACTTGCAAATTCATCCACGACCGCCTCAATGGAAAGTTGTCGTGCGATCTCATGTTCAATTGAAAGTGAGGCTAAATCTACTAGTCGCATCTCAGTCATGGTAGATCGTAGATATGACTTAATGCGTTTTAAGGCAGAAAAGCACCTTTCACACTGAGCAGAACTCACACAGATCGTCATTGCTATTTGCAAAAGTCTCACCAAAGTAGGAAATGCTTCTTTGAGAGGTTGAAGTTGAAGAAGAACATCACTAATTGTTTCCATCTCTTTAAGCTTAGATGTTAATGTACGTTTTGCTAACTTTGCTTCCATCAGCAGTGTTGGATGATCAATACTGTAGTTTTCAGTTAATGGTTTCAAGTAATCAGCATCCAAAAACTTGCTTGACAAAGGACTGCAAGCCTGGACCGCTTTCATTACTTCCATATTCCTTGATGTAAAGCGCTGTTTAAGTTCGACTAAGAAAGTGTCCAAAACAGGGAAATACACATTCACCTTGTAGTCATCACCTGTTGACAGACTCTCTCTCGAACCAGTTGATTCCAGCACAAAACCTTCCTCATATCGCTGTGGCAGTCTTTTCTGTCGTTTCTGTTGAAGACAAGTGATGGGTATCTTATTGATTTCAGCCACTTGCTGGGTATACCCAAACAGGTGATTCCAGGAACTGTCTGATCTAAACTCTTCTAGTGTCTCAATAGTGGCAGCTACGAGGTCGGCTGCTTTTGCTAGGTCACACTGACGGCTCTGTAAAAAATCTGATAGTGCCTTGGTACAGGAGAGGACTCGGTCAAATAGAACGAGGAGGATAAGGAAAGTAAAAGACCTCACCTGGAACAGAAGACCTTTTGCTTCGACAGCCTTTGCTGAGTCTTCTCCATCTACAATCTCCTCAAGTGTAGCTAATAGTGCATCATAAGTACGACACATGGTGTCAACTGCTGAAGATCTGCAGGCCCAGCGGGTGTCGGATAGCCTTTGTAGTTCCCTTGTGGGCTTGTCAGGGTGAAGTTCTTGTTGCCGGTGAATGAATACAACATGTGCCTTTGAAGAAGAAACAAATACATACAGTGATTGAAGTATTGCAAAAAATTCAGCTGCATACGAGACATTCTTTGAGCAGTCTACCAGCACTAAGTTCAAAATGTGGGCAAAACAGTGGATATATATGGCTTGTGGAACAACTTCCATTATTCTCTGCTGTACACCTGAATACCTTCCACTCATCACCGAGGCCCCGTCATAGCCTTGTGATACAATGGATTCTAGATTTAACTGATACTTTCTGAGTGTGTCCAAAATATATTCTGTCAAACTACTAGCATCCAGACAAGAAGCCTTGACAAAAGTGAGGAACCTTTCATACATCCTTGCCTCCTTAACATTAACATATCGCACAACGATGGCCATTTGCTCAGTTTTACTACAGTCCTTGGTCTCATCCGCAAGTATGGAGTAGAACTCAGCATCCTTGACCTCAGCACATACCTTCTTTCTCACCATCTCACCCATTATGTGTAAAAGGGTGTTTTGTATTTCAGCAGAAGTATACATTGCATTCCGAGGCCCTTTTTCGAGTCTCTGCTGTACTATAGAGTCATGAGCAGCAAGCAAGTGGAGAATTTCGAGAAAATTTCCCCTGTTAGGTGCTTCACAGGATTCTCTATGTCCTCTGAGAGCGATTTCTTGAAGAGCGCAGAGTAAAATTACCTCAATCAAGGCTTTGAGGTAATGTCTATTGTTTGAAATTACCTGGGCTCGGTTAGACTCCATCCTCTCTGCAATAGAAGTGTGGTGTTTGGTATTTAGCTTGTACTGCGACCAGGCTACCATGGCTGCTAAATGAGTCGAACATTTGTCGTGACTTGTGAGCATCCCTCCCTTCCCAGTAGCATGTTTCCAGTCACGAAACCCAACCTTAGTGAAGGTGCCATGTGATTTGCCTTCATTAAACATGCGGCAAGGATAACAGAAGATCGCATCTCTTTCCAGAGAATACTCCAGCCAGTTATAACTTCTATACCACTCTGGGTTAAAAGAACGCTGCTTGCTTCCAATCAAGGTAGTGGGAAAAGTGTTAACAGTTGGCTGAAAAGGCAATTGAGCTGGGGTTGCTGCTATATCTGAAGGGGCTTTGTCTCTTTCTGACGCGAGCTGTGGAGAAGAAAACTCAGGCTGTTTCTGGGAAGAGCTACTACTGTCATCCAGTGGTCTTGACACTGGTGTAGTATACTGATTTACAATAATTGTGGTTGCTCCATGTGGCTCATCTACTTGGATTGAATTCAGTTGACCACCGTGACGATGGTCCGTGTCATCCTCCCTTGCGCACGAGCGCTTAGTGCCTTCTTCTTTTTCAGATGATCCCGCACCAAACTGACTAAACTCCAACAAGGTACTTTGTCTACGCTTCATCATGGACTGATTGTGCTGTCACATGTTGGTGCACGTACGTGCACGTGCACGGTATTAAAGTTACTCACCCACGCAACTAATGAAAATTTACAAAAAAGCTACCAGGGCACTCGCGCAATTCACCAGGGCCTAGGCCCGTATAGGCCCTGGTGTAGCTACGCCACTGGTTTTTAGATAGAATTTCTTGCCAGACAGGCTATAAAGCCTACTGTTCAACCAACACATTGAAAGTACTTCAGGTATGATCCACAAAAGCTTATGACTAAGTCTAGGGCAGAGTTCCATTTTCAAAGACGCGAAATACGATCTATGTAATAGTGCCACCTGGCAGTTGAATAATTTTTTTGCCGCTATAATTAGAATGAATATGGTAGAGGTAGTCTTTTCTAAATGAACCCACAATAGTCATCTAAGGAGCTTCATAGACAGGTTTTTATCAGCAGCCACTAGCCTCGTTCCCAGGCCATGCAGCCTGGAAACGAGGCTATAGCAGCCACACACAAGGTCTGATTGGTAACATATGTATGGCATTGATTGTACCACCTTAGAGACAGACGAGTGAAAGGGGGAGAGGGAGGCAGAGCCGGAAGAGGGGAGAAAGAGTGAGAAGGAACAAGAGAGTAGTAAGGAAGAGGAGAGTGAGGACTGTAGTGAGGAACAGGAAGAGGACTGTAGTGAGGAACAGGAAGAGGAGAGTGAGGACTGTAGTGAGGAACAGGAAGAGGAGAGTGAAGACAAAAGGAACACTGAAGACGAGAAGGACAGTGAAGGCGAGGAGAAGGACAGTGGAGACGAGAAGGACAGTGACAAGAGGAGGACGAAAAGGAGGAAGAGGTTGAAGCCCCACAACAGAAAAAAGGTTAAAAATGAGTTGTTTTTACTACCGGTATATGCCAACCACTATTATAGTTGATTTTCTTATCACACAGCAAAGGAGGCACAAAGAATACGACTTTAGGTAAATTGTCTGTAAATGACATACATGTAATACTAGGAGAATGCAAGACATTGTGGGGCGAGCCTTAGCAAGTATAGAAAATTATGAAGCTCCGAAAAAGTGACTGGTCTTGAAGGATTGATGCCTCTATCTGCAACATATTTCCAAGGATCAGCCGTGACCGCTATGAGAGAATGGAGAGATGGGCTGTACTGCTTCAGCCTCATAGCTTTAATCATGCTATCTGTCTCCAACATTTATATGGCATATTACAAAATGTGTATCCCTACTGATATACACTACACACACTTTGATTGCTAGGAAATAGAAGAAACAACAGAAGAAAGAAGAGGAGATACCGGGGAAATGTGAGTCATATTTGTGATGGACAGCAATTCTCTTAACAAATATCTGTCATGAACTTGTCATGCATGCTTGGATACCCGTATTGTAGTAACTGTGACTCTGGACTATTTAGCATTAGTTAGCACATCATGTTTGTTAGGATGTAGGATGTCTCGAGGTTTTAAGTGAGGGTGGTTCTAAGTTAGGTTTTGTTCTCACAACTGACTGGTTCACAAAATCAAGCCCCATGCAGCCCCAGCTTTATGCCATTTGTTATCTGGGCCTACATGTACATATAACAACTACCATGTACCTGCAGCTATGCAAGGTATACATGTATACATGTAATGCACACATGTATACATGTAATGCACTCGCATATGTCTCGTAACAGTTTACGCCCACAATAAAAGTCAGTCTTGTAAAAACAGTGATAGCCTTGTACCTAGAAGAGATTCACTTCCTCAAGAAATATAGCTATACATGATGAACCATAACTACATCGTAGAATATTGGCTAATCACTGGTCTACGAGCTCCGTTAC